>JALDNG010000004.1:9112500-9260000 GCA_024349245.1 Neodontobutis hainanensis
TGTAATTTTGTACAGTACATTAGTGATTCTCTCGATGAGATATACATACATACGGCAACAATTTTTCATTAAGACTTTTACTTTGAGAGAACCCAAACGGACGGATAAATCACATTAGTTCTAAAATCTGTTCTCATACTGTACATGGTTTTTAGTGCAGGGACAGATAATCTAATCATCTTATCAAAGCATTAGCAGCAGGAAGATGAGGTGACACGTGTTCTTCTCATATGTCTTTGCACACGCAGATGGAATAAAACTTGGTGAATGTACTTTCTGACCTGCTGTGTAAGTCATTAAGTGCTGCGGGGTTAGCTGTCCCACTTGGACTATTGTTATTGAGATTGCTTGTTCTGATGGGCACCTCGCTGATAGTGTGGAGGTACACATCCTAGATAACAACAAGGCCCACTGGAGCTGTTGTGGGATGAATGAAAGATACTTTATGAGAACAAGAAGTGCCAGTTTGATAACCTTACTCCACCTCTATGGTCCCTTAGGCTCCTTTAACTTACATCCACTGATGGGACACTGTAATGAGTAACAACAATTACAATCTCATATAAATTTAAAAATACTAATCTAATACATTGAACTCAACTTGACCATATCTCCAAGCAATGTACATTTGACCAAGACAGACATAAGGTCATAATGCATCATTGGCACTCTTGAGACAATGATACTTTAATAATTGTTCTTCATATGTCCATACATATATATATATATATATGTATGGACATATGAAGAGACTCACAGCTTTTGTTCCATCTTGCACTTGACTTGCCCGAGTAGTAGCCTAAAAATATTTAAATATATAAAATATTTCAGCTGCCTGTAGCCTACCCTTTAATTCACAAAGGTGTGCTCTAACAGGAGGTAAGTGGGAGACGCATTGAGGCAATAAGAGCAATAACTCCATAAAGATAAGTCTAATTGAGTAGTTGAAGTCACGCCAACGACAGATGTTTATTGTGGCCAGGGATTAAAGAGGCTATAAGGATACACAATGGCGTCCTGAGGATTAAATAAAAAAATTAAATAAAAAAATAAATAAAAATAAAAACACACTGTTTGAGCTTAAGTATTACGACTGTGAGAGAAGCCAACATGAAAAGAACCAGCAGTGCAGCCTGTTTTGTGCGCTAATTGACAAAAAGGTTAAAGCAAAAGCATCTGAACTCAGTTTTCAAGGTGAAGACGTTTCGTCTCTTATCCCAAAAGACTATCAATTCTGAGATCAAATTCTGAGATCAACTGTCCTGGTCTCATAGTCATTAGTCATGAAAGGACTCCTGATGTAAGAGTCTTTAAAGACTCAGGTGAGTTGTTAGTGACATTGTTCCATTCAGGTGTTGTTGTTGTTCTAGAGCTAACACTGGTAAAATGGTTCACTTAATGTATGTTGCTTTGTACTAAAGGTGAATGTAATGTAGTCTGTGTAGTCTGTTCAGTGAAGAGTGCAGTGACAGTTCTGTCGGAGAAACAAAACTACAGCTTCACAAGAGGATGTATCAGCACAAAAGAGCCAATCCTGGTGGAGCTGAGTCTGCAGTCCACCTCCACCTCAAAGAGAAAGGACATTCCATGTGAGGACAGCAATGTCTTTTAAACATTTCACCTTGAAAACTTAGTCCAGCTGCTTTTGCTTTAACCTTTTTTTTCAAGATGACCTGGATAACTGAGAACCTTCACAGGCATGCACTCATTGACTGTAGATGTATAATGTAATACAGTCCGCGAGTACGCGCATTCACGCACGTGCACGGGAGAGAGGGAGAGAGTAAGAGCCGCCTCCCTCTGGGTATCTCTGCTCATGTAGCGCTCCTCACTTTGTGCGCGTTTTCTCTGAATGCATCTGCTGCTGCTACATATTGCAGGAGTCGCTCTTTTCTATGCCCTAACTTCACTGCTTTATGAAAACATGGAGGAGTCTCCCACTCTTTGCCTCGACACGGTTGGAGATTTGAAAGCGTGCTACACAGTCTCTTTAACTCCCTCCAACGCCACATTCAACGAGGACCTGCTTGTCTCTTCAAAGACCAACACGACCGTGACCAGGGACCCCAGCAGTTTGATCCTGGCGGTGTGCATCACGGCTCTGTACTCTCTTATCTGCGTGGTGGGGCTGCTGGGGAACCTGCTCGTCATGTATGGGGTGGTCAGGTAAGTGGCAACTCAAAGGGATCAATATCTGAAAAGACTAAGGAGGTCGGAGATGACTGTAATATAAAGCCACACACATATTAAAACTCCTTAGAGATAGCAGAGCCTAATATTAAATGATATTAAGAGGACCCTCCTGTGATTCAGACTACATTTTAGGGATGTCCTGTAGGATTTAAAAACTTACTGACAGAAATATGCTTAAATTTAAGCTAGTTACTTTCACTCCGTTTTGAAAAAAAAAAGTCAAGCCATTGTTGGCACGTGATACATTGCCACTGCCTCTGTTATTGGCCACAGTTTTTGTCTGAGGTCTGAGAGCCACTTCGTGACTCCCACTCATACGCCCACTCAAAAACACCATAGAATGTAATGAGCACTTTTGTCCTGACATGATTTGTTTGTTTGTTTGGCTGAGTAGAAATAAGTACTAGTAAATTTAATCTTCTGCATTTCCATTATTATCCATAATTATTGGCCATGATTATGTGGTGTCATTATGATATCTGAATTGGAAATACAAATGACTTCCTCGGACTTTAATCATCGTAAACGTCATAGTAGATATTCTCTCTTGGCCTGGCAGCTGCACAAAGCAATTAGGTCTTTATTGAGCTTAACTTGTGATAAGCAATAATATAGGTAGGCAAACAAATGTTTAAATAGGTGTGGGACTCACGTGAAAGCAGAAAAGTCTTTTGTGTTCTCACTTATTGCTTTAACATATCAGTGAAACAGCCTTTTAAAAAACATCTCAAAAGGAGGGCTCGAACAGTGAATATAAAATCAAAAGGATGTTTGTCGTATTTTTCACTGTAATAAGGTCATTATGCAGAAGTGCAGTTTAATGGGGGCTCAGAGTCACTGCTGCTCGGCAAAGAAGCTTTTAAGCGTTTTAATGTGGTGCCATAAGAACATTATGCATCTAAAATATGTTCTATTATAGTTTTTAGTTGAGGAAACAAAAGCTCATACTGGGAGGTAAACGGGATTATGGGCAATGTATGGATTTGCAGTTTCCTTTGAGAGTCACAAGTGGAGTTATATTTCCAAACAGGTACACTAAAATGAAGACTGCCACCAACATCTACATCTTCAACCTGGCTCTGGCTGATGCTCTGGCGACCAGCACTCTCCCTTTCCAAAGTGCCAAGTACTTGATGGAAACATGGCCCTTTGGGGAGCTGTTGTGTAAAGTTGTCATTGCCATTGACTATTACAACATGTTTACCAGCATCTTTACTCTTACCATGATGAGTGTGGATCGCTACATTGCTGTGTGTCATCCTGTGAGGGCACTGGACTTCCGCACTCCAGGCAAAGCCAAGCTTATCAACGTGTGCATCTGGATCCTCTCATCTGCCGTTGGAGTACCTGTCATGATCATGGCTGTTACCAAGGTGACAAATGAAGGTGAGAGACTATGGCAAAAAAACACAGCAAAAGTGTAAAAAATAACGCACTTTTATTAGAGGAAGTATAAAGGAGAACACATTGGCGATGGGTTATTAACTTGAATTGTCTCCTTTGCATGCCATTCTATTAAACTTCTAATTGTTTAAACTCCTCAGGCAACACACACTGCAAACTGCAATTTCCCGAACCGGATTGGTACTGGGACACAGTGACCAAAATCTGTGTTTTTATCTTCGCCTTCATCGTTCCAGTCCTAGTCATCACAGTCTGCTACGGCCTCATGATTATAAGGTTGAAGAGCGTCCGTCTTCTGTCTGGCTCCAAGGAGAAGGACAGGAACCTACGACGGATCACCAGGATGGTGCTTGTGGTGGTGGCGGCTTTTGTCATTTGCTGGACGCCCATCCACATTTTTATCATAGTCAAGACCATGGTAGATTTCAACCACAAGAACCTAGTGGTGATGGCAAGCTGGCATCTGTGCATTGCACTGGGATATACCAACAGCAGTCTAAACCCAGTGCTATATGCCTTCCTAGATGAAAACTTCAAGAGATGCCTGAGAGATTTCTGCCTCCCGTACCGCTCCCGCCTGGAGCAAAACAGCTTCAGCAGAGCCCGCAACAGTGCACGAGAACCTGCCTCTATCTGTGCCCCTTCTGGGAGAGAGAGAGCCCCAGCCTGACTAGGCATGGGTCCGATGGGCAAGAGGACAGTCCAGGATGACCTTCAGACTGAGGTCACACAGGTGACCACAGGAGTCTAGTTTTACAGGTACATAGGCTTTTGACCTGCGTTCAAGGAAATGTTTTCATTTAACAACCAACATTTGTGTAGTTAGAAACAGTTTTCCAGGATTGTCTCAGTACAAAATTTCTGAATGTGCCTGCTCATATGAAATGGATACTACCCAACCTCTATACAATACTACTCACCCGACCATGTATTTGACACTACGTTTATATATAAGTCTGTAAATACTTTGTATAGCCATATACATGGAAAGTTGGAAAGGTGAGTGGAGCTTTTCCAGTTTCATCTACTGTGTGAAATACAATGACGAAATACAATGTGGAAAACCTTCAGGGTTAACCAAACATTGCTGACCTTATTAGGAAAACAATCCAAGACACTGCTCTCCTTTATAAACACATCAATGTAATCAATTGTCTAGCAGTGGCTGATGGAAGACCTTTGTGGAGGACATGATGAAGACCAGAATGACTGCAAAAATTCCTTGGCAGAGAATCTTTAACAAGACAGTTCTTGAAGCTGGGTCCCAGATTAGAGTGACATCCTGAAGTGATTGCAGTTTATTTAATATTGTCTTAAAGTGGATTTAGGGAACAATAAAGGGTCTTTTAGCCATGGTTCAAAACAACTGATTTAATGTGTCGCCAAGGCACATGTGTATACATGTACTATATACATGAGCATGTAAACAGTGACAGTTGTATTGTGAGTCATTGGGCAAATATTGAGATAATAATGACACGGATTAGCTCAGGTTATATATTGTCTATTTAAATAAAAATATCCAAATTTATGTTCATCCCAGTGACAGTGAGAGAAAAAATAATTACAGGAACCCCCCCACCACCACACACAGAATCATGAGCAGTAATTATACAGTGCACAGATTCAGTGTCTTGCATTTATATGCTGCTGTATTATAAAAGATACTTTAATACAAAGCATGTGCAGATGACAGGGTCCCACATCTTGTACTGTATCGCTCATGAAGATCAGCTGACTCAAGCTGGAAGTTTCACACACACTTAGCTGACAGTAAAGTGAAGTGTTGGATAAAAGAGTGTCATTATGGTTTAAGCTCATAGCCATGTGTAAATGCCCTGAAACTGACACAGACCTACAGCTTAAATGGATCACATGCATTTTGTACAAAAAGCACATTTAAAAAGCAATGTTTATTATAGTCTGCAACAACATATTACGTGATGACTGTTATGCGCTGTCACATATATCAGTGTTTCAAAGTCAAGGGTGTATGTTATCAATTATTAAAATATTCAGTATTTATCAAAACAGAAAAAGAGCTTGAATCGTTAGATGGAGCATTGTAAGTCCACAGTAACATTGTTATTGTCTGAAGAGCTTTGACAAAGTTTTCAGCAGCTGTAATTTACAGTACTGTACCCTCAGTGTTGAATGAAAATATGTACCGTATTGCCTTATTCTTCATTGTTTTCTTGTGAATTATTCTACATCTATTTATCTTGTGTTTCAGCAGTAAAATATAAAGTACCTTACTGTGGTGTAAGTGTTTTTCCCCTTATCTGTATGCTAAACATGATTTGAATTCAAAACATTACCAGAGATACATTATCGGGCATTTATATTCAGCGCAGTGGATCATTTGTTACATTTTCCACATTAGAGTTCTGGAGATATTTTTGCTGCAGGGATGATGACAGCAAAAGGTTGCTTGCAGGGCTGTAGTCTCACGTTTTGTTCTTTTAGATTAATGTGATTATTGTCATGTCAGCCCAGACCTCTCTGAAAATCCCCTGGACAGGACAATAACATTTAATCAAGCAAAGGAGCAAAGTGAACTGGAGTTTTTTTTACTTTTGGACTGTAATGTTTTCTCTTTAAAATATACATGACTGTATATATTCACTGTGGATAGACAAATGGATTACCAGCCAATTGTATAAATCACTTCATCTCCAAGAGATACAGTCGCTCTTGACTCTCTAAGTTTCTAAAATGGTAATACAAAACGTACTTCACTATAAAGTCTAAGTTTGCTGTATAGAAATGTTTGTGAGAACATGTGCAACACTACAGTAAACCTGCTTCAAAGTGACAAGCACATAATTAAATGCCATGACCCTCACTAATGGCTACTCATGTACTCAAGCAAATTACCTGAAGCAAATAACAACACATTGGAAGTCTGGGTGAAGACTTCATAACAGCCTGCTGCAATAGAGCTCAAAATCAAAATCCTTTTTGTCTTCCAATATGCCCATATTTATAATGAGTTTTGATTTGCTGTTTTTGTGTGAGGTGTGGAAACTGGCCTTGGACACATGTGCATCTCTATTTGCTGTGAAAACAGGCCTGAAGAAAAAACAAGATAATACAGCCATTCAAACCTTTAACATATGTTCTCTCTTCACAAAGCACATGCGCATACTTTAAGTGAGGGTGCATTTGGTAGTTCACAATTTAACATGCAAGATGGTGAAGAGGGGTAAAAACTTGGATAAGGCCTGCTGTTTTGTGTGTTAGATTTCTGCTGCTTAGGTGTTTGCATACTTACAAACACAAGGGTGAGAAGCTGAACATTACGCTATGTTAGGTTTTACAAGATGCTATGAGGTTCCCTGCTGCGGCGCTGAGACAGTGATTCTATCAGAGCGCCATATGCTGGCTCTGAGACATTCATTCATTTCCTTCCGCTTGGACCCTGTAGGGATTGTGGGTGACTGGAGCCTATACCAGCAACTTTGGGCCTGAGGCGGATGGACACCCTGGACAATTGCCAGTTTGTCGCCGGGCTGACATTTACACATAGTCAGTGCCATACAACCATTCACTCTCACATTCATTCACTAGGGACACTTTAGATTCACCAGTTGACCTATAAATGCATATCTTTGGATGGTGAGAGGAAGCCGGCGCACCCGGAGAGAGCCCACAGTAACATGTGGAGAACATGCAAACTCCTCACAGAAAGACCAGAGTTGGCTGAGGATGTTTGAGTCGGCCGCTCTTAGACATAATAGTTTTAGCCTCAGTCCATAAAGGTGGTTTATGTGACCACCATTTTAAAAGAAAAGTAATTAGCATGTAATAAATATGAGACCCATATGGAGTTAATAAGAGGAAAGGTACATTATAGGTCAGTCACACCTCATTGTGCTTCCCTTAAAAGTTTCTGTGGCTGTTGTCATAACAGATGTGTAAATGTGCATCAGATGAAGAGACTGCCTCTTGCACAGCTGTTGGTCATCCACCAAACCTCATAGAAAGCCTTCCACCTACAGACTGTGTGAAGATAAATCTAACAAGGCAATCTGCTGTAATTACAAGCACAGGCTGGGGTTGACTTGAACCAGTAATGTTCATGTCAACTGGCAAGAGAGAGAGAGCAGGCGATTCATTTGCTAATAATACCTTGTTTAATTTCTTGGGTACACTATTCTCTTATTAGCTATTTTAGGGATGCAAGAGAACAGAAACACAGAACTACATTTAGTTCATCATACATCTCAGAGTATAATCAATAAAAGGTTAAGAATTACGTTGACAATGCATTACCTTTTGAGGAGTATTGTGCAAAAAATGTTTGTGTCTGCATTTTGATATTGACTAGCCACCAGTCCCCTGCTGCTGCTGCTGCTTCAATATATTCCCACTTTAATAGAGCACTTATCAGTTTAAGTGCTGCCACAGTGTTCATGACAAAAAAATCAGATGGCTTGATTAAGATCCCACTTAAGGAAAGACACTCAAATTAATTTCAAATAACATGTTAATTAAAAACTCAGCAGGGAAGCTCAAAGGTACTTCTCTTTACAAATGTTTCTAAATGACCTTTAGTGCGACATGATTGTTTTAGCAACATGCTGCATCACATGGAATGCCTGTTGCACCTGTGCACAATGAAAATATTTGATCAGAGCCTTAATTTTCTGCCTCTAGTTATTAGTGAATGTGTGGATGGAGACTGCTGGAGACTCATCTGTTCCCACTTTTCTCAGTTTTACGAGAGCAAGGTTAGGGCCCTGCTGTTTTGTAAAAAATGTGGTTATATTTTATACAAGTGAAGGAAATTAATCACAGGATGTCAGCTCTGAATTTCTGTTAATGGCTTTCTTTGAGCTTAGGAGAAAATGTGACTCTGCTTTGTAGCATATTATCAAATTCAAATGACAGGAAGGCTGAATTCAGCTCATGGAGAAATGTCTGCTCTAAGTAAGCTTTCTTGCAGTCAAAAACACCTGTGTTGATACATGTCTGAATTGTACAAAATTGTTTAATTCATTGTTAATGTTTACAGGTGTGTACAGTCTAGGACAAGTGTGCATGTGTTATTGTCCATTTCAAAGGAAGTCCTTACACCTTAAAAAAAGACAATGATAATGATCATGTGTAGGAGTATGCTTACATTAGTAAAACGTCTCTTTGTTGTACTGACATCACTTTTGTGTCATGGAAGAAAATCATCTATGCAAAAACCAACAAAGCAATGTACCAAATTAACTTATTTTAAGAGATTATTTAGCATTTCAAAAAAACATTTAAATCTTTATGCCACAAGGGCTTTTCACAAGACTCAAGCTGTCACATTGGTCAGATGAATGAAAAATTAGAACCCAGTGTATTTCACTCTGGATAAAACACAAAATCATGTAGCGTGTAGTACTATCATTTGCATTCTTCAGTGTTTCATTTATATTTACGATGTATAGAATATGTTTTTTGCATCAGTAATGGCCATGGTGTTACCTTAGTTCAGCATTTAGAAGGAATCTTTGGTCCTGTGCTCAAAAATTCAACATTGGGTGTAAAAGTTAATGATCAATACACCGGACTTAAATTACTAAAAAAAAAAAAAAAAAAAAAAAAAATTGACCTATTGAAAAAACTAAAATCTTACAAATAATCAGCTTGGCTCAAGTACTGAGTAACAAAAAGCTTAAAAACGTAAAACTTTATTTTCAGACAGGATAAATCAACACTATGCAGCATACAGTCAATTTACAAAATGCTCAAAAGCCACAACAGTGTGTTCTCAGAGTACAACAAACAGTAGTTTTTTTCCCCCCCAACTCACACTTCCTGTCTGAACTAAGGTCAAAGTGGAATTATTGCTTTAAACATTTAAAAGTTCTCATTTATTTTCATTAAAATGCTTGCACTTGCTTTCCTTACTGTACATGCCACTCACCATGTTCAAACATCACATACTAAAGACTTTTCAAAAGCACAGAGCATCAAAATCTAGATTTAATAAAAAAATAGTCTCATTTGTCATGATCTCATGGACGAACATATGCTTCACCCCAAGGACAGCCCCCCCCCCCCCAAAAAAAAAGACTGCCTGTCACACTTTGGCTCAGCACAGGATGTTACAAGCAGAATGTTAATCAAGATCCTGATCAAGGCCTTAACCTCATTCAAAACAAAAAGATCCCTCATCACTCTGTAGTGTCTGAGAAGTGACATCAGCTCTCCTGCTTGTCTTTCACCAATAGGGCTGTGTGCTGTCCTCCACTGGACACCATTAGCACTACACGGTTCTCCAGCTGTTTGCCTGTCATCTTCACTGGACTCCACTCATCATTGTCTTCTCCTGTGCCAAGCTGCATGTTGGTACCCATGCCCCAAGAATACACACATCCTAAAAGAATGACAATGTAATAGCTTACAAGTCACTACTGCTGTACTGTAAAAACATATTTCTGTCTTACCTTCTCTAGTAACCGCATAGCTGACTGTTGCCCCACATGCCACTCTACACACTTGGTCCATCTCCATCACTGGTGTAGGCTCACTTTTCTCTTCAGCCTCCTGCCCAAGTCCAAGTCGCCCATACTCTGCCCTGCCCAGGCTGTATACCTGTCCTGAAAATAAAAGAGACCTAGAGTAAACACTCATTCATTGTCCTACTGCATAAGAGTGACATTAAAATGCTTGTTCCCCCATTAAATATCACAACAAATATTTAATTTGATGTTTGATATGATAGCTAACACACACACACACACACGCACGCACGCACACACACACAGCGATCTAGCAACACTGTAAAGTCATGACAGTGTAAATTAGTCTTTAGGTTTAAACCCCTGACTGACATTGTGTTTACAATTGGTTTTATCATCGTTATGTTGAGATTAACGGATTAAATACTCTGATATTTATTTTAATACAGCATGTAAAACAGACTCCATACGTCTGTTGGTTGTTAGTCTTTAGCTTTGTTCATTCAGTTTCTGGTGCCGTTTGTTTTGCAGGAGTTTAGTGTAGGCTACTTGAGTATTTTTCCTAATTTTATTGATCTTCAATTTGTTGTTGTGATTGGTTATTTAGTGCTCCACCTGTTTCCTTTTAAGTGACTCCACCTGTTTCACATGAACGCGCTCTTACTTCAGAGAATCGATAACCTGCTTTGTGATATCACTTATCCCAGACCAGGATTGTTAGTTTGTTTCTGACACAACTGGGTTCGTAGTACAGAGCCCAGGTCTTAAATACAAAGCATTTTATCACTATTGCCCCCGTGTCTTCAGTACATGGCATTTGCCCTGCCTCAAAACTAATGAGGTGGGTACAGAAAGTAAATGAGGATAAATTCTTCTCAGAAACAGTATTTTTATGTACACTTCTTCTCGCTGCAACATTTAATAAAACAGTTGAATTGTGGAACACTCAAATTGCCAGTGGGTAGAAGTAATATTTACAATGTGGTGCCTCCAAAAACAGTGATTGTTTCATGGTTAAGAATAATGTTGCAAAGGAGGCTAAATGATTTTCAAAATACAATACATATATAGTATTGAATATAACTGAAATTTGTCAAAAATATTCAACAACAACAAATAAGTTTACCTTTAGCATCAAGACAGAGTGTGTGATGCTGTCCTCCGGCAAAATCAACCCAGGAGGTGGTTGAGTTCTTGAAGCATGTCAGTTTGACTGGGACAAAGCACATCTTTGTGCTTTTAGTGCCTGGAAGAGTAAAAGTAAAACATTAATGAACACCACAAAAACAAACAAAACAAAACACAGGTCAGAAGATGCAAGAATTAGCTAGAACTCTAGCATTTATTCATTCTCAAAGGGCTGGAAAACGCATGTGTTATACTAACCCAGCTGGTGGTAGTTGGAGAGTCCAAATCCATACACATAGCCTTCATTTGACACAGCAAACGTGACATAGGCCCCACAGAACGCATCAGTGAAATGAATTTTCCCCTTGACTTTTACCATCTGAGGCTCCAGCAAACGACCTGGGACAAAGGGCAGATAATCATTTCAGACCATAAAATTAATTCAACATCCATCCAATAGAGGGAACGCACAGACGTCACTTTGGTACATGTCCCATCTTAGCCGCTGAGTGGCAAAACAAACAGCAACATGACTGCCTTTTGGTAGGGGGAAAAATGAGAACAAGAATAAAACAGTAGTATCTACTCTACAGTGATCCACACAACTTACCCAAGAACCAGTTGTCTAGGTACATTGAAATGTGGCCAGAAGTTTCCTGAAATGTATATGTATCTAATATTGACCCCAGGAAAATACTCAAAGCAAAGATTCAAATAATACAAAAGCCTTGAGCCCAATGTCACTCAATAATGTTGTAGCCTAGCCGTGCATAGAACATAGTCAGAATGAATGATCCCCTTCTAAAATATATTATATATTAAATATTCTGGATAGCTGCAGAGGACAGGGACAGTTTTGACAACACCACCAACATGTTCCAGTTGTTCCTCTGAATTCAGTTGCGTCTCCTCTCTTTACATTTTGGTAGTCTATAAAAAGATAACTCGAATTTTTACTTAATCTCTTTGCACAATTTATTACACTGCTCTTTTCTTTTCCATTGTAGATCTGTTTTGGAGTTTTTGCAGCGACAGTTTTATAAATTTTAAATTGACGCACAGGAAGTTTTTGCCACTCAGTGTGCGTAGAAGAAGTGAGTTCCGCATCCTGTGATGTCATGCGCATTCCCTCTATAATTGGAAAAGTCTTACCAAGACCTTTCCTTCCTCCTCTGTTTGAAAAGTGTTCAGGTACTCTGCCCAGCTGGCCCTGTTCTGCACAGCCGGAAGTGTACAGATTTCCATCCAGTGTCACCATTACGAGGTGGTCAGTACCTGATTCAAAAACAGACTATTAAACTACTATTAAAATGAGGAAATGTAGCAGTATTGTCCTGCAACCATGCAGTTTCTTACCAGAAGTAATTTTTACTACAGCTTCTGTCATGGGAAGTTTTGACGGAAGCATGCAAGTTTTCAATGGCTCAAGAAGCCCGATGACACCATTGTTGTCCTGCCCAAGATATATTATCCAACATCAATACATATCCAAGTGTAAAACTACTGGTTTAATGTTTATTAGTGCATGTTACCAGGAAACCAAAACAGCAGTTTGTATCAGTGTTTGAGAAAAAGAATTTGTAAAAGCCAAAATTTAAAAAAGTGTATTTGACGAATGTACATTTTAAATTATGCAAACTGGCTCTAAACAAAAGCATGCTATTTAAAGCAATACACCAATGGAAACTAACCCTAAAAGAGCCCCAGATGTAAACTACTCCTTCTTCTGTGAGCGCAGCTGAATGGCTGTCCCCTGCAGACACCTGGACCACTTTTTCTCCCAGCTCCACCTTTCCAGGAACCATCTCAGACCCCTCTTCTGATGTATTTCGTCCAAGGGCCCCTTCATCATTGCAACCAAATGTGTAAACCTTAAAAAAAAAAGGGAGGCAAAAATGTGACAACATAGATTCTATTAAAAATGGGTCATTTGTGCTGGTTGTTGAAGTTTCTTATAAAAGACATATGGTCAAAAAGTACTTACATTACCAGTGTCACTGAGACACACTGTATGCATTCCACCAGCTACAACTTGCACCATTTGCTCGGGAAGGGTCAGAAGGGCTGGCCTCTTCCTTTCAATGATGTCCTCACCTAAACCTAACTGTCCAACATCACCCTGACCAAGAACAAGAACTATACCCGCTTCTTTTGCATGACTCCTGTGGGAAACTAGGAAATTAAATTAAAAAAATAATTTCAGACATTAACCTCAGCACAGATACCAGACTAAAGTTAAGTATTTTAATAATTTTAAATGATCAAATTACCTTTTACTTTTTTAGCATTATTATCATCTTCAACAGGAGCCTCAGACTTTCTTTTTGTGGTGGCCTTTTTGGCAGGCATGACTGCAGCTAGGTCTAAAAAACAAACATCTTTTCAAATCAGCATAGCAAGAAATCCACACAGTAATGCATTTAGGTGATATACAGCTAATATTAGTAGCACTGGGTCAGAAGTAACTAAATGTAGTAATAATAATAATAATAATAATGTGTGGCATTATAGGTAGTAAACATCGTTAGGCCTTATTCTGGGCGTAAAAGTAACCAGCAGTTGGTGCTCAACAGCTGCCACAGGCACATTTCAGTCGGACTGAGGAACGTCCTGTTTTTCGGGGGTGGGAAGCTGTGTTTCCTTGGTGAACATTAACACAACCTCCACATGCAAGAACATGCCTTCTGAAGTATATCTGACATTATGATCAACCATGTTTATATAATCCAACCAACTTTGCATTAAAGTGCAAATAGCAAGCAGCGTGATCTTGACACGTTAGCATGTGTTACCACATCAAGAAACCCACTTCTCAGTGCTAAAACAAGCAAAACATGACTTAGATAAGATTATGCAGTCCTGAAGTATGTTGTACTAGGGTTATTACAGTGACTTTCTAAGTGTTTAACTTTGGAATAACTACTCCTTTTGACTCGAGCTAACACTCAACATGCTGTTGATATCCATTGCTAACAAGCTAACCAAATTAGCCGACAGGAATGACAATAGTTAATAATAGTACACATGAAATATCTTGTTAACTGCTAGCTTTGTTTCTAAAAAGCAAAAATATGTCGTTGTAGAGTCACTAACCTGTAATGAGCAGAGATTTGTAGATTGTCTATGAGCCAGCGTGCACGCACTGTTCCCGGTCTCTTCAGATACCGCCGTAACGCACGACGTCACGGCGTACTTAAAAAAAAAAAAAAAAAAGAAAAATGTAGCCGGGAGCAATGCCTTTGTTACTATGGCAACGCTCTGCGTGAGTAAAACCAAACTGAATAAATTATTAATAATTGTAATAAGTTAATAGTAGTGAAGATGATGCTGATACTTTTAACACCTCATCTTTTGTGGAGACTTATAAACAACTTTTAAACACTTTTCTCTCTTGGGATTTCTTGAATTGGCCAATTCGAACAAACAAAGCCAATCAATGTAACGCTATGTGTGTCCGTTTTCTTTGTTCTTGGATACAGCAGGAGCACATGCTTTAAATGTAATACTAAATTAACCTTCTATGCCACAAGATGTCGCTGGATTGTTACTGTACAAACAAGTTCTTCTGGGTTAGGAAGGTTGACAACAGAAAATAACACACAAAGATTAGCCTTTTAATTAGACAGAGTCAACTATTTACAAAAGAAAAAGATATTTTACAAAGAATTAGAAATTAACTTTAAGCAATTCAATATTATAGCATTAAACATAAACAAAACTTCTTTGCTTAAAAAAATAGCAACCTATAGTTGTACTATGTTTAAAATGGTTTTAAATGAAAGGAAGACAAAATATACACAAGCATCAGTTTACCCTAATCTGAACAAACAAAGAGAACCCTGTAAGCTATTGGCCGGACAACAATAAGATACAATAAATATGTCTGCAATTTTAAAAGTTCTCAGCCAAAATGACTCCCTGCTGACCACTTATAGATTTTTTTGATTTCTGATAAATCCCTGATCTAAATTCATAGCATTTAACACTCACACTAATAGCTTGATGCTGTGACCATATTTTAAAATGGCTACAGAATGCATTGCGCGTTGAATCTTCAAAGGGAAGTAAAGAAACTATTAACATCATAAAAGGATTGACATTATCCAGATAAAACAGCACTGGATCTTGTATTGGCTCACAGCAGAAATCAATAACAATCATCACTTTCCTGGCTCTACTCTTTTGGGCATCATACATTGGCACACGCAAACAACAACAGCCTCATGACTGGCCCTTTTATATCTAGACTCAGCATAAAAGGCCACCTCACAGCACAGTTATAAATATAGGCAAGCCAAAAAACAAAGGCTTAAATAAAAGCTATTACTGCTAATATGTTCCAATTAACAATATTAAATATATTGTTTTGTGCTTTACAGAATATTTTAAAATTAAATCTTTCCTAGTGTCATTATCAAGTATCAGTCTGTACACAATTTTATAAAACACATAAGATGTCCTATCCTATTACTCAATACACCAGTCTCCATCCTCCGTACACTCCATTTCAATGCAGCAGTTAGTTTCTATTCTCTATTATTACTATATGAAGTATTAGCAGTCTTCATTATTACTATTGTTAATTATGTTAACAGGATGAGCTAGCATTTTCATGTAGAAAAAAGGCAACACAGAATGAGGCCGCATCAATGGTTATCTTGTCCCTGAGGGCAGAGAGTGAGTAAGCCCTGTAGGTCCTCTGCCACCTCCTCATTTCATTGGCACGTGGCTCCCTCTTTTGGAGGAAAACTGCATCCGGGTAACACCCATCAGCTCAGTTGATGTAGCGAGAAGTCAATGGAGAGAAGCAAGATGTGTACTGGTTTTCAGGCTTTACTTGATCATTTGTACAGTACATTTCTGGAAAATAATCATTCGTCTGCCTGCATAAGGAGCTGATAGTTGCAATAGAGACCTTAAGTGCTTTAATTTCCACAAAGAGAGGTGGTCTCTAAGGCCGATGAAACCTAAAATACACAAAGACAATTTGTGAACATGTAAAATAGTAATAGTATATGATACGTAAAACGGCACAGTGATATTTCTACCTTGTATACATTCTGCTGTCTTCATGAACCTCCATTTCAGTGCTTTTATAATCATTGAGCTCTTTCCGGATGGCAGCCTAAAACAAGAGTGCATATGTATGTATTAAATGATGAATCTAAGACAAAAAGCTCTTTTAAATATGAATTTTAGTTCTTAAAGATAAAACCTTAAATGCACCTTGTCAGCAGGAGTGAGCTTGGTCCATGGCTTTTCTGCTCTGCGGTCATAGTCTTGGGCGTCTGTGACTTCCACATACTCATGGAATCTCAAGATTTTTCTCGCCTGTAGTTCTGCAACTGTGGGTCTTTGACTTAACTACATAAGATAAGTCTCTTGTCAGTTTAGAAGCAAACAAATTATGATTTAACATTTGTCTCTCTAAAATCAACATACTGCCCATACCTTTCTTGTCAGCCGCCGCTTGATCTCTCTAACCTCAGCTTGCCTGTCAGCTTGATTTTTGGCTGAAAGGAAATCAGAAAAAACAATCCAGCTAAATTTAGATTGTACAGTATAGAGGAGTGGGTCAAATCCGTTTCTAAATCTAGACATCTAATACTAACACTAATTTATAGATAGAAATATGACATCAAACTATAAACAGATAAATAAGTTTCTGAAAGGTTGGAAAAAAGAAATAATACTGACGCTGAAGGATGTTTCTTTGCTCAAGCTCCTCAGCAGTGGGTCTTTGGCTAAGTCGTCTGAGGTAAGAAAAAAAAAAGAACTATTTTTAAACAGTTTCATCATGCTGTCATTTAGGCAATAAGTAGGACAAAGACACAAACACTGGATTTCTTTATATCTTCTATTGTCAGCCTGAGAGTAGAAAATATTCATTGTATTACAGTTACTTTTAACCTTGTGAGGGCAGTGCCGATCTGAGTACGAATGGCCTCCCACTGCTCCCTGCTCTGCCAGGTCAGGTTGTTGTGTCCGGGTGGATGGTCGTCTCTGGTGCCCCTCTCCTGTGTAAACCTGTCTCTTTCTGGTGCACAGGGGCGACTGCTTAGTTTTAGAGCCAGTGTGTCCTTCCTCTTGACCCTGCTGGCTAATGCACCTGAGAAAAATGCACAGAAAGAAATGACTTCCTCTTCTAAGGCCCGCAAACAACTCTGATACATTATCTTTCTTAATTAACTAACTAGGTGGGGGCTCATCCTCTTCATCCTCATCCGAGTCTTCATCTTTATAAAGCACAGGACCATCAGAGTCACTGTCCTCCGCACCCATGTCTTGTTGTCCATCTTCATCCTCCTCCTCACTGCTGTTTTCTGCAGGGATGACACATACACCGGCGTCTCCAACCAAGCACCGGCGACTCCTTGGCTCTAACTCAGGCTGCGGGATCTCACCATCATACTCTTCCTCTTCCTCATCATCTTCCTCATCCTCCTCTGAGTAATCATCTTCAGACCTATTAAAATCAAAGATACCATTCTGGTGTAATCTGTTTCTTTAGATGTAATGTATATTTGAATGGCATTTATCACTAATAACACCATACAGGTAAGTGGTTTTATAAAAGGCTCCATAAAAGCTTTAGTGTAACTTACAGTTTCAGGGGCTGGATGCTGACTGGTAGAGGGCGACCTCCTTGGTATTCAGGAGTTTCAAAAAGCAGAGCATGTGCACGTTGTGCCCCTTCTGGGTGTGGCTGGGCTGGACCAGGACTGGAAAGGGCTCTCTGAATCATGATGTGCAGTGGGACAGGAGCCGGGCGCTGGGGAGAGTCATTGGTTGGGCTCGGGGGGTCGAAAAGCATGGGGATGGGTTGGGGCAGTGCATGGGGGTAGGAGTGCTGATGATGAAGATGGTGTGTGTGAATGTGGGCTGGCAGCGGAGGGGACGGGGAAGGAGGAGGCAGCTGAAAGCCAAGAGAAAGGTTGTTATGGTCCTCCACTGGGAGTGTTGAGGGGTTGACAGGATGCCCTGAATTAGAGCTGTCCTCTGTGTTGCGTTTGGTGACAGGGGTGGTTCTCTTTGGGGGCATCGGAGGAGAAGGCTTGGCTGGTACAAGACTGCTTCCTCCTGTGGCTTGAGTGTAGTCACCTGCAGATCAAAAGGAAATTAAAATAATGATACTGAAAAATAGTTATATCTTGGACTGCTAGATAATTCCTGCTTTTGTTTCTGTGACAAGTGCACATGCAAATTTATGATACCACTAAAAAGAAATGCATCTGTATTGTAAATATTGGAATTACATGATTGACTGAGCATAAAGTATTACATTCAGTGACATGAGTCAACAATCAAGTGATTCACTGACATAAGTGCACAGATAAAGAGTATACTGTATGTGCTACATGAGTAACATGTGCCCCAGGTCACAGAGATAAAAGAGATGCACAGCCTGCAAAGCCACCCCATCTTTAAGCACTAAAGCTGCTACACAGAAAAGCTCAAAGGCCATCTTTGTGTTGAATTTCAAACACATTTGATCTTACATTTTTTAAAAGTCTAATGAATCAAGCATAGCTGAGGACAAAATAATGTGAGAAGTAATGCTTTGACACTAAGACAAATAAACATCCTGGATTAAACTTAACTTATAAATTGTAGAACTGCTTATCAGAGCTCATCAGAGATCTTACTTAATGCCTTTTTAAATAGTTCTTATTCTTTTTATCCCCCATTCTTGCATTTATACATATTTGTACCTATCCATGTTTTTTCAGCTGGAACTGGAAACCTCCAGTGATGATTATAGGCCAACCGGCTAAAGAGAGTTCCCTTATTCACATGCCAAAGTGAGCCAGAGCCCCTCATCAACCCATTATGCACATGCACTTCTTATATACTACATCCAGACAAGCAAAGGCCAAACAGCAAGTGAAATGACTACAAGGGAAAGTAGCTGGAAGCTTGAAATGAGGTTGGCATTCCAGACATGGACGCCTGGTGACAAAGATACCAGTGGGCGTAATTTTACCTGAGCGCAGGCCCCCGGCCCGCCGGCACAGGTAGACTGGCAGGGATAGGTAGACATCATAGTCGCATTCACGCTTCCAGCATGACCAGTAGAGAGGAAGCTGAGCATTCTCTCCCCCCTGCAGGGCTGAGACTAACAAGATTCCTTTAACTTATTTAATAGTATAGCTGTATTGAACTTGAACAGTGTGCATTCTACACACTTGTGTCCCTCAACAACAATATGCGATTATCTGGGTTTCTATATAAATAATAATTTTATTACTAATGTAAATAGGAGGGCTGTTGTAAACATTAGACCTGCATTTGCTTTCTTCATTATAACTATAGTTGATTAAAATTGGGTAAAACATCTGAAATATGGAGTAAAATCCCAGTGAAGTAACTGACACTGAAGAAAAGGGTTAGGGTTAAATATTTTTTAAGAAACCAAATCTGAAGATATTTGGAGACAACCCAAGTGGAAATTAAATCCCAAAATCCCTGATAAAACAAACCCACAGTTATTTACAATCACTTTAGCACATCTGTGCAAGTAACAGCCCACAGCCATTAAAGTCCCAGTTATCTTCAGAAAGTCTGAAAAGCTGGAGAAATGGGCTTTTAAAATAGCCCAGGCGTTGTAAGTAATTAGCTGGGGAATAGCAGCTCAAGCTGTTTAGATAACATCATAACCGGGATGTGTGTGAAGCCAAACACTCTGCAACTCAGTTGTGCAGTGATTCATAAATGTACATTTTGTTTTTGCCAGTAAGAAACAACATGCTAAATAAACCCACATTTGAGTGTTTATAATGCAGATATGTGACTACACTGATGACGTTCATCACTTAGAAACCCAACCAAACGTAACATAAAAGCACTTACCAAGCATGGCAGCATTGCACCTGTTCACAGGTTTGGGGGGAGGCAGAGGAGGCTGCTTGAATCCATGTGACAGTGTGGACATTGGGGCTGAGGATGTGGATACACCCGCGGAGGACACGGACCGAACAGGCCTGGAGTTTGTAGCTGATGGCGCAGTGGGAGATGAATACTGGGCTGTAGTGTGATTGGATGGGGTGAGCGGTGGACCCTCGCTGCCAGGTTCAGGGGCGGGGCTCATAAGCCACTTTGGTGGCATTACAGAGTGTTTTGGGGGCAGAGGCTCACGTAGGGTATCCCGAAGAGATTCAGGGTCGGATACAAAAGGGCTGTCCGATTCTACAAAAAAGATCAGAAAAAAAAGACACATTCACAGATTAAAAACAAATGAGTTAATTAGATAAGTTATCATATACATAAGTTATTTTACTGGTACTAGGGTTAGCTGAGAGTGAGAAATAAATAGCAGCCAAATGCACTCAACGTTGCAATAAAAGTTTTTGTTCAGGTTTAGTGCTGTGAGGCTTTTTCCCCTGCCTGATCCAAAGCATTCTCTGTGATAACACTTGTTTGAGTACTACATTATCTATGGACTGGCAGTGAAAATAAACAGAGTGGGAGGCTGCAATTACCACCAAAACCCACCTAACAGTGCCACTACACTGATCCCCAAAGTAAACTTTCTCAACTCTAGAGTCATTTGCAAGCTAGCCAATAAATGTGATATTATACATGGTAGTTTTGTTAAGCAAAGACAAATAAGTGCTTTTAAAGTTCTGTATTCAGATATAAATTGACATGTTCACTGTTCACAGACAGACAGAGTGAGTAATGAAAAAACCTCTAATAGAATGCTTCCATAAAATTAAATGTTTAATGTTTATGGCAGCTCATCAACAATTATCACTGTGCTCACAGTTTTGGCGTTTAGGGCAATAATGGCTATAGTGATTGTGGTACATTAATTAGGAGAGGAGAAGAGAGGATGAGCTATTCCCTCATGTTCCTGAATAAGAACATAGCTGGAGCAGGACCCCTGAGAGCTAGTGAAGCTTGGCTATATCTGTCAGGACAGGAGTAGAAGCAGAAGACTGTCACACTGAGCAAATACAGACCTTATATTTGACTACAATAAAGTCAAAATTCAACAGGGACCTTTTAAGGTGAGTGAAAAATATCAGGTGACAGAGAGGAAATTAGCCGTGACTCACCTCTGCGAGTTCTGCCCTCCTCTGCAGATGCATGTCGAGGAAGTGTGGGCTTCCAGTCCCCCTCTGCAGCTCGAGTCCTTCTGCCATCCTCAGATGGGACCTTTTGAAGCCCAGGTCTCTTCTGGTCACCCTCAGGGTGCAGCCGCCCCCCACGCCTGCCCTCCTCCATCTGCCCATGAATCTGTCCCTGCCAGACCATATTTTGCTTCCAGTCTCCATCTCCATGTGCGCGTACCCCCACTCCACCTCCTCTGCGAGTGTCCTCATGTAGTCCAGTGGCCCGGGACCCAAGAGCCCCGGCCCTCTCATCCTTTTGAGGCAGCCAGGTTGGGTTACTCCTAAAGTCTGACTCCAAATGGAGCTTTCCTTGGTTGGATGGACTCCTGCCTCCTTGGACAACTGCACCTCCACTGACCCCCGCGCTCACTGGCAGAGTGTGGCCGTTCTTTACATAGGCCTGCTTCACGTTGTGTGCATCCACACCTGTGTCTATCACAACAGAAAACACACAATGGTCTAATGAAGTGCTGACTTATTGAAAATATGTACTTTATCTGCTTTATGTAAAATCATATCAGTAATGTTTGATCACTGACCAGGTGGGTGAAGATTTTATAATTTTGTCTAATGATATCATTCATACCTGTGATATTCAAGGAGTGAAGAAGCAGCTGTAGGTTTAATAAATGGGCTGGTGCAGCAGCAGGATCAGTTAGCACACAATCCTACTCAAAGCTATTTTGCTGCAGGGCACAATTTGTTCCACTTTTCTTCATCTCTAGAGAGTGTCATGTCATTTTAAACATGATATTGTGATGATCCTTCACAAAACAGCCAAGGTAAAAGTTGTCTATGATTTGTCTTTTCAAATACAGGCACCGGCGGTTCAGTGTAGCTGCAATAATGTACTGACTTCACTGCACTGTTACTGTGTGATAGCCTCAAGGTGAAACTGTCAGATACAGACACTGTTGTGTCAATTTTCTAGATCACAAAAGCACCCTTACTGTTGTCCGGGACTTCCTTTAGAACTCCCTGCTCTATCAGCTCCTGTCTCGTACGCCTTGTCGACATCTTCTGCTCCAGTTCTGTAGTCAATAAAAACAAAAAACAAAATGGGATATTTTGTTAACACAACAGCAGGAAAGTACACAATAACAAAAAGTTCAAAGTCGGCTGAATGGGACAAAAAACCCAAACCTTCTGAGGTCTCCTTGAACTTGTCACTGCTTTTCTTCTTGCGCCATTTCCAGGGCTTAAATATCTTGCCAAGGGTTGAGAACTTGCCTTTACGTTTTGGGAGAGAGGTGCTGTCCCCTGTGTTGCCCCCCTCCCCCACCATTGTGCCGTGGTGCTGCTCAGTATCATCATCTAAAACAGAGAGCAATAAAAATATCTCAAAGACAACCTAGAGCAGTGCAGAAGCCATCAGTAGTAACTATGTTGCAACAGTACAACTTTCTGTATCATCTGTTGTCTTTCTAAAGCCCTATACGCATTATTATCTTTAGTGGTTTAGTTTGCAGGGACTGAGTGTGCTTTTGGACGAGGGCTGTTGAGAGTTTATGTACTCCTCCACACATCTACCATTAATAGAGGTCTGAATTTGGCATGCAGCCAGGATTTGTCATTGTCAAGAGCTTGCATTCCTTGGCTTGGCTTTATCAAACCTCCAGCCTGTAATACCTCTATGGCAAAGAGACACATAGATGCAATAAGACAGTGGCATAAAAGCTGGCGGTCAGGACACACATGCAACAAACCACTGAGAGGTGAAACCTTTTAGAGCATCATTATGAGCTCCCATTTATGCTCCGACTGGTCTACTAAATAGCAACTCACAGTCATGTCTTATGTGATTGACACGGTGCTGAGTAAAAGGGTTTCTTAGACACAGAGTCTTCCAAGGCTGCAGCTGCTGCATTCAGCCGACATAATATTTACTGGTTGAAAAAGAACAGGGTTTTTATTTAAAACATCCAGTTCCATGCACACACAGGATGTCTTGGCGACAAGAGCGCCTTGCAGTCTGATTCCCACAACAATATGGCCTCAAGCTGTACATTTGACCCTGACTTGGCTTACCTTGCAGTTCAATAAAGGGCCCAAGAATAGGAAAAACAATCAAATAAACCCAAAGTAGAAAATGGTTTTACATTTGACAGACAGTGAGGAAGTTAGGTTAACTCCCTGTATCTTGCAAAGGGTCCTTTCAGCAGTGCATATGTCTGCTGACACAGGATCAAATCCCAATTTTCTGCAGCCGAAGGACAAACCTTTAACTGCTTTTCTTTGTTGCCACCTCATTGCTGCTGGCATGGTAAAATTTGAACCTAAAGCTAGCATATTGTTACTTTAAAGGGCTTGTCATCTGCAAAGGCCTGTAACACTTTAAAATAGAATTGCTCAAGCTCATGACCCAATTTGAATAGACATAAAATTTTAAATGTAGTAAAAAAAAAAAAAAAAATACAGCATAGTTGTTCTACCTCGAAGAAGGGTACTTGGAGTCCAGCTTCCATGGTAATGAGACTTATAACAGCATGCCATTGAGAAGTAAGAACATTGCACAACCTCAAAACTACATATTCTGTAAATCCAGACTGTCAGAGATCTGAGAAAATTCCAGAAGAACAAGATACAGAAAGTTGTTCCAAACTGCAGCAAAGAAGATCTAGGTTGAAATGACCACAGACATCCATCTTAAAATCCGTGAGGCATAAATGTGTGGATTCAGACCAGCTGCCATAATATCCAGATGAAGTGTTGCTTTAGACAGGTTTCCTGTGATCCAGGACAGAAGTTCTCACACGACAGCCTGCTCTGTCAGAAGGCTACTGACAGTGGCTCAGCTGAAGCCAGTGAAGCAGGATAAGTGCAAACTGTGCCAGGCCTGCACACTCCACAGCCCCCCAAAGATGACGAATGCATATGCAGTCCTCTGTTTGTATCCTTAGAATGACATCAAAATATTGTCCAGTTTCATTATATTCATGAACTTTGTGATCAGCAAGATTCTTCCCAGAAAAAAAAAAAAATCACAACAAGCTATTGTTCCATCTGTAGTGAGAAGAAGAAATCTGGTGTGCGTAGACACTACAGTGGTGTCAGACTCGGGATTGCAAATAAGAGGAAAGGCTACAAAGAGAAACAGTACAGAATTTATTGAAGGGGGGCAGCTTTGAGACCCAGAGAGGAAACAGCACTCCACCCTGTTTCTGTGACCGGGAACAAAGACAACCTCTTCCCTTCACACTTGGCTCAGCTGCTTGTGGAAACCAGATTAGCTAGTTACTATAAAAAAAAAACACTGTGACTGTCGCTCATACGGAACACACTTTACGTTCATTCAGAGCAAAGACAGAAGAGTCATGCTCTTTAATCAGGAGCTCTGCCAAGATAACGCATACCAGTCAGGAAACACGGGGGTGTGTGATTCACTGACGTATCTCTATCCTGAAGCCCCACCCATCGCACTCTCACACATCCCCCGGAGAGGCCAGATTTCCCTCGAACCTCATGACTCAGTGACTAACGGCCGGCTGGGTCATTTATAAGAGATTGAGAAAGAGCTAGCCAGTTCCTGATCTGTTGCATAAGATCAGAGAAAGCAGTGGGTTGGGAAATACCTCCATCCTAATTATAACACAAAGCAATGCCAGGGTAGATTATGAAACATAATCCGCTTAATTGACAGCACAAAGAGGTTATAAACACAATGATTGCTTTTTGTAGGATCTTGTCTTTGCAAATATTGTCTGAACACCACCCAAAGCCAAAATAACAAAAGCAGTAAGTAAAATAACCTTATTATTAAGCCATATTTACTGCACAGCAAATTACACTCTTCTTTTGTAAAGATCTCTAGAACTGCATTAACATGCTACAAAAGGGAAAAATTGACATTTTGACATGGCTAAACAAATCTAAACATACAGCATTTACTGATATTACTAACTGTTCTATTATTAAATAATAAAACAAATGTGTATATTCTTTAAAACCACACTGCTGTGATCTAACATTTCTTGATATGGTGAAAGTGATGGTGGCCAAATTGAAAATTCAGCTCTCCTTTTTTGAAATACCTATGAAACACAGCAAAGACACACACAAGTGTGCTTTGTCTAGTATAACAACTCACCATAATTGTTATGTTGCTGCTGTGGGTCCCGAGCTGAGGTCTCCACATAAAGACTCTGTCCCATGATCTAGCCCCAGAGGGGCCTCTACCTATCTTGTTCTAGAGTGCACACTGACAAACTGCCTGTGTTCTCCATCAAGCTCCAACAGTCTGCATTGTCTACCAGCTGTTCTCTACCGAGTACTGTCCACTTCATTCCTTATCCCTCCCTCATGCAATCTCTTTAAGACCTTCCCTTGAAGAAGCTGGACTCTCCCCTCATACACTGACCCTCCTCCCTGACTCATGGCCCAGGCTGGCCCGCACTCAAAGATGCCTACCTTTCCTAAAAGAAAGATGTTTTCAATTTGACAATCTATCACAATTTATATATCCAATAATAATCTAGCACAAGAGTATTCAAACTTTTATTTAAAGAGGGACAAAGTGGATTATGGGATTATATGCGCAGTTTAAAAATGTGTTTTTCTTTTCTTTTTTTTCCCAAATGGCAGTGTTAAATTTTCTTTCACATGTGGAGAGTTAGAAGGCAAATGAGTAAACTGTTTGGAATTTCTGAAAGTACCATAAAACTGTGATCTTTACCTCAGAATGACTTTAAAAGTTACATATTTTGGGAAATAACATGATGTCCACGAACAAGTTTAAAACATACAAAACTCGCTCTTCAGCCATGTGGCATTTTGAACCCGTATCATTTGTTAATGTTACCTGACTGGTCGGCCATAAACAATACATTTTATCAGAGAAGCTGTGGGTCGTATAAAATCTCACTTTGTGCCATGTTTGGCACCCGGACTGGATTTTGGACATGTCTGGTCTAGTGAATGTGTGCAGTGTATTCCAAGTAACATATTCTAGGTAATTTAACAAAGACACTACTAAATGTAAACGTACATTGATTCGGCTGAAATGGCTAGATAATTATATTTTACATTGTAGACATGGGTTAAGCTGTATGCGTTTCAAAAACCACAGATGAAGTTTATTACTAGGATGCCCCATTAATGATTTGCATGTTGATTCTGTGAATGTCTATTTAAAGAAGCAATACACCATATCTGACAAATAACCTTATTTAGCTGCAAAATATAAAAGGAGAAGAGAAAGTGGAACATTGCCCCAATTAAACTTATGAAGAACTTAACACAGAAAAATGTCATTATGTTGACGGTGGAACAAAAAAAAAAAATGTGTTTTGAGATTTTCTTTATTGTGATATTGTATCCACTATATGCCCCGATATTTGACTCTTTTTAATGTTCAAGTGTGGGTTAAGCTGCTCCCCACTTTTAAAGCCCTCAGCCACTATTTACGCTTCTTGAATCTATATAGAACAATTTATAAGAGACCTAATAACCAAATTTCCCCTAGGAGATTAATAAGTTCAATTTAATTTAGTTTTTGAACTTCATTGTTAGCATGTGTTTTTAACATCTCCAAGGACATGTTTGCTGTTAAGAATGTAGAAAGGACAGACCAAAAAGAGAAAAAGATGGCCAGTTTACCTAAATTTAAAAAAAGAGAGAATTTGCATTGGATATATCTTGATTCCTTTTTTAGGTCTGAGTGTCTCCAGACAACCTTGTCTCTGTCTCAGAGGAATCTGGCACATTGAGCCGTGTCATTATGCCTGGATAGATCACAGTTTTCAAAGCATTTGGCAGCATCTTGGCTGCTTCTAAAGACGGTGCGCTGCTGTGTTTGATGGCATTCCTTTTCTCTCCCTGTGCCCCACATACAGCCTCCACACTGGGCCTGTTTCCAGAGCTGCTGAACCAATCCACATGAGCCCAGAACCTGTTGGCCTGACCTGGATAACAGACTGAGCCAGTAGGCAGCCAGACGGAAGTACACTTACAAAAATATATGTATAACAAATACAGCACAAACCTTTTTCAAGGTCCAAAAAGATAGACCTAAAATTGTCATAACAGTAAGCAAATTGTTTTGTCTTTCTTTACTTAAGTTATTCAAATGGGAACAGGCTACAGGTGAAAAAAAAACTAAATTATTTCCTTCTTTTGCTTCAGTCTCTGGGTTTACAAAAGAAAAAGTATTCCAGAAGCTAGGACTTGAGACATATCTATTCACTAGGTGGCACACATTACAAATGGATTCACAGAAAAGCCTGAAAAGCCATTGAGTGTGGGGTTAAGCTGAGTGTCTGCCAAGCCCTGAGGTAGTAAGTATGTATTGCTGTTCTCCTGAGTGTCTCATAAATTTGCGACAAGCTCATAAACAAAGAAGATGTACAGCTAAATGGGTGTATCCACACGATAACACCGCACAAACTCACCACGATTTTCCATTACAGAGTTTGAAGCACACCAATCCAGTCCGGATTCTGTAAAACAACATTTGGAGCATGAACATAATTTATCATTGATGAAACCTGTGCTTAACCTAAACTGTGGGAAAAAAGTATGTAAATGACATGCTCTAATGAAATGGAATTTAGACCATAAGTGTCAAAGTAAGATGTCAAAAAACAATATTACAACATTTCGTACAATAATTGATTTATTACAATTGATCACTGAGCAGTTTTATATACAGTATTTAATTTGATAATATGGCAGGAATATCCACAACAAAGACAGATAATAAACAAGTAACAATCACAACCTGACAGATTTGCTACAAGACACTGTCAGAATTACCAGATCTTATGCTGTATCTATGCTTGTCTTTCTTCTTCTTCTTTTTATTTTTATATATATATTTTTATTTGTGCTTGTCTATCATTAATGGGTAAAACGCTCCAAGCTTGCAATTGTTTTTAAAATCACAATAACCCCAAGTTGTATTAAATAAAACTGTTACATAAATAATAGGTGTCAACATACACTGTAGAAAGTCATGGGTGGGTGTGTTGAGGTCCTTAGCAGCAGAACAGTGACTTTCTCTCAGCTCTCCAACATGTAGAAGGTCAGCTCCTCTCATCTTTACCTGAGGCGACAAAAAATACATTGGGAATCATGTCAGAATTATAAATAAATATAACATAAAGCCCGGAAGGAGTGGTGGTAAAATAATTATGTATTCCATCATTTCTATACAAAAAGCAAATACGTGATCCTAGTGTGTATAAAAAAATGAATCCAAATGCTTTTACTTTAACCTTTTTTTCAAAATGTCCTGGATGACTGAGAACCTTCACAAACAAAGCATTGTCTAATGGTCAGTCATATCATCTTACATTCTCAATATGTCCAATATACACCACCAGTCAAACGTTTCATAAAACTGTGAATGAACACAAATGGAATTATGTAGTTAAATGTGAAATAAATCTAAATATGTTTCATAGCTAAGACTCATATTTTGGCCTTCTCTCAATGAGCTTAATGATGCAGTCACCGAAAATGGTTTTCACTTCACAGCTGTGCCTTGTCAGGGTTCATTTGTGAAATTTCTTGCCTAATTGAAGGGGTTCAATCAGGATACATTAGTTGTGTTGTGCAGAAGTCAGGCTGGTACACAGCTGACACCTCTATTTGACAACTGTTAGAATTCATATTATGGCAAGAACCAATAAGCTAAGTAAAAAGAAATGACAGTCCATCATTACTTTTAGAACTGAAGGTCAGTCAGTCCTGGAAAAGTGCAAAAACTTTAAATGTGTTCCCAAGTGCAGTTGCCAAAACCTTCAAGCGCTACGACAAAAGTGGCTCACATGAGGACCGCTCAAGGAAAGGAAGACCAAGAGTCGCCTCTGCTGCTGAAGATAAGGTCATCTGAATCACTAGCCTCAGAAACTGTGGGTTATCAACTGTTCAGAGGAGAATGTGTGAAACATGCCTTTATGGTAAAATAGCTGATAAAAAAAAAAAAAAAACACTACTATGGAAAAGCAAAAAGCAGAAGAGATTTGTTTAGGCCAAGAAACACAAGGAGTGGACATTAGACCAGTGGAACTCTGTGCTTTGTCCGAGGACCCGCCGTGTCTTTGTGCGACGCAGAAAAGGTGAACGGATGGTCTCTACATGTGGGGTTCCCACTGTGAAGCCTGGAGGAGGAGGTGTGATGGAGTGGGGGGGCTTTGCTGGTGACACTGGTGGGGATTTATTCAAAATTCAAGATACACTAAATCATCATGCTATCCCATCCGGTTTGCGTTAAGTTGGATAATCATTTATTTTTCAACAGGACAATGACCCCAAACACACCTCCAGACTGTGTAAGGGCTATTTGACCAAGAAGGAGAGTGATGGAGTGCTGCGCCAGATGACCTGACCACCACAGTCATCTGACCTAAACCCAATCGTGATGGTTTGGGATGAGATGGATGAGAGTGAGAGTGGGCTAACAAGTGCTCGGCATTTCTGGGAACTCCTTCAAGACTGTTGGAAAACCATTCCAGGTGACTACCTCATGAAACTTATCAAGAGAATGCCAAGAATGTGCAAAGCAGTAATCAAAGCAAAAGGTGGCAAGAATCTATAAAACATGTTTTTACACTTTACTACATAATTCTATATGTGTTCATTCATAGTTTTGATACCTTTAGTGAGAATCTACAAAGTAAAAAGTCATGAAAATAAAGAAAAAACGGTAAATGAAAAGGTGTGTCCAAACATTTGATAGGTAAAATGCAGAGATGGCAGTTTGGGTTGTTTGTGTAAGATAAACAATTGCATTGTCTGTCTTGGTTCCCTTCTGGCCAATTTACTAGCAAGGTAAAAGTATACTTCCCTAGCAAAAGAAGAAGCATAGTATTTGCCATCAAAGTCACAGCACTAAATATTGCCCAATTCACACAATCCTTCCTGAAACTAAACCTAGATGTAGCACGGCCATTGAGATGTAGTGCTGAGAAGAGGCAGATGTGGTTGCCCAGTGCTACAGCCTTGGCTAGATGACTCAAAATAATCGAGTAGAGTGGAGAGCATTGTACTCCATCTTTGGTGTCTGAAAGTAAGAACAGATAGGAGGCAGTGAGGGGGCAGACACACAAATAAATCTTTACGCTTTATGTTAAATGCAGTACAACATCTACAAAGGAGTAGTTTTGGGGAAAAGAATACAGCAACAAAGGTTGCACTGTTCTACTTTTTACTTTATGTCATGCTCACAGCAAAGCTCAGACTGTGCTTGCATAAAAAGGGATGCTAATGGCCTAGTTCCTTTTTGAATTGTTAACCCCCTCCCTGCTTTCATCAGACAGACAAATCAATGTAAGAATGATGACGCCGTCTCACTGCAAACTTTGTCATTCAGCATCCTGTCTGTCATGAAACTTTTGAGAGCAGATGAGAAGTAAGTTTACAGGCACACAAATCTATTTGCAAAGCAATTTATGGTAGAAACATTTAACTACAGTGCATTATACCAAAAGACAAGAAAATATACAGCTTCCAAGCCTCATCACTCACTGCTCATATAATCATGTAAACAATCACAAAAAGCTATGAACCCACATCCTTCACCAAATGATAGCCTGACGTTTAAGGTCACGATGTGACTTTGTGCTCATCCACAAACGCAGTCATCACGAATAGGACTGCCTATCAGGTATGTAAAAGCAGCCATTAAAGACTGCCTAGAAGCCCCAGCTCTATCATCTTCTGTGAAGCGCATACCCTCACTGGCACACTCTTCTAGAGCTGATTCAATTACTATAGAGCAGAAATGGCAGCAGCTGGATGAGTTTTCAAATTCAAAAAGGACTTTATTAATCCCCAAGGGGAAATTCAGTAGGTCTCATCTAATGACTTGATAAAGTTGAGTCAAAAGTCTTCATCTGCCATATATGGATTGAATGTACAGTCTTATGGCAGTTGGGAAGAAGGAGTTCTGTCCTGCAGCTCACTGATCTCAGACGTCCACTGAATACCATCTTTAAACAGCAGTTCACTTTTCACTTGGGCATGGACACTTTGAGTATTTGTCTAAAAAGACAATACAAATGTGACTACAAACAAATGGATGTATACTTACAGAAGTCAGATTTGTGCCCCCGGAAAGACGACTTCCCACAGATCACACCTGCACTTTCTGCTGGCCCCTTTGCAGCCCATTTCCGAGCATATCCTGCACCTCTCTACAAAGTGGATGGACGACTGTTCCTATTCAGGACGGTTGAGCGTCATCGGCGAGCCTGTCCCAGAAAAGAACAACTTACCACAGGGACCGGTGGCCTACTTTTATAAGAAGACCAAAACGGTCCTTGCCTTTGCTAAACTTTTTTCTCTAAGTGTCCCTTGTTCACTACACTGCAGGGGTCAGTAGCATTAGTCACCAACTCTGAGTAATACATATTCACACTCCTCTGAAGGTAGCAGAACATTACCAAGCAAAGGCTTGTATGTGCTTCAAAATGTGGACTGGGCCTTAAGGAGGTGGGGGTAGAGACATTTAGCTCAGAGCTACAGATCTTATACTGTTACAGCTGTATGAGGTCTAACTGAATCAATCAGGCCCCGCTGACAGCTTTACCATCACTCTACTTAATGGCCCATTAAAGAGGGGGCTTCCAATGAGAAGTGGAACGAGCAGAACATATCCATGAGGTTGCAATTTCTCCAAAGAGGGAATTAACTTGAGAAGCTGTTAGATGGAGCAGCTCTGTACAACCCACAAGCTGAATGAAAAACCAGAATGTCAAATAAACCTAAACACATCCTACTATTTTAAGACAAAATGCAAGATAGCACTAACATTAATGACAATTATACTATACAAGGCAATAATACTTTTAGGTCCTGGTCCCACACAATTTCAATGAGCAAACATGATATGTTCTACATGGCTTTCAATATCTGAGAACGTCCTTGAAAAAGCACTACTGGAACAAATAAACTACTAAACAACATAAATGAAGAGAAGCTATGAACTACATTTTACAGAGCTATAGGGAGCTGCATTGTTTGTCAAGAAGATGTAGAGACAAATGTATCACGTCTTTCATCTTTCCCCAACAATCCATGTCTTAAGTAGATGCAAATGTAGAGCCCATTTATAATTGACTGGCGAATATTACAATAACCACATCACCTCTTGCATCCCAAGGCCAAATATGAATTACCTGAGCAGTTGTCCCCGTCTGAAGTGTGAACAGCACTAAATTAAGCAACTGTTAGTCCGAACACAAAGGTATGAGTGACGGCTTCGACATCAAGCTGCGTCCCTGAGCGCAGCGAGCGGAACTCGCGCCAGTGGGGCGAGATGCTCGTGGTGAATGGAAGCGCACTGTCAAACAACACACTGTCAACATGGCCCCATCCGGGAACAGTTTTCAAGCTAAAACAAAGGCGTTTAAATAATAAAAAAAAAAAACAATCTTTTCATGATTGATTGTACACATACAATATAAACTGTAGCTTACCGAAGAGTCAAATGCACAGCTGTTTGCCGAATTCACAAAACCAGCTTTAACAAACTAATCGATTCATAAAGCACCTTCAAATCGACAGAGTCAGGACAAAGTGCTATACATTGACATACATACAACATACAACACAAAAGACGGCAATATGACACATAAACATAAAACCCAAACTCATTATTAAAGTAGTCTACCAAAGGACATAAGCAGCCTACAATCAATCAAGAAACTCGATAGGACTCGATATTAGTAATAATGCAAAAGAGCTAAAAGCTAACATTTATCCACATATTTATAACTTGGAAATGATTATGCAGTAATGAGGATGCATTACGACAAACTCGCCATGTTTTAAATTCTTTCATGAGTTTTACTTTGGTATGATTGGTTTGTTTCCTCTTCTTTTCAATCCCCTCCAGTTTGTAGCTGCAACAACTCGTATCACTTTTAATTCTATTCATGTGATTGTTTATACTTTGCTAAAAAAAAACTGGATCTATCCTCGTTTGTTTTGACATTATTAAATAACATTTTTAAAGAATGTTTCACGGCTGGTACAAAAAACGTGGGAATCTGGTCCCCTCTTTCATCATGCTATCAAAGCTGGGGCCTTGTTCCAAATGCTGCCTCAACGGGATTTGTGCCACTATCTGCCTGTTGGGAAACATTTCTGCAGACCTTTTAAGGTGCAGCTCACTGACCGAGTCACATTCGCAAACGTTTTCTACACCTCTGCATCCAGGGACCCCACACGTCCTTTGTTGCGCATCTGCAGCGCATCAGCGCAAAATACAATTAAATGTGGCGAAATAACAACGAGCAAACCAGTTAACCGTGCTTTAGACTGCAGGTACACAAACCTAGCCCTAGCACAATCTCCATGTCCACTTCATTCAGTGCTAACGTGTTTTATTTGTCCGACTGTCTTGTGTTGCTTCGCCCACATTGGAGCGCAACACCGTTATTGTCTGCTGAGGAATCTTCCTCATGTGGTTTTATCCTAAAGCTCACATTACCACTGCCGTGTCTCAGCCTCCTCCTTCTGTTTCTCTGCAGGATTCTCTGAATCTATGAGAACATATCCGTCAGGTCATTTTTCCGCATCTTTCCTCAATCTTCACACACTTCCAAAGCCCCGGTCCAAACATTTTACGCACTAACCGGAAAGCGTCCCGAGCCGGGAATCTTGGTACCGGTAGTTTTGGGGAAAGCTGTGGTTCCTCAGTGGGCGTTGCAAACACCGCTAGTCTTTGTACAGCAAAGACTCCAGTACCCACCAGGCTTTGCGGCGGCATTGCACTGCAGTGGGGAGCGGGCAGCAGAGGAGAGTTCAGGGGGAGCACAGCACACTGTTACCGCGACACCAAAGGGGAAACAAAGGGTGTTACTGATGCGTCACTGTGTGTGCTTTAGATGTATATTTGTGGAGTTAAACCACACACCTGCCAGCTTTACTCACTCTGAGTGATGTTGCCAAATCTTTACTCACAACCTGTTTTAACTTAGTGTTAAAAATAGTGTTAATCCTTTATTGAATGTTACCAAAGCTAGTTTTTATTCATTCTTTTACCAAAACGAATCATCTTATCTTTGTGAAATATATATGGGGTATTATTTTACTAGATTTATTTGACACTGACTCTTGTATTACGGCTCTTCATACTTTATGTATTTTTTACGTCGGAGGCCATCTAGAGGCCAATTGCACAAGTTGCACATGGTTAGGTATTAAGCCGAACAATTTTTTTTTTCACTTCTGGAAAACAGTGTCCTATCATGCAGACAGCACCGTCCCAGACTGTCGGATGAATAGATAAACTCATACCTATATTCATTTCCTTCAGTCTACAAATGCACAATTCTCTCCCCTTTTAACTGGATTATGACCTGGATGATAAAGTTTTTTCTAGGCGTGGGCACTTTATCAAGTGGAATTTACGGTTATGTTTTTCATCCTCTTAATTCACACTTTGTTGTATAAACATTATTTTTTAGCGTTCCAATAATTGAACTTTGTGTATGAGCTGAAGTCATGAGTTCTAAGACTGATCTACAGAGATCTAAGAAGGCCCTTTTTTCTCAAATATAGTTAACAAATCTGTCCAAATCTGTGTTAGTGAGCATGAGATAATCCATCCACTTCACAGGTGTGGCATATCAAGATTCTGATTAGAGAGCATGATTACTGCACAGGTGTGCCTTTGGCTGGCCACAATAAAAGGCCACTCTAAAATGTGCAGTTTTATCATTGCACACTGCCACAGATGTTGCAAGTTTTGAGTGACTGTGCAGTTGGCTGACTCCAGGAATGTCCACCAGAGCTGTTGAATGTTAATTTCTCTACCATAAGTAGTTTCTAAAGGCGTTTCAGAGAATTTGGCAGTATATCCAACCGGTCTCACAACCGCAGACCACGTGTAACCACACCAGCCCAGGACCTCTACATCCAGTATCTTCACCTTCAAGTTCCACTGAGACCAGCCACCCGGACAGTTGATGCAACAATCGGTTTGCATAACCAAAGAATTTCTGCACAAACTCAGAAACCATCTCAGAAAAGCTCATCTGCACCCCCCCCCCCCCCCCCAAACCTCCCCAATACACTGAAACTTCACATTTTGCAAAATATTTGAGAGAAATAGGCCTTTTTGTGAACACATAAAAATCTTAGATCTTTGATCTTTGTTTTGCTCATGAAAATTGGGGGCAAAGTTTTGTAGTTAAAATTGGACAAACATGTACCACACAGCGCTACATAGTGGGGTTTATTTTTGTGGAACCAAAAGTGGGCTGAATGTTGATGTGAAATGGACATGCAGCTGTTAAAACTATGTAAAGAAACACTGTGCAGCGCTGCTATAGAATTATTACAATGCACAGCAGAGGGTAAAGTTTACTGGGTCTACTTTAAGGGCCGTAGTTTCTGTTTTTAGAGTAGAACCAGTTTGCTTTACATCATACCGAATACAGCCTTTTAGTAAATCCCCAGCTGCTGTTTTGTGTGTGTAAGGCACTAAGCTATTGCTACACTGCACATTCTTGGTGAACAGTTGTGTATTTGATCACCAGCTGCATCAGGAACCACAGATTCCAGTGATTGGTTCATTAACTTTTGTATGTGTGTGGGCATTTTGGAGTTGTTAAGTGCAGAATAAAATTATCTAAAGAATAAGCTTTCTATTAACATTAACTATAGCCAATTTAGACCTTTGAAGCATTGGAAAGTATTTTTGCCCAAAATACACAACATTGTTACACACCACTCTCTGAGATGTCAGCGCTGGCATAAACTGTCATTTCATGGATTCGGACTCACCCATTTGTATCACACCTTAAATACATGTGCACATTTCTAAACTCAAAGCCCTTATTTGGCCACACTCTACTGAAGAACAGATGCCAGTTAGGCCCCAGAGACTCGCCCTCCGTGAATACAATCACAAATATCTCAAATCAGCACCAGATGTTGCTTCTTCTACACTTGTTTCTTCTGACACAGATTTCGCTCAGTGTCTGTGCCAAAACACTAATGTTTCTCAGCAGTATATACCAATCGAATGCACGACATTGCTATGCCAACATAGGGCGGCATTAGCTCAGTGGGTAGAGCGGCCGTCCTTCGACCGGCGGGTGGGCAGTCGATCCCCGCTCGAAACATCCCAAAAACATCATAACATCCTGCTCTCTCCCACATACTGTTGTTGTGTCCTTGGGCAAGACACTTAACCCACCTTGCCTCCAGTGGTGTTCCAGCTGTAACACTGGTAAATGGAAGCTTAATGTAAAGCGCTTTGAGGGCCTACTACAGTAGGTGGAAAAGCGCTATATAAAAAAAAAATACATACAATCTGTTTTAACCTGAGAATATTTGTAAATATCAAACAGTGTGTAGGCTATATACAGTATGTATCATTGAAGCAGGCCACATGGAGTTCCAGCACCATGGACAGAGGTCCATCACAGACTCAGTACAATTGTTAAACCCAAATGCACACTCAATAGTGACGATAACTCATTACCTCAAATCAGTCAACCATTATCATTCCTAGGTATTCCATAAAGCCTTATCTCTGCAGGTTTTATAACAGGCAATACATCATTTTATTTGAGATATTGGCTCTACTTGACAACTAGACAGTAGAAACAAGGACCACAGATCATTTTCAAGGGATGACCTGAAAATGACCACCACATAACTTCCGGCCATTACCAACCTACTCCTTGTGTGGATTTAATATTAACCGAGCTTTCTGTCTGGCTGCGTAAAACACTGGTGATAGAGCTCAGGAGTGGTGCACACTGCTGTGTGGCTTTTCAGAAATATGTTCTGAATAATAATAATAAGAAAAAAATACAGACAGTTTGACAGAAACAACTATTTTTGTGTTCAGGTGATAGCTGTCTGTTTTATTGCACTGTGCCAACATCGCTAAACTTGCCAAACCATTTGACATGTTTAGTGTCACTATACCTGTCTTTTGGTTATGAAGACTAAATTTGTCCAGGCCTGTTTGAAAGACATGGAAATTAGGTGGGGGTTCGGAGGGGGAAAGAGTCTACAGATAAAGCTGTAGATAAATCTTGGCCAAAAATAAATAAATGCTGGTAAACTAACTAATTTCAATTACTGTAATTTTGGGGTAAATCGAAAAAAAAAAAAAAAGTTGTTTTTGCTGACTTTTACTATCTTGTTCTGGTCTATATTTTCACTTAAACATGGACGGTATGTTTAGGGCTGACAGTCATTAAGTGCATGGGGTGTCAGGGCATTTTGTACCTCTTTTTCAACTCCGGCCCAGAGCAAAGTTACAAAACAGTGCATTCCTTCCACTGAGGACAGATCCTTATGATAACACAGGCTGCACGGCCTTTGAATAGCAGGTGAGCCTATTATTCAATTGAGCCTTGAATTCCAGGACCATTCATCCATCTCAGGCCTCCTTTTGAACTCACAAATGTTTGTGCTAGTCCAATCACACACACACTAGAGCTTTCATTTTAAGGCCTATTACTTTTCACCATTACAGTGACTCAACATTTTTGAAAAAAAAACACTCAAGGACATCAATTATAAAAGTCGGGAAGAACAACACAAGGGTTATTTATGCCAAGTTAAAAAGAACAAGCAGATGCAAAGTGGATTAACTCACATGTTGATTAATTTATGTACTACAGTAATAAAAAAAATAGTTGAATATAAATAAATAAATATTGTCACATTCAAAATTCTGAGGATTGAAAGGTGTAAAGAAAAGTAACACAACATTCTATATATCAGGTAAAAGGGATGACATGTCCCTTTGTTTTTTGCAAGGATAAATATGAAGACATTATGCAAATCCTTTCTTCTTCCTTTTCATTCCTCCTATCTTTGCTTCCTGTTCATTCAAGCTCACTAGCCTCTTTCAGACCGAGTCCCAGTAGCCCTCCACATCATTTCCCATAATGCCTCTGCAGACCTGTGCCGTGTTTCCACCTTGGACACCTGGGTAAGAACAGGCGTGTCGTCCTCTCTGCCACAGACACAGCCCCTTTGAATGCGTCAGTCAAAGGAGTGCCATTTGTTGAGATGCGCTCGTTCTGTCTCTTACATTAGCCACATGTTCAGTGAGCCTCCAGTTCACTGGCCTCTCTTCTTAAGTCGGGTATATTCTTGGAACATTGTTGCCCAGTGTGTTACTGTCCTGAGGAGGCCAAGCATGTCCTGTGCAGTCTTCTTTTCTGTTTTTGTTGGGGTTGCCACTTCAAAGCTGCAAACAAACAAACAAACAAACACATTTACTTAATGTGCTAAGGATATTCCTATGGCTATTCCTAAGGACTAGCTCATTCACATTATCAACTCTATGCTCCATTAAATGCTTATCTTTACGGGCTCTGTCTTGAATTGTGTTTATGTACATACTGTAAAATTTTACTGTTCAAACCGGTCTTTGCATGCTAAAGTAATATAGCAGCAGTCAATCTTTCCACTTCCACTGTTTCTGTGTGGGTGTATTATTTGTTTATCCCTTCCAAACATGCTATTGTTGCTATAGTTTTAATTGATTCCTTCCACACTCCCACTGACTTTATTCTTTGGTTGCCAGATTAAATAACATGGATGAAATGACTGTACTCCCTCATTCTTTAAGTACTGAGCTAATAATAGCAGTAAAAGGAGATGTGCCCTTACACAAAACCACTCCTTCTGCTCCACAAAAGACAATTATGCCTTTACAAATAACCCTAAAGCCCTGGAGTGTGGAAACATACCAATAAGGCTGGATACAGCATGATACTCACCTGTTCTGGCAGAAGCTTGAACAAGTGTGATCATTAAGGTTGGCACAGGAGCAGCGGCCAGTGGATCTTCTGCGACGGGAGAGGCTGTTACCCAGACCATAAACTGTAGTCTTGCTGTAGACACAAACACAATCAGTCAGTCACACTCTGCAGACTTTGCTCTTTGATATGACACATTTTATTTGACAGGAATGAGTGCAACATAGTCTGCCTTACACAATTTGTTTGTGTCTAAACAAACATTTACTGTTTTTATTAGTCTTTTTGTTGCATGCCTTGTGTGTTGTTAGCTCACCTTGGTGTGTTTATCCAGATGATATCCAAGTGGCAGAAGTAGTGGCATTCAGAGTCAAGCAGGCTGCTACAAGCGCAACGTTTGGTCCTGACTCTATGGGACGACGGGACTCCATCACTGTCCTCTGTCTTCTCTTTCATCAATGGAAGACCAAGACCTAGACACAGAGCCCAACAATTAATCACTTAAAACAGTATAAACTTAACCAAAGCCAAGTTTATAAGATACTGACATTGTCAAATAATGTGTGTATCGTTTCTAAGAAATACGCAGCAGATAAATAATAATTATAAACAGTATGGTTGAAATGTGCAAATGTGTAAACAGTGTCATTTAGGGCTTAAAATATTACCATATAAATATTACTGGAAACACTATTTATAAATAAGAGGAAATTAAAATCTAGACTCACCATCCTGCACTGACGCCCACAGACTGATCAGAAGAAGAATATTGGTGTTTGGAGACATATTAGTGCAGATTATATCCATACAGTAATAGCTGTGTTTTTTATCAAACTGCTGCTGTGTTTGTCTGAGCTCTGACACTTAAAGCTCCTCTCCCTCCCATGATTTCACAGCCTCAACTCCACCCACTGCTCTGGAACCACACAGTGTGACCCCCAGCCGAGCCGCTCCAACCGGTGACACATTCCAGGAATAACTGTGGGCTTTAGATGATGTGTTGTCACCTGTAGAGCTGCATTTACAGTGTGTTTGAAAATGAAAGGGAATTAAAACCAAGTGGAAAGGAATAGAGGTTAGAGAATTGTCACTTTGCATATCCTTTTCTGGTTCAAATAAAATATAAGTCAAGCTTCCGTTTAGGCCTTGATTTAGGGTCTTAACTTAATAATGGCCTCATAATGGCTGTTGATTTGCCCACGCAGTCAGAGAAGTGGACCACTCTTCCTACATGTTCTAATTGTCATATCCCACATCTTTTGTGCAGTTAGCATTGTCAACCATATCCAAGCCTTTGACTGAGCTGCAGGGTTATGCAAATGCAGCAAAAGTGCTAAATTCACTCATTCATTTTCTCCTGCTTAGTCCTATTCCTGGAGCCTATTCCAGAAACTTTGGGCCTGAGGATGGTTAACACTTAGAGACAGACACTGACAGACAACCATTCAACCATTTACCAATTGACCTACCTAATTGATCTATGCATGTCTTTTGGGTTGTGGTAAAGTTTGAGCTAAATTGTTTGAATATGATTTATTTAAAAAAGTATTGAAAATACAGCATTAATCTGGCATATGCAATATTTTAAGTACCACACTTGTTTATTGTGTTTATTTATTATTACATATATTTGCCCAGCCATTTAATTTCTTGAAATGAAAAACATAAGGGGCGTAAAATATAAGTCCACTGAGAAACACCTCAACTGTACAGTATTGATTACTTACTGGGTTTTTTACAGACATTCCAGTGTGTATAGGTGAAGTATTGTCTGTCAGTGTATGTCTCTAAGTGCCATTTTGTCAGGGTGTATCCCCTCTCCCTCCAGCTGTCATATTCCTGTAACCCTTCCTATTGGCATATTTCAAAAATCTTCGAGAAAAAAATAAATAAAAAGAAATTCGAGACTGAGACAGGAAGGCAGAAACTCACGGATCCTGGAGGAATGTCCAACATGCTGATCTGTCTGTGGCACCACATCACAGCAGTGCAGACGTTTCAACACATTCCCACAGCAGAGGTTATTGTACAATTCCCTCAGGAGCACAGATGTGCCCCTCTGCACAGGAATCACATCAGATTAGAAAGGCCTTTCTAGGAAAAATGAGCAGCCTCAAGCAAACATTAGAGGAAATCTGCCAGGGCCTGATCTCTAGTAGGCGTTTTTGTTGTTTAAGTCAAGTTATTTTTAATTACGCTTGTTGACTCCTTAAATAGTCTTCTAACATTTGTGTTTGTACAATAAAGTATTTGTAAATTTGTTGTCTGAAAATAGATTATTTGATTTTTTAGACTTTAACATTTACTGCTGTGATGAGTCATGGTGGCACTCCTGGCTCTTTGACAGCACACTTTGGGCTTTAGAGAGGTTTATGTAATCCATAAAAATTTCCAAGAGCTGTTTATGATGTGTTGTGCAGCAGACAACTGAAGTGCAATATAACACTAAAACACTGCTGGAATGGCATGGGGCACCACAGAAAGAAAATTTATTTAAAAGGCGTGTATCCTTTCCTGATCTCACACATTTATTTATTTATTTATTTATTTTTTTTTATGCACCTTCCAGGAAAGGTAACTAGTAGCACTTCTGAAAAACAACAGCTATTGTGAGTGCAACCTTTTACTTTTCATCGAGTCCTGGTGAAACAACAACACTCTGCACTCATACTTTATAAGGATTCAGGTTAAGAGCAGATAGAGATGCTGGGAGATGTCAGGGAGGAAGATCCAGGACATGGATCTGTTCTTAAGATGTGGAGCTGTGGCAGTGGGACTGAGACCTGTTGTATACTAAAAAAGTTTTCACACGTTGCTTTGGTTACATTCAAAGACACTGTGTTAAATGCAGAATAGAATTACTTAAAGTCTACAGTGAATACTGAAAAACTTGGAGCATAACCTGCTTTCAGCTTTTGAACAACAGATCAGCCAGTGGACGTCTGAGATTAGTGAGCTGCAGGACAGAACAACACAAGAACTTGTGTTGTCCCGACTGCAACAGGACAATATAATCAATAAGTCTATTGAAGATGAAGTCTGAGGCAACTCATTTGAAGAGATCCAAAGACCGCATTTAATCCTCCTTATGAATAAAGTTTAATTAAATAATAAAAAAAAAATAATAATTTTTGAGGAAATTTAAACCAACCTTTCTTTTGAGATTAAATAGGTCAAAAAAGCGCACTTTTCATAACCTAAATTTGTAAGTCATTGTAATCTAATTCAGTGTAGTCTTTTTGTGGGACTTTAGAAGTGAGTCATGTTAAGCACTTAATATTGTCTGTATTTCTATTCCATATAAACTTTTGATAGAACTGCTAACTTTCAAAACAGAGCAGACAAATTGCAAAATCACATGCTGTGTTTCCCACTTACTTGGTTTATATATATATATATTTTAATTTAAAATATTCAAAAATATTCTCAAAAAAAGGAATGTTATAGCAATAGTATCACAAACAAACAAGAAACGTACATTCACACGTGGTGTAAAGCCACCGTCTACCAGTAGATGGAATGGTTGAACTCCACTCAGTCTCAAAGATCTCAGGTTCCTTTGGTTTATGGACATTTTGGTTATTACTTGTGTAATTTATTGATACAAAATTTGGTCTGCAATATAAAGCAATTTTGTCTTAATTACCCCCAATTGTACAAATTTAAGTCCATGTCAAATGTGTGAATAAAACAAAATAAAATGAAACAAAACTTCTGCCAATATGTCTGTTATGACTGGCTCAGAGCCATAACAAAGGAGGGAAACAATGCTGTGAGACCTTTATTGTGATTCAACAGAAATCTACACAACAAAAACAACAATGATGTGTGAGTGTCAGTAGCATTATCAGTGGGGTAATGCTGGTGCATGGGTTTGTTGTGTGCAGATACAGTGAATATGAAGAGAATATGAATGATAACACAAAAAACTTTATTTTACTCATAGTTAGTGGTTGGGTGAAGCCATTTGTTGTGAAATAATTGTGTTTACTCTTTTTAAATCATAATGACAACAGGCGCAATGTAGGGGTGCAGTGACTCAGTGATAGAGCGGTCATCCTTCAACCGGAAGGTAGATGGTTTGATTCCCTCTATTCCCACAGTTCATAATGTCATTGTGTCCTTGGGCAAGACACTTAACCCACCTTACCTCCAGTGGTATTCCAGCTGTAATACTGGTGAATGGAACATTGATATAAGTCGCTTTGAATGAAAGCGTCAACTAATGTAAAAATGTAAAAGTAACACTGGTGAATGGGAGCTTAATGTAAGTTGCTTTGGATAAAAGTTTCTGCTAAATGACTAAATGTAAGTCAAAGGTTTACATACCCTGGTGATTTTGGCCTAATAACATGCACAAGTGACACAAACAGGTTTGAATGGATACTAAAGGTAACCATCCTCACCTGTGATCTGTTTGCTTGTAATAAGTGTGTGTGTTTAAAAGGTCAGTGAGTTTCTGGGCTCCTGACAGACCCTTGCATCTGTACTGCACTGATGCGTCTGTATTATGAGCCATGGAGAAAGCAAAAGAATTATCAAAGGATCTGCAGGAAAAGGTAATTTAACTGTTTAAGGAAACAAGAAAGGAATATAAAAAAAAAAATCCAAGGAAATGAGAATGCTAATCAGCAGTGTTCAAACTCTAATTAAGAAGTGAAACCAAACGGATGTCAGCTAGGCCAACAAAGATTTAGAAAACACAAATTTTAGCTGAAATACAGGACTCTTTGAAAAAAAGTATCTGGTTGTTTCAAGATGCACAATAAGGAGGCACTTGAAAAAAAATGCTCTGCATGGTCGAGTCGCACGGAGAAAGCCATTACTATACAAATGCCACAAAGCATCCTGCTTACAATACACCAAACAGCACAGAGACCAGCCTCAAAACTTCTGAAGTTTGAGAGTGTTGGATGGAAAAATAAAAAACCTAACCCATAACTAACTCAAATGTGCATCTGTGTGAGTTCCTGGGCAAGACCCCAGACAGGTCAACAGGGCACCTTTTAACTCCAGCTTACCAGGTGTCAGCAATCAGCCCTGGAAAGCAAAAGGAGGGGCAGAAGAGCAACCAGACAGGCCTGGGGTCATAATATCCTCAAATATGGTTTAGGTGAGATATGCAGTTCCCATCATTGCTCCATGTCTAATTCACAATGTGTCCCAAAAGAATTGGTTACTTCTGTTATGTAGCCTGGCTTGCCAGACCCACAGACTTTCTCTTTCTGTGTGAAGTCTGAATAATTAGAATGGATAACTGCTATGACCAATAACTTTGCAGAAGTCAAAGGATGTTTTTGTAGCTCTCTACCTTTTGGTCCACAATAGCATCACCTTTTAGAAAGTCTTCAGTTTTTACTGAACAGTAGGAGATGCTTTTGCTATTGTCAACAGGACTATGGTGTGACTATGGAATAGAGGTCCAATAAGGAACAATCTTTTTTAGTCATTGCATATTTAAAGGTTCTTTTACTTAGAAAACATATGCCAGAATAAAGAAGACTATGGTTCAACAGATTAATAAAATCACACCAGCAAAGTAAAATAAAGGGACACATATGTGTAGCGTGTTTTTATTTTTTATTTTTGAATGACTAGAAATTCTGCTGCGTGTGAAATCTGCAGGGCACTTGTTCCTCGAGTACCAACCCTCCATCCCTCATTAATTTTGTAACAAGTTCAAGTCACAAGAACATTATGAAAAAATCACACAGATGTAACAAAAATTATTTTGTCAATAACAAAAAGAAAAAAAACATGTTAAAATAATGCACATTTTCATCTTCAAATACCAATAAATAAGGAGCGTTCTTGGCTTTACAAAGATATATTCTAATCTAAAATCTTTGTAATAAAAAATATAACTTCAGTGCATTTCCTTTGACATGTTTCAGTTCCTTCAATAACTCCATGAAAACAATGCATTGTTTCCCTGGCCTTAAAGCATTGGCTAGAAACAGAAACCTAACGTTCTCTCAAAAAAAAAGAAGAAAAAAAGAGGTGATATAAAATTTCACAGCCTTCCTTTTGTCATCTGTACTGTACATGTCGATACATAAAACTGGACAGAAAAGGCACAAGGAACTACAATTGGAGTAATACTGAGCATAATTTAGACAAATAAAAATGAAATTACTTTTGAATAAAGATTTTGGTCATTTACAAATTTATTCAGATTTTTAAAATATAATTAAACAGAGATACAAGAGGAATATATTTATATATAATTTATATGTATATGCAGATTTACAGAAACATTTTCACAAAGAAAAAGTGCATTTTTATAACAAACCTGAATATTGCCAAAGAACAGACATTAAGTTAATAGTATATAAATTGTATAAAAACAAAGCAATAAAAACAGTGTAGCAACCAATAAAGCCGATGGATGCATGACACAAAAAGGTGACGACACTGTTAGGTGCTCTGGTCTGAGTGTCCTTTAGTTTCCCCTTCCACCACATCACCTCCAAATGCTGGCTCCTCCCTCTTTGGCTGTCCAGTGGAACATTCGGCTACAGACGCTGCTGGACTGAGAGCTGCTCTTGGGCCACTGTCTCTGACAGGGGTCTCAGTAGCAGTACACCTGTGCGTTTGGACAGAGCTATGCAAGCTGCTATATTGCTTTAAGTCTGTGTTCTCTGACTGTGTTTTGGGTATTTGTAGTTCACCGCTGCCCCTACTCAGTCCTGGTTGGCAGATTCCTCTTTGCTGTTGCTCTGACCACTGGTCTTGAGGAGTCCTAAGCCCTTGAGGAGTCCTGGGGGTCCCGCCCCAGTAAGATTCAAAGCTGACCCGAGAAGAGCCCTCTATGGGGGGAGATGTTGGGGATGAGGGAGTAGTTGGGTGGGATCTGGGTCGGGCCTGTACCATTTGAATCCCTCCAATCGGGATCATCAGATAGGGGAGCTTAGCTTGTTGGGAGTGCAGAGGAAGATGGCTGAAGATGCTGTCTGCAGGCTGCTGGCTGGGATAACCCTCAGATGTAGAAAGGCGAAAACTGGGCGGAAACACACTGCTTTCAGACAATGGTTGCCCGTCCCATGTTGTACCACTCTTTTCCTGTAGAGGGAGCAAAAACATCACAAGTGGGTTGGACTGGGCTAGAGTATGCACACATTTTATTGAATTAATTTATGAAATACACAGTTGTAATTGGAAATAGACATACAGCTGGCATATATGCAATTATAAAAATAACTATTCCAAAATAAAAATGCATATTTAAGCATTGCAAGCTAGAAAGTTAAACTGAAGTTTTTTAAAGATTTGAACACTTAATGATTTCCTAAAAACAATAATTCCAGTTTTGCACATTTCTCTTTTTGTTGTTAATCACACACAACTAAATCAAATGGTCTTAAAACTATTTGACATGTAACTCCTTATTTGGAAAACATATACACTCCCCGTTACATCTCCTTGAAGATAAATAGGGGAGTTCATATAAATCTATACTGTGATCAAGAGAATGAAATTAAATTAATAAAAATAACAGTAATAATAATTTAAAAAAGAAAACTTTCAATCAGGTTTTAGCACATTAGTTACTCACCTGTTTGCCATGACACCCTCTTGTACTGGGACTTTCCCAGGGCATCAATCCAGGGATCCTGCGGTACAACCCAAGTGGAGAAGGGAGAGCCCGAGATTGTGATGACCCGTAGCAACTGGGTGAAATGGGTCGTAGAGGAGAGAGGGGTCTGATGGGAGATGGTCCTCTTTCGGGAGAGGGTGACACATGTCGACTGGGTGCTGACAGCTCCGTTTTGGGGGAGAGGCTGTGAATGTGTGGGGACAGCTCCAATCGAGGTGAGAGGCTGCGGCTCGGGGAACAGCTTTCACTGCTGGGGGAAAACGCTTTGACTGCTTTAAAAACCCGACGGGAGAAGAGTGCCCTCCTGCTGCAGGGCGAGGAGGCGCGTCTGCTCCCGGACCACACACCTCGAGGGCAGTGCTCTTGACTCGAACTGGGATTGGGGCCACTGGGATTGTGCTCTGGGGTGCCCGGCTGAGAATGCTTGCTGCTCGTGGAGTGGCCCCCTGTGGAAGGATGGGTGTCAGATGAACAAGAAGAAGGTGGGTCGTCATGAGTTGTGGAGTCATCCTCTTCATTATCGTCATCATTGTCATCATTGTCATCACTGTCTTCAGAGTCCTCCACATCAGAAAACTGGTGTTCCTCCTGCTCCTCTGATACACGCTCCTCACTACCTCCTGCGCAGAAGACATAGAAAGATTAAAAACTTGAAATGACCTGCTCCCAAACACTGGTCTGGATCACAAATGCAATTTTTCCAGGTTTTAACATTTTTATTTCAAGCATTTGATGCAACTTTTAAGTATATTTTTTATTACCACAATGACAAATTGAAAAGATAACCAAAGTTCTTCCATATGAATAGTCTGCTACAGTTTGAGAAACTATAAATAGAAGTGGCCATGAAATTGCTCATAAACGCATTTAAAACCTTCTCTATGGTCAGTCATGACTAGAATCCTCTTAAAAACATGAACAGAACAATTTTCTGTCAACCCACTGCTTGTCAGATGTTAAAAAGAGAGCAAACAAAAGGCTGGAATTTTATTGAATTACATTGTGCTTTTATTTATAAACTATCTCTGCAGCTTTATGAATGGCAATTGACAAACTTCCAGGAGAAGCACATACTTTAATGAAAGGTATGCACAACAGTAGCTCCTTGAGGATACTGTAGAATGCTTTATTTTTAATTTATTTATCGCATTTTTATCTATACATTTTTTTATTTAAGTTCTTATGCAAGGCCAAAGGAAGGAGAATAGAACATGGTGTTATGTAAGCTGTCAGGACTGAACAGCTCAAATTCTTTACAGCCACAAGTTCATCCAGCTGTAGCACTATTTCTCCAAAGTGAAGAGAAATATGTGAAATGCCTCCCCATCCCCTCATAAGTACCTGTTTCCTCACTTTCAGGCTCATCCAATGATGACTCAGAGACTCCCACGGTCTGGCATTTTTTCCCATGAGCCTTTGATTTCATGTGCTTTGTGAGGTTCCCTGTGAAGTAACAAGAAAAGCACATTAACATCCCCCTTGACCAGAGAAGCTAACAGAGGTAGGGCATAATCTCTGGGAACACATTAGATGAATGTTATAATACAAGGTTACCTTTAGTTTTGAAAGCAAAGTTGCAGTGTTTGCAAATGTATGGACGGACATCTGTGTGCGTTCGAATGTGCTTTTTCAGCATGCTGGGCTTCTTACAGCGGATACCACACTCTCCACAGATGTACTTCCCCCTGCCACGGCCACGTACATAAACATACTCCTCGTTGGACTTGTACCTGAGAGAACATGAAATACATGAGGTTTGGTCACTATATTACATGACAGATATTTTGACATGTAATGTTTGACAGAAAATATTGCATGTAGAGTTCATTGTAGAAATTAGGACTATGATGCCAGAAATGATTTGCTTTTTTATACACTACAGATCTGGTTAAATGCACATAAACTGAACTTTTAAAACTCATTTTATATTATGTGATTAATTACCTAGCACAGCTTTTTGGTTTTACAAATTTTTTTATTAAAATGATGACTGAGATATGGCTTTTACTACAAGTTTATGAGCCTTTTCTAATGATATTTTGTCCTGCTGAGCTGAATCTACGAAACCCCTTGATTAGAAAGGCTTCAATAATGATAATGATGACTGTGGATGCACACTACACGCACACATACAAGATAAACTTAGAAACAAGGCTCTCTTTATGAAGACAGGCTGGGGAAGCCCCACCAAAACCACAGCAGCAGAATAACATCCATTCAGCTGCACTCAGCAGCACTGCCAACAACAGCAGTAGCTAAGAGGGGACGGCCGGGAAGGGAAGCCTGGATGGCCAACAACCCAAAATAGACACTATATATATAAAATCAAGCAACACTTTTAGCTTTAGTCAATAAAAACATTGTTGATAGTCAAGCTTAATGTTTACCAATGGGCTATTTGTAGGCACAGTAAACCACAGACAGTTTATATATGAAGGAATTGTTGTCTATAAAGAACTCTGTGTGCTGTTGAGAAGATATGTTATGAGATGATGAATATCCAATGTGCGAGTGTTTAATCACAGGATATGGACCCAGTGTTAAAAGCCTAGATCATGAATGCATGCTTTTGTATAGCACAACCAGACACAGCAAATCATAACAAATTGTTTCATAACTGTAAAATAATCTCGGATGTGGCATTATGCAGTGTTGAGAAACTGTTGTCTGTTGTGCTTCGTCTGGTGATTGTTATAAAAAATATACACCCATATCTCAGAAAAACACACACACACACACACACACACACACACACACACACACACACACACACACACACACACACACACACACACACACACACACACACACACACACACACACACACACACAGGCATTATTATCAGGAGCACAACACTGAGACACTGAGTTAACTCTGACAAATTGGAAGGGCTGTGCAATTAAATCACAACAGTAAAGTCAGAGTGGTCTAGTTAAGGCTTAAGCTTGTGGTTATGTTGTAGCTTCGTTATGCACTAATTTGAAGAGCAAACTCTTTACTCTACACTGTGTCCCAACAGAGGACAGGGCATGTAGACTTTTATTGGCTAAATAAAATTTAGCAAAGTAGCTAAATTTGTTTTGAGGCTCTGTTGACTCTTGAGTAGTGCTTTGTCTGAAAGATGCTATTCTTTCTGGAAATGAGTGTTTGGCAGGCTCGGATCTCCACAACCATGTTGAGGGACCCATTCACATGTGTTCTTTGAGACTCAGTATTGCTGCGACATATTGCTGACTCAATATTGCTGCCGTTTGAATATCACTGTCAGAGAAATAAAATGGTCCAGGTGAAGAACAAACACCCCATATCATTTCATGCAACATAATGTCTTACTAACATACTGTATAGGCCTGGCCAACAAGAAACATGAGTTTGTTAAGTGTTGGTCATATTTATTGATTGTAAATATTTTGAAAAGCAGAACAAAAATTGCATTAAAAACAAAATAAATTACAATTGCAAAATAATATATATTATTTTCCAAAATTGCACAGCTCTGCAGACTGGCCCTGCTCTATGGCCACTGTGTCATATTGCTATAGACAATTGCACTTATAAGCAAATGTTAACTGACTGACAAGGCCAGTGAGTTTTAAAGGAGCAGATGAACAAGACTAAAAAGCACATTCTTGTGTATTAACTCAAAACTCTTATTCACCAACTTCAGTCAAAACATCAAACCTTTAATGGCTTTTTGGGCTGATATGTTTCTTAATCAGGAAATCAATGTAAAATGTTTATGTAATAAATATAGATACATTCTCATTTTAGAATTACTTAACTGTGCTCTGAAAGTATTCACACTGACATTTATAGAAAGAAGCAAAAATGAATATGCATGCACATTGGGAAGTGGAATGTGCAAGAAGTGTACAGACCTACATATCTAGACACAATTCATAAAATTCCAACATTATGCATATGCTCAGAAATGTATTAATAAGCGTCACTCACTGAAGTTAGAGAGAACCTTTCCCCTTTTGCTCAGAATGCTGTCTCTCCGAGTGAAAAGTGACAGAGAAAAAGCTTGGCGGCAGGTACAAATGAAGTCCCTGGGGGCCTCACTGCCTCCCATCTGTTACAGTATTTTTCGATTCATTTCCGTCTTATGCCTATCGATGTTATTTTACTTTCATCAGACATTGTTAAAGAAGAAAAAGCAGTATGGCTGTTTTTAAATATTAAAAATACACAGTTTTAAACTAATATTCTTGCTCTTACCCGCCTTCAAATATGCGAACACGTGGAGGCTCACTCGGTTTGGACGTGGAAGGTTCTTCTTCCTCTCTTTTTGGTTTCTGCCTGTTCTTTTCGTGCTGTGGTTGGTCCCTCACTTCAACTGGGGGGCTGACTGGGGTGGGATTTAACTACAAGAAAGAAACACAGTGAAAAAGGTAAAATAAAACACTGATTAGTCAGCCTGCATCTTTGAGTTTATGCTTGCTGCACTCGTGGATGGAAGCACGGGCTAGGAATTTGAATTAATAACAATGTTTAAAAATAGTATTAACTGATTACTATCACTTTTATTATTTTAGTTTAACCTGCATAAACCTATATTTAGGAGATATAAATGTATTTTAGTATGTGGAAGAAAAATGAAATTGCATCTTTCCCAATTTTCTTAGTACTAGTTTGTGTGAGCCGTGTTTACCTCTGTTACACGTGGTGAACTGGAAGCCGCCGGTTTGTCTTTGGGCTGGTTTGGTGCTGTGGCCATGGTGTAGGTTTCTGAGCAGTGCTTCTGTTTGGAGCACAGCAGAGACAGAGCCACCTTGGTGCTGACCCCAGGCAGGTTGGGGTTGTGCGCACTCACGCTCCATGTGGAATACACTGACGTCTGGTGGTCCCACTGTGCAGACGGGTTGGGCTTGACATAGTTCAAATAGCACCAATTGACTGAGGTGGAGGTGTGGAGATTTGGGTAAGAAGGAGTGCTTGGTCTGTTACCCTCCTCTTCTTCAACCTCTTCCTTTTTTTGACTTGAATCCTGTTGTTTTTCCTTCTGTTTCTTTTCTGCCTTCACAGTTTTTACATCTAAAATTTGAGTTTGTTTGTCCTTTTCTTCTTCCAGTCTGCTCCCAGTGTCTTTACAGTCATCAACACACCCAACTGGCTCTTCACTGCGCTCCTCTGCTTTGCTCCCCTGCTCCCCCTCCTCTTCCTCTTTGACCCTTTTCTGCTGCCGCTGTGCCTCTGTACTCAGCTCCAGACTGGCTGCAGGTGAAAGCATGCGTTTACTTCCTCCAGCACCAAGTGGACCGTATGCCTCCTCGGCTTCTGAAGCCAAAGATGGTGTCAGAGAAATGGGAAAGGGATTTTTAATTTCTGGTGATGGCACCTTCAGGTAAGACCTCTGCAGTTTGCTTTGGTCCAGCTGGCTCATGATGACCATAGTGGTACAAGAAACAGGCTCAGAGCTGGTGGAGGCCAGGATTTGGGAGAGCGTTGTATACATGGCACTAGCATATGTTGGTAAGTGAGTCTGGAGTCGCACAGGGACAGCTAGAGAAACTACTGGTGTCAATTGTGCCAGACATGTAGCAATAATTGGCTGTCTGTCATGATAAGAGAAGGTTGCAAGGGACTGTGGGGGTGACATGGAGGGTCTATTTATAGTTGTAGGAGGCAAGGGGCTGTATGGAGTTGGTCTGGATGAAACAGGGAAATACAAAGCTTGACTGGGACTGGAGAACTGTAGAGGAAGTAAATGGTGAACTGGTACACCGACCCGGGGTGTATGAGGGTCCAAAAAGGTTCTGTGGACACTGTGTTGGGACAGTACTTCGGAGATGGCAGTGGTGACTGGGAGAAGATGGCTTAGAGATCTAGCTGTGGCTTGGTGGTCTCTTGGCTCTAGTGGGAACACATCTCGAGATAATGAAAAGACTTGTGGCTGAAGGAGAGATAAAGTTTCTCCTGGGGCTTCTTGAAGCAACCTTTCATCTGTGGAGTAAAGAGGTGGGTGGCTAAAGTGTGAGGGCCCAGGCTTTGGACTATCTGCTCTTGACTGCTGAATTACAGAAGCCCCTTCCTCTGGCTCAGGGTCTCCTAGAGTGGCGTGCTTTACGAGAAGACACTTTCTCCGTTCCTTCCAGGAGCAGGTAGGCTGCTGAGAGGACAGCGACCCATAGTCAAAAGACTTACTTCTGTTCTCAGAGGTCTGTTCTGTTTGTTGGTGACTAACAGGGGCCTGCTCAGATGCAGAGCGTCTCATCTCTTTGTGGCTCTGGTGGAATTGGTGAGAAGTTGATGGCACCATTAACATCTGGGAGCTTTGGCTTCTGGGAGACCAGATGACAGCCTCAGATCTTACCGAGTCCTCAAAAGAAACAGAAAGGCAGGAGGTGTGGGAGATGTTGCTCTCTTGACTGGGGCTCCAAGGCAAAGATGCAGACTCAAAGCTTGACTCTCCTGAGGACTGAGCTGCCTCTGCCAGGCGGAGTCGCTTTTTTTTGGGTGGCAGCTTCTCTGCAGGAAGCTGAGCCAAAGTCTGGCTTCGCTGAGGCCACTGGAACTCCTCCACTCTTTCTGCATCCTAGGAAACAGCAACAAAGTTTATTAACCAAAAAATTTTACTTTACATAAAAGTTAAAACACCACAAAATTTTTATATCTCCATCTGCCGTTACAATGAGTTTTGCAGTATTTTACAGATTTAACTACTGCAAAAGTATGCAGTGAAAAACCCATTATGGTGTACCTTGAGTAAAGATACGGTCACTGGTGCACACACAGATGGCATGTCAGTATCGGGCTCCACTGTAACAAGGATCTCTGGCACTTGGATATTTGGCTGGCGTATGAGACGAGATGTAGAGGGGGATGGTTTTGGCTCTGGTAGCTGTGTTTGAGTCTCTCTGAGTTCTGGTTCCTGACTTTCCATCAATACACTCTCCTGCTTCTCAAAAGAGCTTGTGTGTTGGATGACAGAAACGCCCTTCCTGTCTTGCTGCTGCTGTTTTGGCTCAGTATTTTGAGAAATACCTAGAAACGAATCAAGTAATCAGATATTAGTTCTATAGATGGTCCAGCTATAAACATAAACTCAGCGAATTATTTCTAAAAAATGACGCTTATGCTTTATGTTTTGTTAATTTATAAATTTGTAAACAAACAGCGCTGTTTGAGGGGAACAGGAAGTCATAACATGTACAATAGCATGTACAAAACCAACAGAATGGATGTGATTACATCTAGATGGCCAAAATACATAAATGCAGACATGCATATTATCATCTGGCAAATACAATATTACAACATTCATTGCATTTCATAAGTGTTTTGAGATGTATAAAAATACATTTTGGATATATATTGTGCACCCCTAAACACAAAATAGGCCAGTTTCTCCATTGAGGTAAATTCATTGTTCCTGTGATCGAAGAACCTTAAACTGAATACATACATATTTGGTGATCTTGATTTTTTTTTAAAGGTTTTTTGCGTTTTATATTTACCTGAGTGGATGTGGCTGTGCTCCTCTCCAGTTGGCACTGTGACTAGGGTTGATGGGCTGCCTGACACAGCCACAGAGCTAGGGCTGGGAGGATCTTCCTCTAGACTTTCTTCTTTTCTTCTCTTCCTCACAGCCACTGCAAGTGCTGGAAACTTATAGTGCATCGTTAACTGGGGGCAGTCCTCCCTGCATGTTTTACTACCATCCCCAACCTCTTGTTCTGGTTTTTGAAGGTGTCCAGGGCAGGTGCCTATGTGGGCCTCATAGCCTTCACTGTGCTGGAACAGAGACCTGCAGGCCTCACATTCAAACAGGCAGGGAGTCTTGTGCAGCTGTTGCTTTGGTTGTCTACTTCTATCAGTACCGCACCGTGACGAGGACGGACTGGGATCTTCTAACATTTGTTCTGCTCCAAGGGGCACTTCAATTGCTGGCTGGCGTCTTAACATGCGTTGAACATTACCTACTCTCATCTCTGCCACCACTGCTTGCTGCTCATCAAATGACTGACAAAGACGGAAATTTCCAGGGGACATGGTACCAGAGGTGGAGGCTTCTTCTTGTCCGGTGGACGATGGCAATGAGTGACTTCTAAGCAGAGGCACAGATGAAAGCACTTCTGGTGAACTAGCCTCTGGATTATGGCCTTGTCTCAACCCACTAGGTCCAGGGCTTTCTGCTTTGGGGTCAAACGTATAGAGATCTTTAGCAGTACTAAACTTGGGCGACTCCATGCTGCTCTTTCTGGACAACGATGAGCGTCTAGGTTTAACACTGTCAATCTCACTAGTATCAACCACTGCTTCATTAATGGTGATAAGCTTGGTGATGTGTTCAATGACCTGTGTTTTGGGTACGGTGAAAGGAATGCTCTTCTCCTCAGTTCCAGAAGATAAAGAAGAATGAGGATGTTGCTGATGAGCACCGCGCTGCTGGCCTCCGAGCCTTCCATATTTCCCTAAAATGATTTCAGCGTAGGTTTTGGCACTGGCGCTTGGTGGGCTGATTTGGGACAGGTCGGTGCTACCTGACCCAGAGCAGTAGCCTGACTCGGTGCTGCCTTTGCTGCCGGGGCCTAGAGAGGATGATGATGTGGAAAGGGAGGAAGAGGGGGGGTCATCTGGTGAAGCCATTGGACCTCGTTTGCGCTCGCTAAGTCTTAGAGCCAGCCTTTGCTTTACAGCCTGTGAGTCTTCTGGTCTGTGGCTCTCCTCTGAGCCTCTCCTCAGCTGGCAGGACGTCTCCTTAGTTTTTCTGTGCTGGCCCGTCTCATCTTCAGACTCGGTGCTCTCTCCTTCAGTGGGCTCCTCGTGCTCCTCTCCCACACCTGCACCCTCTGGTCCACTCACACTGGTCTCCTCCCGCGAGGACATCAGGCCTGCTTTGATGCGGTGGGCATGGGATTTGCGGTGCTTGTACAAGTTACTCTTTGTCTTGAAAGAGAATCCACAGGGATCACAAGGGTAGGGTCTTTCTCCTGTATGTGAGCGGATGTGCTTCTGCAGGACACTGGGTTTGGCACATGGACGGCCACAATAGGAGCACACATACTTGCCTGGTTTTTGGGGTTTCTTCTCTCCCCTTTTGGGAGAGCCCAGCCTCTCTGCAGTCTCCTGGCTTGTCTGAGATGGTACCCTGTGTCCATGCTCTCGCGCTGAGGATGTTGAGGGTAGGAATGACGTGGGAGATGAGGGAGAGAGAAAGCTTCCTCCTGAGGGGCCTGCGTCCGAGGGCTGCCATGCTAGGGCTTGCTGTTGCTGGAAGCGTAGCAGGAGGCCTGTGGTTCTGGGGTGGCGGTTTTGCAGTCGACCCAGGGATCTGGGAACGGGACGAGGGGTTAGAGGCTGCTGGGGCTGTGAAGTAGATGCAAGCGAGGATTTGGCTGACTCATGCTGCTGCTCTTGCCTTCCAGAGCGCTCACCTTCAGGCTCAGCCTCCATAGAGCAGGAGGGTGCCTCACACAAAAACTGGGGCTAACTGCATGGCAGCAGAAAGGTCAGAGGCTGGGGACATCAACACACAGAGTTGGAAATAAAAGCCAAGGACCTTTTCCACCACAAGTTATTTGAAAGGAGCAAATGAGGCATCATTAGACATGCCCTGAAGCTGCCAGGATGCAAGTAAACATGGACCATCACTCTGTACAATACACCTCAATCTCTCACTGGCCATGCTCAAAGCCCTCTCAAGATCTCTTCTGCAACGCGTCTGCAGGCTGTGTGCTGTAGTTCTTTTGGAGACATCTGCAAAATACACAGAGAAGCACAATCACATACATGAAAACAATCTATTATATTCTCTTATATTGGGCTACACAGATAAAGTTATCTGAAATTTTACAATGTTTTGCAAAGTAAAAGTAAAGATGATTAAATCTGTCATCTATGTATATTACTTTTCAAAAACATGTAATTTTAGATAATTGAATAGTTAAAGACCTCTTAGCAGGATTACAACAAGCATGCGTATAAAAATTCAATGATTCAAATCAAGCTAGATTAGAAAGAAAACCCAGTTATAATAGATGAGCATTTTTACAGGACACACTTATTAGTGAACTAAAAGGACAAATGAGCAGAATTTATTTATTTTCACTAGGAACAATGCTTTATCACTTTTATTAAACATGCTTGTTGCTCTTAAATGTCTACAATAATAAGCAGACTTTTTACAGTGAATTTGTGGATTCATATTTGACCCAGGAGTTGCCTTCTCTGCAGGAGTCAGAGCAACTCAGAGTGCTCATGTGCACTCTCCTCAATACAAGCCCCAACAGCAAAGACCGCAATTTCAGGGAAACGAGTCAAAACAAATGTTCAGAATATGGCCTGTGCTTATCTGATGTGGCACTGAGGCTAAAGGGGGGAAAATCGAAAGACAGGACAACTCTAATGTGTTAGAAACCAATGGCTGTCAAGTCCTCAGCCACTGGGGTGCAGTGTTTTGGGATGCTTACAATCGTATTTCTGTAATTGTGTCAGAAATACAATCTTTTATCAAGATACATTTTCATATCTTCCACTTAAATACTTGAGCTGCTTTTATGAGGAGTCACATTTTGGTGATTTTGAAGACGTAAAGACGACTGTGTGATGAAATCTTCTACTTTTATCAAGATATATGTACTGTAATATCACCCACTTACTACAAATCGTGCACTCGCTCACAGCCCAAAGTTCTGGTAGTGCAGCCAATCTAAACACTTTCTGGCAATGGATGGGGCCAATCATAACATGTTTGACTGAGCAGCCATGCCCACATTGCCGACAGTGCCGGCACAAATTCATCCAGATTATCAATCATCATTTAAGAAAGACATCAACATTACTCAGGAACCATGAGTGACATTCTCTAAATGAGGCTACTTCATGTATTCACTTATGGTAAAGCCTCTCAGTGATCTTGAATAAAGAGCTAATACAACAAAGGTGCAAAAAGGGAGTTTAAATGCTTACAGACTAGCAAAGAAAAGCAGTGAGAGGATGTAGGAAATAGAAGGAAGTGTGACTCGGTAGTTGAATAAACAGCACAAGACTGCAGCTTATGGTGGCAGGCAGCAGCAGTGGCAGGACTGCACTGACAGTTTTTTTAATGAGCCACACTTTTGCTCTCTCCATATGTCTATAAAAACACTGCACAGTCAGCCTTCATTAGAGCCAGTTTACAGCAGGAAGGGGAGAAAGAATCTCTCTTCCTTTTAGAAACAACTCGACAGACTCTCAAGATGACTTTCCCCATGTCAGTGGAGGGCTTATCATTTGTTGGCTATGTTTCCCCAAAGCACACTTTGATTGTCGCAGTTGTGGACTATCAACACAGAACAATTAAGCAGCACAGTAAACAATCAACTATGCTCCTTTTCTCTCTGTAGTCATTTGACGGCCTTCATTCTTTCCGTTGTACACATATTTGTCTACAGTCAGTTTGAATGACTTTCTATAGAAAAGTCAACAGATAAATTAACATGCATTACTCTATAAGATAGATATGGATGCTATATTTTACAGACATCTCATGAGCATCATTTCATATATCTAAAAACAATATGAATATTTAATTTTGTTAATTACTTCCACTTGATGTCTAGAGTTTCTGCTTGAAAATAGTAGAAAGACAGACATGTATATACAGCGCTGGAGTTGTATATGAAAAGAGCTATAGCCTACTAATCGGAGAATTAGAAGAACTATGGTGCGGCGCATACAAAAAATAAAATACCGGGTCCCAACAGGAGTAAAGGCAGAGACAGCATATCCTTTTGAGTGCCCATGTAATAAATGTCTTTGTTTGTGTTGTTGGTGATCAGAGAGTGAGTTTAATTATCTCTGGTGTCACTGGTGATGTCTTAAGAGCAGCAGTATGGTGCCTCCATTATTCATGACAGTCTAGACTTTTAGCTCTGGTGGGGAAGCACACAGTCAGGGCCTTTGCCTTGGAGTACAAAGTCAAGTGTACATTATACACACATGCACAGGCTGCAGTTTATATGCAGGGTAGAGGCAGACACAACCAGCCAATCAGCTGCAATGACCTGAGGTGACCCACGTTCAGTCTATCCTCCTCTTGGATCGCTAGGGGTTTTCCTTGTGCTTCGCTCCACAGAGACAACTGGCTATAAATAGCACCGTACCTAGATGCTACCAACAGAAAAATGGTATATCGATGATGGGACCTTAGGACGTGGGTTATGTAAATATGTCTGACCTCATTAATAAACGCTGTCAAGGGCGTTCCTCATTCTCTTCTATTTTTAGACCTGAGGTGTGAGCAGGAAGCCACTGAGGCAGTTGTTCGACGGTGTACCATTCTGCAATCGAAAGTGTCACGTTAAGTTAATATTAGCAGCAGTAGATTATCTTCTATTTCGAACAATAATATTCAAATTCCTAGCTGTGTGACTGTTGTATGTTGAATTGTTATTAATGAAAATGAGTGATGCAAAAGATGAATGTGGAAGAGAATCTGATACACAATAGTGCTTGTTCTCCTCCGCAACGCTGGGTAGGCTGAAAGATGAAAGTAAACAGATAAAGCAAATATTTATCCTAATAAGAAGTACAGGCGCTCCTCCACAGTCTGAACTTCAAACTTGATTATGATGCAGTTATCTTCTTAAAGCTGCTATTAATGGTTAAAAAATAGACTAAACACTACCTTCAAATCTTTTGCTTCAACAAAGATTAATTTACTTGAGCACTTGATAAAAAAAAGATTTGTTTCTTTATCTAAAACATTTACAGAGAGAAATTTCTACCTTTTCTCATTCTCTCTTACTGGTGCAAGCCCGGTGCAGGTTCCCATGGAAACCAGCCTACTCTGTGCAACGGCAGATGGAGAGGGAGCTGGAGGTCTAAATTTATCTCCCAGCATCCTCTATGACTACAAACGCACACTGGCAGCAGGAAGTGAGAAGGGAAAAAGCTTAGACTCTCCACGCATTGAGAAGCTGGCATAACCCCTGACAACGGAGCACTTTGAGTGACCGCAATTTATACTGTTCCCTCTGATGGTTTGGAGAAATAGCCTTTTATATAGTGCTCCGGTTGTTTCGCCTGAATGAAAGCAAAATACTGTCATTGCCAATGACACAGTCAATCAAAAAATGCCAACATTTAGAATTGTAGCTGGTAAAATGAATGGAAGAAAAAGATATAACCAGATGCTATAATGTGTCAGCACACAGAGCCCACAAGTCACTGACTTTTACTGCAGGAGCTGTACATACCGGAACAGTCACTCACTGACTCACTTGTCAAAAATGAGCACAAGGATAGTACCTGAACCACAGATTTCAAAGGGATTCAATAAGTTGGGAAGTTCACAAGAGTTGTACAGCTTACTCTGATCAAACAAAAGATGCTGAACCACAGGTCAATACTGGCCTTAAATCAGAGTAATGAACACAGCGGAGGTGGTTAAAGAGTTTTAATGCTCTTGGCTGGTCTGGCAGCGGTGCCACTGACATAACACACAGGAAGAAAGTAACCACAAGTTTAAGTGAAATTACAAGATGACATCATTTTATTTGGACTTTCACTTTGAAACAGTTTGCATTAAGCAGCTTTAAAACTGTTACAGTTTGCCATAAAATTTGTTTAAAACCCTAATAAACATGGAGATACAAATTGATAAGTCCAAATGGAAGAAAATGTATGTTGACTGTTAATAAAAAAAAAAGAAATACAAGTTGGCAAAATTCAACCTATTTCCAGGAGAATCTACTCAGCAAATGTGAGTAGAAACTGACAAAGAGCAGACAATAATGCACAACATTGGCAATAACCAATGGAATTTAGCCGAATGACAAATCCACACAGCTGCAGCACTAACTTATTACCTCAGCTGATGAATGAAGTGAATCAAAGAGGAACAGCAAAAAGATTTGGAAGGAAAGGGATGGCTTTCCAGTAAAAGAGGACAAGACACAGATGAGGAAGAATAAGGGAGGGGTGTGTTACCTGACAGAACAGTCTGGTCTTCCCCCTCAGAGACGCTCCAGACACTGTGAGGCGGCTGGGAGAGCACCGAGTCAGAGCGGATATGACTGTTTGAGTGGGTGTGTTGCCGAGAGAGTGGAGAGAGGGAAGGGGGTGAGGCAAAAACTGTGATGAAGAAAGAGCCCGAGAGGAATGTTTCCACTGAATAGATGCTATAAGAGGAGATTTTCCAGGTTTTGTATTTTCAAAATAAGAACTGCAGTATGTCATTGTTTTTTTTCTCTTTTCTCTATTAATTGCAAGTTTTGAGCTTTATAGTAATGTCCGATGAATTAATATCTTGTCTATGCAACAAACACCAGTTTCTAAGGTAGTGTTACAATAAATGAAATGGATTCTAAATTTGTACAGTATGTTTAACCTACATTTATCATTGGTGCCACCAGGGAAACTAAAAACGTAGCACGTTGTGGGCAGAGGTGGCACCCTGCCGACAGATGGGATTACAAACAGGTCTTACATGGGGTTTTCCACGCAACAGCGAACCCTAAGGCAATCCCTTGTTCTTATCAGCAAAGCCACATTATACTAACACCATGGTCGGGACAAGGAATACTGCAGTTTTTCAGAGTTCTTTTTCTCCATGTCTTATTTTTAAGCTTCCTGCATGCGCTGGAGTGCCACTTTGCTGCATCTGTAAATGAATTGCAGAGTAGCATCCATTCAAGCAAGCCCCCGCATTACGGAGACGTTGGTCTAAGCCTAGTAGTGCAACACAAGAGAGAGAAAGCAAAAGAATTAAGAATGAACGGAGGTCCTGCTGTTCCATAGAGCTTTGCCTTCAGTGGCGTAGCACAGGAAGCGTGAGTCACACTCTCTGAAATAAACATGCTCACACAGTGATGAGCCAACACACACGACCAGGAGGATGGCTGGGTTACTGATCAGAGCACGTCCAGGAGAGAAGTGTCATCCAGTGTGTGTGGTGGACTAGACTGCTGGTGGTAATAACAAGAAAAACGATTAGCATGGAAGTGTCACATTCTTTCCTTTGAGATCTCTGTAATACAGAGACATCTTTGGCACGTAGCCCCAGTTGTCAACATTCCAATTGATTTTTTATACATACAGTATATTCTTCCTTGTATGTTACGCACTTCCTTGTGTGCCATATATCCATCATATATTCATTTGCATCAGCTTTGTGTTTTCCTTCTCAGTCAATAGCGGTGTTGTTCAGTGCTCAGTGATTATCCCGGTGTGGCTGCTGGTTGACTACAGGACACAGTGCTGGCCTGATGCTCGGACACTCTCGAGGTTCCTGGCTTCGGGCCTTCACGCTGCTGTATTGTACAGTGGGAGTGAATGCGCTCATTGTCGGCATTGACAGTGCACACCTTCTGTACTTCCCTGTGAGGGACCTCAGCCCATTCGTCATTCCATTGTCTAGTGTTTCTGGACTGAGGGGAAGGTGGGGGAGAGGGCACAGGCCAGGAAATAGAAGTGCCACTGTGCCGATGATTGACAGTAAAGTTGCTCTAGACAGACGTAATGATTAGTAAGGCTTTGGAGCAGGCGACAGACACACAATATGGTTGGAAACTAGAGACAAGTTTAGGTGTTAAGCTCACTTAAGCCAGAGTGTTGACAGACAAGATAATAATTGAGAGTAGATCAAAATGGGAAGTGCAAACATTGTAGAGGCGTGAATCTAAGCTTTCATAATGTTAAAAGTAGAATGTATGTTACAGATTTGCCCTCGAGCAGCCTGGGCTCATATTATGCAAAGCTGTCTCATTTACAGTAAATGGAAACAAGGGCTCCCCTGTGGTACAGTCACATGAGACACAATCTCACACACCCACTTCTATGGTATAATGCAAAGGCAAGCAACACCTAAAATGCACACATCATGCTTAATAAGAAACTTAATGTTGTTTTGGTGCAACCACAGGCTATAATTTGAACTAAATGAGTGGTTTGAGAATTTACAGAGACCATACAAACGGCATATTTTTGGACTTTCACCCCATAAAGTGCAGACACAGGCAGTAAAACAGGAAAATATGGGAGCACTCACAGAGGCTTGTCTCTGTTCTGAGGGCAGATTATTTCAGACATGTTGCCCTTCAGTACACTAACCCCCTTCTGTGCCAAGACTGTGGTATTATGACAGAAACAAAATCTATTTAAAGAGGGAGCCTTTGTGGTTCTGTGTTGATTTACCTGTTTAAATGTACTCACAACAAACCGAGGACAAATAGGATAACTGCCTCGTCATAATGGTCAGGTTCTTCAAATATCCCCTCATAGGTTTTCATAAGTCTGGTATTTTAAGCAGTATAAGAATCCTCAACTTTATTAAAAATCACTTGACAGAGCAGTTTAGAGTGGCCCAGTAAATTATGACATCATCAATATTTTGGAGCTGTCAGAAGTAATTATCATGCAGAAAAATAAATTGGACTATTCACTAGTCACAGTCACACAATAGGGGCACTAAAACAAATAATTTAAATTAAAAAAATATATTATTAGGTGTTACAGCTCTCATTTCAGCACTTAATTCCCAGTCAGTCTACAAATATGCTGTCAATGACTGAAGTAATAACACTTAAAAAGCATTTTACAATTCTTTTATTAGTTCCTTTTTATTCTAAACATGGCATATTGTGGATTTTAGTGCTTTAAAGTGTTGAGCCTACACTGCATTAAAGAAAGAAGTGGTGCAACCAGTTGGCTAATGGAGTGAAACAGGCTAGTCTTTTGTTAATGCCAATCGATAAGTATCCTCGGCAGATATGATATCTGATCCTGCAGAATACTGAGAGACAGGCCACTCTTGGTTTTACTAAACATCACTGTATCTAAAGGCGTCTGCCAGTGTCTTTGCCTCCTGTTCTCCATTCCTTTTCTTTATGGAGTCAGACACAAAATCACAATTCCACAATCTGCAGCCACTGAACTTTGAATTTCAGCCAAATAACACACCCTCATTTTTTATCCTCCTTGTTGTAGAGACATTAATAACAACTAATGTATTTACATTCTGTGAACTGAACTTTTATGTAAAAGGCCACCAGGATCATGTCTCACGGGCTGTACTCAAGAGGACAATTCACAAAGAACAAAAGTGTGTCCCTGAGTAAAGTCCCTGATTGGAAAATTATATCCTACACAGCTCTAATCTATTATTAGCCACTTGTAAAACATTAAAAGCAATGATTTTACACTTTAACACTTTTACTATGAACAAAAAAGGTTAGATTAATTTAGGTTGTGTAAAATAGCACTGAGAAATTGACCGCCACTAACAAGTATTGTGCCTGACAACATAAGATCAAACTAAGCAGGGGTCGTCCAGTGCAAATGATGTAGAAAAGTGACAAAGCAGAGGAGAGAGTAGAATGGAGGAAAAGTAAATTTAGAAAAAGGAACAGACATTTTCAAAGGCTAACCCCCCCCCCCCCACCCCCACCCCCCCACACACACACACACACCAGTGTCACTGATGCGTGGATATCAAGATCACAACACAATCTCCCACACTGAAAACACTGAAACCATTTCTTGAGGATATTTTAGATATTTGTATTCTCCCTCATGGGGACATGGACATTTGTTTGGAGCTTTTAGTACAATTAACAAAGATGTTAAAGGTTTTGTCCCCTGAAGAAAAAGGTTTCACAGCCTGGTGGAGATAGCTCAGTGGGTAGAGTGGTCGTCCTTCAACCGGAAGGTAGGCAGTTCGAGTCTCATTCTCAGTTCATACTGTCGTTGTGTCCTTGGGCAAGACACTTAACCCTCCATGCCTCCAGTGGCTGTAAAACTGGTAATTACTGTAGAACAATGTATGTCGCGTTGAATAAAAGCATCAGCTAAATTAATAAATGTAATGGTCTATGTAGAAATCTTGCATCCTGTTTTTATTTTTTTTATTTATGTAATATTTGTCAATATTGGACATAAAATACAAAAAAAAGTAAGTCTGGAAACAGAGGAGAGAAGTTGAGCAGATGTAATTACATCTATGCCGATCCCTTCAGAATTGAGTCTTTTCAACTTACTAAGGTGAGAAATTTAAGAGTCAGCTAAACTGAAGTTTGACACACTTGACACAAAGGAACTCTTTACTTGACATCATCTAAAAAAAATTATAATTGGCAATCTGTGTAAAGTACAGCTGTTGCCTCTTCTGCAAAGCCAGAGCAGGTATAACATCTGCCACAGAGCACTAGACGTGTCGGCGCCGAGACTTATCATCTCAGTAACCTGTGACTATGTTCATTTAATGCTGTTAGCTTTAATTTACACAAACTCAGGCACGCTGAAGAGTCAACAGGTGAAAATGGTGCTGCACCGTATCCAAACAGGATGACCAGGCTGCAGAAAACCACCCACCACACCCCACCTTCCTCTGAGGGGGCACCCGCCTGATTAGAGCGTTTACTCAAGGCAAGGCCAAGTAATTGCTACACACATTGACAAACAGCTTTATTCAGCCAAGTGTCAGTTCACAGTTGACTCGCCCTCCTTCACAGAGAGTGCACCCTGCTGCCATTCTGCCCCATGCCAGGCAGCATTAGAGGCCTGTCAACAGAGACTCCACGCACACGTCAACGCCTCATCGGCTCCAATCGACCTATACAAGTACACTGTAAAAAACTGACCTGGAAAACTTACTTTGTTAGATTTGTGGAACTTAAAACAACACATGACATACGCTTTATAATTTATGTCATTGTCCTTCTCAATATCATATTTGTCAGATTTGGGATATAAAAGACTTCATTTACACACTGGTAAGCGTTAGCTCAGTTGTTCAAGTTAAGACTAAGGGAATAAATCTGAGTAAAAAGCCATGTAAACAGTTATCTTTATTTAGCTCATAAGACACAGTTGTTGGATAGGGTAACTTTAAATCCTGCGTATTGCCTTCAACCTCCAGTCATGACACTATCTTCCATCTATGACAATTTTATAAAAGCCTATAAAATGTGTGCACAGTGTGCAGCCTCTATATCTGGAGACCGCAGCCCCAGGTCTCAATAAGACAGCTCATCAATCACACAAGACAATCAAGAGCAGCAACAGTCCCTTAGTAGATCTGGGAGAGAGACTGAGTGTGTGTGTGCATGTGCATTGGCCTGTGAGATGAATTGACCTGAAGTTTGCTTACTGTATGTTTCTGTATCTGAAATGTATTAACACCCAAATACTTCATTTTGTCTTTCACTAACATCCTCTTGCCAAGAAAATGGATGAACAACTCAAGATAGCCTTTCTATGCTTTCTTTGAAATTTGACTTCAATTCAGTACTTTGTATTCATATTCATTTATAAAAAACGTGGGACATATTAAATAATTGTCCTGTTTTACATGGCTACACTTGTCCGTACAGTAACAGTACACGAGATACACAAACACATGATAAACGTACTGTGTACATACACAAACTAATCACAATTTCCTGTGAATGTCATTTGTCAGTCAAAGACTAAAATTGAAAATAAAGAGAAAATGTAAAGAACAACGCCCTAAATAACAAAACCCTAACCACTACAATTATGAGCCCAACATGACCCATTGTTTTGTGGACAATTGACCCACTTTGTGTTGCAAGACAGACAGAATTGTGTCACTGGCCACATACTCATTTTAGCTGGAGGTACAGTAAGGTCTGGCTGCTGTTTAAGGCCACACACCTCAAACAAATCTGAAGTCTGCAAACAGGAGCTGCCTCTGACTTACATGAAGTGATACAGTCATCGTACAACTAGACCTCCCAGATGGCCCATACAGCTTTCAAAGTTAACCAAAACCATAGATCACATGACCGGTGTTAGGGGAATCAGCACTGCATTCACTCATAAGCTCTTTATAGATACTTTCTCTAAAGTAGAGAAACAAAAATGTCCTTAAAATTGTGGCACTGGGATTTTTAAAAAATGACAAAAACCCAGGCCAAACAAGATGTAAGGAAGCTGCCAAATGAGCATGTGAAAGTGAGACACTATAGTCGATATAACATAGACAGCTGGATACATTGATTTCCTGTTAGCTCTTGCCTGGTTGCATACGAGGGGCTTGTCATCCAATACAGACTCAAGCACCGTCTAAGCCCTGACAACCCTTGTATGGACACACATTTGAAATCATTGTTACCTCAAATAACGTTTCCCATAGGGGATGCTTACTGTCTGCTTGAAAGCACATACCTAGACAAATTTGCTTCTCCACACAAGCTGTTTCACTGCAGACTGCACAAATGCAAATAACAAAGTTACTAACAAACATCTAGTTACTGTGAGCCTTTGCAGCGTATGACTGTGTTTATGGATTTGTGGTGTCAGTCATGTCAGTGTCAGAGGGGTAGCACTTAAAGGCAATTAATGATTCCATGAGAACAATTGTAAAGACTAGAGTAATTTGGTCCATGTTACGTGTACATTTGATCCATTAAGATTATGACATATAATATATTATTTGAGATCCAGTTTGATGTTTGTGATAGTAGATGACATCATGCATTGTTAAATCAGGGAAGTTGTCTGTGAGTTTACATTTGCATACAATTCCTTCAAATTAAAGCAAATCATTTACATTAGTAATAGTAGTGCCTTTAACACCAGAGATGCAACAGACAATTCAGATGTGAATACCTTTTAGTATTTAGAGCTTACTGTAGGTGTAAAAGTATTCATACACACATCAATCCAAAACACCAACTGGCCACATAAACAAGGAAAAATCTATTTAGGCAAGTCTTGGCAACTCATTCTTTTCTTCCTACAAATCTGTGTCCCCTGTGGTCTGGCAAGACATAACAGGCATTAAGTGTAAAAGATATCAAGTCAGGCTGTGAAATAGACCACCGACATGCCTCACTCTCACTGGGAGCTCTTCATTTAGAAATAAAAACTCAAGATCATTTTTACTGATTTGTGTAGAATCTAATCATGTGCTTGTTTACATGGACGCCTGTTGTCCTTAAAACCTACGATATGATGATAAAAGCGAAGCATTAGTGCCCAACAGGTGTATTGAAAAAAGACAATATTGTAGAAGATTAGGGAGTATACATTTTGAACTGGATGCACAAAAATACTAAATGAGAAAGAAGTGATCCATCCATTCTACTTAGAATCCTAACTTTGTATGAACTACCACACAGTGTATAATCAGATAATGTGGTAGTTAAAAAGCAATAAACAGTGCATTACATAGATTGATGGAATGGGACATTGATGCTGAAATTTCACAGCAAAACCAACTGCTACTAAGGTTTTGAAAAAAATATATAATTTTTCAAAAAAGCTTTATTGACAGGAACAACAGCAGTGCACTTTAACCAATAAAAACAGGATTATTCAGGGTTAACAGGGACAAATATCTCTCAGAAGAATCAGGAGACAAAGAAATATTGTAGTTTAATACTAACAAAATGACTCCCACAGAACTATAGGCTGACATCATAAAGGCAATTTTCAAACACAGAAAGCATCTATCTTGATCTTGCCAGTGTGTTTTTGTGTGCCTCGCCCTCTGACTGACTGATTATTCCATCCTACACCACTCTTCTCCGCTCTAAACTCACTGTAATTTTAGGCACTCCCGCAGTAATGGACACCCTGCTCAGCTGCAGTGAGTGGGATACAAATCCCACCACTAAAAAAACAACCTTCTCACTTGCAGCTGGAGATCCAGGTTAACAACTGGGACAGGTTGAAGCGTGGACAGAGGATGCTCCATACAGCTGAGTAGCTCCAATAAGCATCAAAGAGACAACATATGCTTGCTGGCAAACTGTCAGAGGACAAGAGAGAACTTAATTGAACTAACGCAGTGCCATTAAATGCTCTAGAGGAGCAAAGTGTTGATGAAAAATTAAAGTGAGTAAGCTGGAGCCGCTGCTGACAGTGCAGAGAGGGATAAACAGAGGACATGAGGGACTACCTGGACCAAGCAGCGGGACTGTGCTGACTGTTAAAAGTTGTTTAGGACAGCAATATTACGTAATTGAAAACAATGTATAGAGAGAACTTCCATCAGCATCCTTTCAACCACAACCAATATGTTCCTATAAAGACACATATAGACAGGCTAAACATTCAAACAAAAAAAATATATGTGGTAGTCTGTAGTTCAGTGAAGCCCTATGGAATTTATGAATGCCTTTTTTATCCAACATTGATTATAACAATGATTTAACCTGTCTAAACCACTAAACAAACCTCCCATTGGCTTTCCTAACTTCTTTTCTTATTTCTTAAATAGTTTAGAGCAGACAAACCTCATTTAACTATAAATCAAACAAGCAGACACTTCTTTCTTCATATTCAGTACAGTAACAGTAGTCTATAGAAGGCCATTCTACTGCTTTGGTACCGTATGTAAAATAAACATAAAGCAGTGCGGACTATTGAAAAGTAGACTATGACGCTGTGGTTTTATGAATATACAGTGGCACTCTGTGTACTGTCTAGACTGGGCCAGGAGAGTTGTCTGTAGGAATGCTCATACAAATATTGACCTTCAATTAGGTTAAAGAGACGCCCTCGCTTAGGGCCCTTAATATGGACACATCAGCAAAAACCTAGTATACATAAACAACCACTGAATTTATACATATAAACATGTATACAAGGCCACAACACACATGAACATAACTTAAGTAAATACAGCCCAATGAGACGGTGAACATGAAAATATACTGATTTTCATGGTACTTTCAATGTCAAAGAATATGTGATCAGAGGCCTCACCTTTCAAGAAACCACTGAGTTTTTGGCCTTTAATAGGACAAGTAAATAACCTTCTCAAGTCAACCACATACTGCATAATTAACAGCATCTAAAATGAGCTTTGTATGACCTTACCTGACAATGTCAGGGCACAGTTTGCCCACAGGGATTGCGGAGTAAATAATAAATGGCAAACACATTCTTACACCATGTCTTTTAAAGATTTCCATCTATAATTTAGTGATTTATTGGACAAAACTGCAAACTTTGACCCAAAAGATAAATAGAACTGTGCCAAAGCCGTTCAAAAGCCACTTATTAAAAGGAGTTACATTAATTGTTAGCACTCCAGGGAAGAGAAGATACCTCAAGGCATTCAAACTGCAGAGGGAAAGCACCACCAGAGAGGAAAGCATCAGAATTCAAGAGCTCTTAATAGGTTCAGCTGAGGAGGTGCTACTGAAACTCTGCTTTAGTGACACTGGCATGGCTGGTGAGGATTGTGTTCGAGCATCGCCTGCTGCTTTGACTTTGCTCGGCAGATCTGCTGCAGGCTGCTGGAAGGATTTTCCCCAAAGCCCTCTTACCCTCCCACAGAGCAGAAATCTCCTCCAATCCTCACACGCCGCTCCAAGCCCAGCCACAGCAGGGACGTCTTAAATGCTGAGACAAGGGACTCTACTAGAGGAGAGAAGAGTAGAAGAGGAGAGCTGACTTTGCTGCTTTAAAAATCTACAAGCATTATTAATTACAATCTCAAGGAAGAGCTAATCACTGAATCAAAAGACTTTATTAAACACCTGGGGAATGTGATGAGAAGGGGTGTGGTCACGAGTGTCTTGGAAACCACTCGGAGCACACGCCCTAAAAGCAGTAGCACATGAATTCAGACAGTTTTGATCACTATCAATCGCAACAAGACAAAACTGAAATTTGTGCTCAGACTCTAAAAAGTGAGCATATATTTATAAATTAAATCTTGGAAATTTGGTTATTAATAAGCTTATTTGTGAGCTATCATGAGCATCTTCCCAGAGTTACACAAACCATGCTAGCAACATTCAAGTCAGACATACCTGTGGTAAGCAGCACGGAAGCTTACAATAACTCTATTACGCTGCACAACACTGCAGAAACATGGGCCAAATATTGCTTCACTGTTGATACGAAGGCCTGATTATAACATACACACAGGGTAACAATAGAGAGCTTGGCCGGGGCAAAAGCTGGCGAGTTGTTGCTGATGCAAAAGGGTGAGGGAGTTTTGAGTGAGATACGTCATTGCAAACTGCACCCTTTGACATTCCTCTTGGCTAGAAACTGTGTATAACAGCTTAATTATTAGCTAAATAAAAGTGTGAATGTGTTCTGTAATGTGTGCATCCATTGGTTCCATCCACATGTCATTACATAACCAAGGACTACACACAACTAGACCAAGAAGTTACACTAACACACATTCAAGAGGTTTTTCTTTCTGGAAGACACAAATAAACACAATCTCTGCTTAAAGAAGCGGCTAAACTTTTACAAGGTCTTGTTCCTGGTTCCCGTTGACATTGTAGCTCAAGCATTTATGCTATATTCTTTCTTAATGATCAGTTTGGTCATGAAAAGGATGTGTTCATCAGCAATTAGAATTTTACAGCCTGCAAAACATAAAACTTGTTTCTTAATGATAACGCTATCCTTACAAGTATATCTCAATGAAAACTTGTACGTACATGCCATTCACCTAAAGTGGCAAAACTCAGTCAGGCATAAAGCAAAACCAAATGCCAAGAATAAAATATAAACCATGATCACATTTTTGCAATTATGGTAATCAGAAACATAACACTAAATATTTATATACCAGGGTTACTGAGAAGGGAGGGGTTTTAGACTGACTCACTTTTGTATAGCTTTGTTTAACTTAGCATTGTATGTTGCTGTAAGTCAAAGCAGTAAAAGATAGCAGCTGTAGCGGATATACACTAAAATAATATTGACAACAGAGCTAAGCAACATCTACAGGGCTAATGAATATACAGACAATTACTTCTCCTTTGTAAATGGTGTATAAAGATATGGTGCTCTTACTGGATTTGATGCGTTTATATTAACAAATTGCCACCTGAGACTGTGCACATGTGAAAACAGAAAAGTGGAAATACACAAACAGGTGATTATGTGACAGCAGGGATTCACTTAATTGGCACAGAACTGTCCATTGCCATTTGGTCAATGGATGTGCCAAAAAGAAAACACAACTACAGAACTACACAATATGTGAGTAAATGCCTGAGGTCTTCTGTAATCAGTACTGTTGAGTTGTGTTGTACCAGAAAAAACTCATTGCGTAAGTCTGCATTTATGATACCGAACACCAAAGCTTTGTGTAATCAACTGGCACTGCCAAGGCGTAGACCGGTGGTATGAACCTGTTCGACAGCTTTTCACATAATAATAACTTATTCACTTCAAGCTTCAAGATGTTGTTATTACTCTTAACAATTCACCTTCATACATTTCTGCCAGGGTATGATGGAATAAAACATTAAAGTATTAGACTTTTATCCTTGTCCAAGTAACAACAATAATCCTGTAATGATCAAATGCTTTGTGATGTCAGACAATCTTGTGTGTTGTGATCCTGATCCAGGCTCTGAATATGGACTGATTCAATAAGAAAAACATGTCAGCCGCTCTCTATTTTGTACCCTTTCAACAGAGCTGTCTGACACTTTCCAGTATTGAGAAACACTGGATGTCCTGCTTTTTCACACTGACACTCCCACTGATGTACATGGAGCTGGTTATTCCAAATGTGAAACTCAATTGACAGAACACTTTAATAATTATTACATTTTAGAATTGTTATTGACATATAAAACGTTTTTCAGACATATAGGCCTATTAGCCATGAACACAATTTTGCATAGTAAACCGATAACCATTCTGCTATTCATTGTACCTTTTATTACAAATGACATACACGACTTACTATGCAGCCATTCACTATAAATACAGGACTGGACACATGCCCTAATAAAACAGCTTTCAGTTCAACTTCACCCGTAGAGTGTGTGACCAGTGCCAAATTATAGCCAACTTGAGCCATCTATGGTGCATAAAATGAATCAAAGTGAGTCCTACAATGCATGATGTCATCTCCGAAAAATATGTCAAGTGTAGGTGTAGCCCGCTACAAATAACGGAGTTCAGAGTCCTGAAGAGGTGGACATAAGACCGCGGTGGCGGTACTGCTGCTCTGTGCTTTTAGATGCAGTCTGAATTAAGTGGCCTACATGATGGAGCATGTGCTCTCAGCTGGATGAGCAGCGCCCCCGCTTCTATCGGCAAACACCGCCATAGTTTGGAACCAGACAGCCCCTCACATGCCACCGTGGTCACATCTGCACCTAGCTTTCCCAAACCGCTTTCATTAAACACAGTATCAGAGCCAAGTTGTTCTTAGTCCTACCAGTGCCATGTCTTTAAAGTTAACATCGTAACACCAAGACAAGAGTACGTTTGGGACAATCACAACAATACAATCAACACCTAAATCATAAACATGCAATCATATTTAGGTTCGTATTTATTTACCAGCTCTCTAAGGTACGTGTGCTGCAGCCATTTATCCTGAAGCGAAAGGGGTACAAGTCCGCATTTCCTGGATTGTGCCGAGCTGGATGAACGAGTTGGTGTGTGGAGTGGGGCGCCGGGGAGGGGACTTTGGGGTGGGGGGGGGCTTCCCGGTATGTTGTCAGAGCGAACAGCGATGCCACGTTCAGCTGATCGGCAACAAAACAACATCTCGCCCTACGCGAAACACACCCACTTCTCAGCACCCCGCGCACCGAGTCCACTGGCCACGCCCCTTCCCTCTGCCTGGGCCAATAAGAACACACGACGTACGCAACTAATGAATAATCATTTAGAGGAGGAAGTCATTGACCAAGCAGTTAGTTCCTGGTTAAAGCTAATTTACAGCCCGACCCCACGGCATTCGAACACCACAGTTTACAAATGCCAATGTATGGATTTGACCAATTTTTTATTTTACTTATTTGGGCTTTACCTTCTTATTTCCAACCAAAAGTAAAAAAAAAAAAAAGAAGAAAAGGAAATGTGTCTGTAGAAAGTTGAGTTTCACTCATTTGCAAAGCCTTTTTTAAATCCGTGTCCTCTTACACAAATGATTCAAACTTTAAAATAACTTATTTTGTTGGCATCCTCTAATTTTTAAATGTGTGCATGATCTATTCTAATTACCTTGTTATGACCAATACAGATCAGGCACCTGCTCATTTTTTATGTCTCCCCAGCTAGCCATAATGCCATATAGATAAAGGTATCAAATATTCATCTAACATTTTTTCAAAAAAGAAATCTGCCCAATAACCAAACCTTTAAGCTATAATTAAACTGCAACAGAAACCAGACATTTGGTTAAATATAAACATGGACATTTTTAGATTTTATGTCCCAATGACCCTGACTCTACCCCATCACACATCATACCCCCGACAGGCATAAAGTCTGTTAACATATGGGACGATAAATAAGTTATTGTCCCCTAAGTCAATGTGCTAGAGCCCTGCTGACGCAACACGCGCGGTGTGTCTGCTTGAGCCGGCCAATACCTTTATGTGTCCGATACAGTAAAGGTCACTGAGGGACGCTGGTCTCTCTCTTTCGTCCCCTCAAGATCAGACTGTTCTCCAAAGGCCACTGGACATCAGAGGTGACAGGTGCTCATGACTGGCAGCACATCTAATCTCTTCACCTGGCTCACCCAACATCAGTGTGACACACAGTGCACAGGTAGATAAGAATAGAGTCTGGTATCCAGCAACAGCTTGTTACTGGAGAAACTGGCGCGCTGGTTAATGTTTTGTTTGTCTGTAAATGAGTGCACACGGTGACTTCCGCTGCTCTTTGTGTCTCATATTTTCAGAGTTGGCACATCCATAAGCTTTGTTCCCTGTGTTGAGAGGAGAAAAGTAAGAGTGGGAGGGATGAAGGAAAACAGCAGCAGTGAAAGACAGTGGGAGGAAGTGCAAGACCATGAGTTATGGTGCGAGTGGTCCTACACTTACAATATGACTCTGACTTATGTAAGCAGACTGGCCTGGCATTTGGCTCACAACAGACACCGGCTGCGCTGACTGTTATATAACTGCATTAGCTGCTCCTCTGAGTTCAGCGGAGCATGCGCACAGCAGAGCCAAAACACACACAACACACTGTCAGACTTTTTTTTGTCTTGCAGCTTAGGCGTGACTGCATTGCACTGCAGTCAAAGAACAGTGCAAATAAAACAAAAGCTTCGAGTTAATTGTAAATACACATATATCAGAGATCACATCATCTGTGTGCAGAAAACTAACAGATGATTAAGCATTTATACTTCTCATCATTCAGCAACAAGTTTCCCATCACGTAATGCCTAATTAGGACTTAACGTTGGGTAAATGTTGTAGTGCACTTGCAGTATGCCAGCAGGGCTCTAACCCAATTAGCTCCCCTGCATGCAGCACATAATTTTATGGGCCTGGATCTCACTCTTAGAAACTAATTACATCTCAGACAGCCATTTCCCGGTATTCTGTCAAAGAGTTAGCCGGGAAGTGTAATAAAATGTGGATACATTAGTCAACAGTACTTGTACAATTAATAGTTCACAATAGTACACTAATTATTTGATCATTACTTTATAATTATTCAACTAAATGGGAAATCTTTATGCTAACTTGAAACAGAGAAGTCATAATTACGCCCAGGCATAATACTGCATGTGATAGAAATAATTTGAGTCAATTTGCAATTAAAAAATGATCCCAGGATGCCTAACCAAGCATGCCTGCAAAGCTGCACTAAGTGGCTCATAATCAGCACATCAGAGCCTTTGATCTCTTACTACAGCAACAAATTGCATCAGAGGATAACAGGGAAAGTGAAGGAGTGATTTATGACATAGATGCCAGTGGCCAACAATCCTTTGAATCTATCTTTGGGGAAAACAGCATTTGAATTTGTTCCCCTGGTGATAATAAAAGATGATTGCTGATACTTTGCTAACTTGTTTTCAGATGCTTCTAGCTGTGTAAAAAGGGTACCATGCAAGTGTTCTTGAGCCTGACCTGGATAATAGCAAGACAGAAAGAAAAGCTGTGGAATAGTCAAACATGTTGTAAAATGAAAGCCCAAAGCATTTAACAGTTTGCATCAGCGTAGCATGTCTGTTTCACTTGAATGAGTGGCATCATATTTGGTAAAGCGGTGTGTATTGAGCTGTATTGAGTTTACTACAATGATTTGCGCATTTGGCTGTTATGATTGCACAAGTCCTACTCCCCTCTCCACTCATCGTTAAGTAAAGAACTGTGTGTCAGGCCACAATGTGTACTGTACAGCTCTAAAGAGACAAGCTTCAGAGTGAGACTGGTGAAAGAACACACAAAGTCCAACAGTTTATAAGTATTTTTACTGGCACATTTAGGTGTTGCATGGGTTCCTTATCACACCATTGCAGCAGCTTTGTTTACATTTGTGCTCCAATCATTTTTACAAATATATCTTCATAACATAAGGTCACATTCAATAGTTTTACAGTATGACCTGAAGTTTCTTAGTCAAAACCCCCAATTGTGTCTACCATTCAATTTCTGAATGCAATTATTTGTATGTGCTTATGCTATATTTAGTATGTATATATTGTGCTTTTTCCTAATTGAAAATGTGACGTAATTAGGTGTATTATCAATGTAATTTATCAAGTTAATAAGAGCTGACATTGATAGGTTGAGCAGGGGGCGTTGTAGTGGGGGGAGTGGTAGCTGACAGGAGGTAGTTTGTCCTGAGAAGTCCCAGACAGTGCCAACTGGACTGAGTGACTGAAGCAGCCAAAACCAACAGATCCTGTCTGCCAGCCACAGAAGGAAATAACATAGCAGAGGCAGCGAGTACTGGCACCCACTTATGTGTTTGTGTTGTCAGGTTAAACTCTAAAACTGCTCAAATGGGTTGCTAAAGTTTTCTGTTGGTGGAACAGGTACAATCCAGTTAACATGGTTTAAAGTCAGAAAATATACACATTTACGCAAGTCTTTTTATAAGCTACACATCAGTGTCACAACAAAAAACTCACATTGAATACATTACAGCACAATTCAATGCATGAAAATATGCCAGTAACAGAGAAACAACACGCACATCCAAAGCCAGTAGGCCTGTATGCCGGAACCAGAAAAACTCATGAGTGAAAAACTGAAGAAAGCTCTGCACAACAAATAAGCTCCCAGATTTTTTTATTATCACCACATAAAATATGCCAGACATTTAAACAAACTGTTCTTTCACAACAGCGAATGACTTTGAACATGACACACATAATTCAGGTTTGGGACCCACAGCAGATTCTTGACAGCGTATGCTTTTATCAGCTCCTCCTGTGTTACCATATTGTGGTACCCCATGACCTAAATGTGGAGGTGGTATCAGGTTACACACACCAAGTGAACCAACGCTGATAAAAAATTATATCAAGATTATTATAATTAATAATGGCAATGGTGTGTTTGTATAATTTAAAAGATTAATACTTATAGAAAATACAATGTTATGTCACGCCAAATACACGCATGCTTTAGAATGACAAGTAATGCATTTTAATATGTAAGGCCATAAGCAAAAAACACTTAACACAATTCAAAGATAAAAAAACAGTATTAAAAAGGCACTTTGTAGTTTAGAGTTCAAAAATAATAGTGTTGGTGGTTGTGCAATGATTGTACATCAAATATATTAATGACAAATTCACATTTATACAAGAATCTACATCTCCAACTTAAAATACATATTTTTAAAAGTCAGAGGGACTGAACTTTTTCAAATGGACAGCATATTCTGTAATTTAAATTTACATTGAAAATAAGGTAAGTGTATTACAAACATTGAAATCATAACACAATTTACCAATTTATAATTTGTGAAATGTTAATGTTTTGAAGTGTATTTATAAACCTATTTTGAGATGATAACACATTCTGTAATCACTCTGAAATATACTGGACTAAAAAGCCCTACCACTGAGCGTCTGGTACATCTGTCTTGTGATGATTGTATAAGGCCAAACTCAGATATAGAAAGGTATACCACCACTGATAAAAGATAATTAGCAGCTCAGATTTGGCTAGTGGTCTAAAACTCATTCTTGCTTAAGGAGAAATGGATTTGCTTACAGTCTAAAAGCAAAGAGGAAACCCTGGTATAATCTGTAGGGCGGGTCTAATTTGTCTTATCTAACTCTCACACTTGCATATCTCTGGAACGCTGAAAAAGGATGCCTCCTCTGCTCCTCGCAGCCAAGTAGTACAGCTTGTTGGGGGATTCCAGACATGACCAATCAGAAGAGTCTCAATCTATGACATATAAAGTACTCCAAATGGGCCTCATAGCCTTAGTCATAGTCTTGTAGAACTAAATAATAAAATCCAGCAAAAGATAGTGGAGCCAATTCAGTTGTACCAGTCTGTTGACAACATGAAGCTTACATAAAGTCAAGACTTAAACTATTATTAATCAGATTAAGAACATCAAAATACCACTACCAATGAGTTATATAAGAAAGATTATAGGAGCAGAAGTTAATCATTTTGATAAGGAACCATCATTAAGGAAATGTATTTCTCAACAAAAAACATTTTACAGCATCCTTCATTTCCCCAATTGTTCAAAAAAAGAATAAAGAAAACTAGACCAAACAGACAACAAAAACAGAAGTGCAACCAAAACAAGAGGTCTACTCAGTTGAAATCTCTGTCCGGAAAAATGAGGGGGCCAATGAGCGTCCAGAGGTAAAGTCCCAGGCCTAGCCAACTAGAGCTCATCTTCACCCACACAGCTGGCATACTGCTCTGCATGGCCTGGGTGGTGGTGTCGGGTCTGAAAGACAACACAGAGCGGCAAATTATTATATTAACACAGATTTGTTCTTAAAAAGTCAACTCTTAAAAATGTAAACATTTCCTATTATTTTTTACTCCAGTCAAGGTGGGCAGAAGTAGCTCAGTGGGTAGAGCGGTTGTCCTTCAACCGGAAGGTAGGCTAACAGTAGATTCTCACTCTCCCCACAGTTCATACCGTCGTTGTGTCCTTGAGCAAGACACTTAATCCACCTTGCCTCCAGTGGCTGTAAAACTGTTAATTACTGTAGAACAATGTAATTCTCTTTGGATAAAAGCGTCAGCTAAATGAATAAATGTAAATGTGTAAATAGGATTGTGAAACAAACAGGGAAGTGTCTTGCCCTCTGGTGGTTATATAGAATATCACAGTCACCTTAAAAAAAGAATCGTCTTTCTGTCTCAGCTTTTCTTCTGCACTATATTACTGGTATTAATATTATTATAATATTGAAGTGATGTCCTAGTAAACTATTTAAATAGGGGTCACTTTGATTCATATATGAATGTTACTCACTCAAGTTATATTGGAAAAAAAAATACTTGACTAAAAAGGATAAAATGCCATTTCAACAAGGCCTACTTTGAGATTATGCCCAGTTTTCATCCTGGACAAAAGCTTAACTTTATGCTCAAGATAATAGTGCAAAAACATTTTTAGATAAATTACTTCTTGGCGAATATTTCTTCTTTTACAATAATCTTCCTGTCTCCGTTGCAGTGTCTGTTATTGAGGCGCACTTACTTGTACCAGTTTGTGAGGGTCATCATGATGTAAAGAGAGGCCAGACAGAGGTGAAAGTGGAAAAAAGTGTAGTTGTAGGTAACCCCTTCTTCTTCATTATCCACAGCTCTGCGTATGCCATCCTCACCAACCACACCCTCACCACTAGACCCCACAGTCTCCTGTGTCTGCATCAGTTTGTTCACCTGGGTGTTACTGGAGGAACGGATACTAGGGAAGAGACGGACATATGGTTTTGGTAAAATATTTATGATGTTCAAAACAAGAAAACAGTAAAGTGTTCGCTGCAGTCACAGTGTTTACCTAGCATAGAGAGTGCAGAAAAGGAAAATGATCAAACCGACAATGCCCTGTGCATCCCACCACTGTACTGGTCCAGGATTGTCACCTGACGGCTCTGTAGTGCTGACATTTGACACAAGACTCAAGAGGCTTGGGTTACACTTCCGATCTGAGAAAGGTATAACACAAAAATGCAAACAGATTTGAATACATAAAAACAGTATAAAATTAAACATAATCTAATAAAATAGCCAGCAAGAAAATGAAAACTGGAATAACTAAAACACTCACTTGGGTTGTTGGTCATTGCAGACCAGGTTACATACATGGTGTATAGGGAGATAAGCGATGCTTGAAGCAAACCAGAGTGTGGCTGGGCTTCCTGAAACAAATATTACTTTTATTGCTTACTTTTATTGCTTATTGCTTACTACTTTAATCAAATTTCAATTAGGTTGCAATAATTCAAGTGTTTCTATCCCAATTGCATTATACAGTGCCGTGCAAAAAAATTTGCCCCCCTGTAGCATTTTTTCTTTATTGTTTCCTTACAGCCGTGAATTTAAATGGATCATCAGGAGGTTTATGTAGGTTTTGACAAAATTAAAAACACCAACATTTGATTTACCACCCAACCCTAATTTATGCAAAGTAACATAATTTCGACCCTTTTCCATTTCTTAAGCTTTTCATTATTAATACATTCTCACATTACTGTACCTGTATCTTAGGCAGGATAGATACAACTGAAACAATGATGCAGAAGATGAGGTTGAGGCTGATGAAGACCTTGTGCTCTGTGCAGTCATCAGGCTGAGTGTAGTAAACATAGAAGAGCACCACAGCAGTGAAGGCAAGTGCATAGTAGAGGATTGTAAAGAACAACAGGGCTGCAGATAAGAACGGTATATTATGAGGATGAATAATTAAAACAATGCAAACATACACAGCTTAAATTTATTGGATGCTATACCTGCAAACCAGCCTTTGTTGTCACCATTTTCAGCATTTTCTACCCACACTTTGTTCCAAGAGTGGGCAAAGTCAATGAGGAGAATAAGCTGAATGAGAATGAAGATGAACGATCCCACCAGTCCAAAATAAAACCACACTAAGAACACAAACAAAGTTAATTTGATACAAGTACCTAAACAATCTATCATTGTAGTTAGTATTAAATTTTACTAAAATACAATTTAACTGGGATCGATTAAGTTATTACCAGAATGAAATGTTCCATCGGGGATAAAAAATGCCCCCACTGTAATCCCGATTAGTATCAAAAACTTAAAGAACCAAAACCTGAAATTAAAAAAATATATATTTACCATTCAACCAAAACAAAATAAATCCAAATCCAAACACACTTTAATCAAATGGCCTTCCCTATTAACCTATGCAAGCACTGTTACATTAAGGTTAAATGCTACCATGCTAGTTCTATTTGAAGTCAATGAGTCTTTGTAATATATTGTAATTTCTCAACACCAAACTAATGGCTGCTACACTAACTAAACTTATTATGTGAAATAAAACAATGGCAGTATGTAATTTAAATTAAAAAAGCATTTACCCATTTTGAATAGCTGCACGTGGGTCTTTACTGCTGCGGACCCATATCATGATGACAGAGAACAAGAAGAAAAAGCATGTCATGGCGAAGCACATACGATAAACAGACTTGTAGCCCACAATGATGTCACAGTTGACATGGTTTTCAAGACCTGGTATGGTACTTCCCCCCTGGCAAAATCCTGGGATCTACACAGCAAGGGGGTTAAATCAAATAATTTGTGTTAAGAATATGCCAAATACATTTAGATAAAATAAACCAATTTTATTTTATTAAATAGTGAACTGCAGTTAAGCTCAGAACAACATGTACGTATCTTACTTTGCGGAGTTGTGTTTCCATCCCTGGAAGTATCATAATGACAGAAACCATTGTCCCCAGCAGCAGGAAGAAGGAGAACGCCAACCTTGTGATGGTGGAGTTATTGGAGGACGGGCAGCAGCCACACAGGAGACATGGAGCTGAGCCACACAGACAAGAGGCCTGTTGAAGAGAAGTCGAGTCTGACTTTAGTACACTGATGTTACCCGATATGTGACTAAGAGCTTTACAGTTTTTCAACAAAATGTAGGACAGTTGCTTCTGGCAAAGGGCAACAACATCTATCTAAGACGCCTGAATCAAAATATGATATAATGTTAATATAAACGCAATGTAACTTCGATATGATAGCCTTTCAAAGGTTTAGCTACTTGACTGTTTTTTTGTTCTTGATGTATTAAAGTCATTGTTTTGACCAAGAACGACATTTATGATAAACATTTTTATACAACTATATTTTACCATACCGCTAACCTACCTGCAAGCTAGCCTGGTCAGCTAACAGAACAAACTAACATTCGAGCGACAAAAATATAACATTGTTAGAGAACCCCGGAGTTAACACTCATATAAATAATAAATACTTACACAGCTCGCTAATGAGCACAAAGCCAGACATGCACCCATTGTGATTGTGGTATACAGTACGATTAAAACTATTCCTTGTTCCGTGTTTCAGACACAAACAAACGAGTGACACAAAACCGGAAATTCTCTGTTAGCTTTTTTTTTAGAGAAACATACTCAACCTTTCCGTTACTATCTTTTCAGTATAAAAGCCTATGAGAAAGCGTGTGACATTATTTTCTTTTTTGTTTAGTTTATATGGTCTAAGGGTAATATATATAAATTAAAAGAAAAGAGAAAAAAACTTTCCTCGACCAAAACGATGTAGGCTATAGTCAAGAGACTTATTTTACATTGTGTAACAACAAGTGTCTGGAAATTAGAGGTAGCACAATCAATAGCATTTTAAAATATGGAGTAGGTTATTAGCTTATTAGGTTATTGCTTCGAGTCCATCTGTCTTTCTTTCTTTCTTTCTTTCTTTCTTTCTTTCTTTCTTTCTTTCTGAGGCTATTCCGTTTTTGTGTTAATAAGTTTATTCCTAATATACAATCATTGGTTTATTCTCCTTCTTCCTACTTGCATTGTTCAGATGGCCACATGGTCTTGTTACTGAATGCACCGAAGCCATAACGGATTGGGTAACTACATCGCGCGCTCTCACTTTGAAAACGGACAGTGATTGGTTGATGGCTGCATACGTCTCTGGTCACGTAGAGTCGACAGGTTTTTGGTTTGTGCGCGAAACTGCAGAGAGGTACTTGGCGGTCAGAAAAGAGAAGAAAAGACAGGCACGGGTCGGATCTGGAGAATTTGACGGTGAGAACAATGGTTTAGGCATATATTTAACAAAAGGCTTTCAGACTGAACAAAGAAAAGGTCAGTAGAGTTGAAGGTTGAGTGTTTTGACTTTCTGAAGCATCAAGGTGAGCGTCACTGAAATATTTGCGGTTACCGTTACTGACTTTGTTGACATGCCATATTTCAGAAAAACTTTCTTGTGGGTTAACACCAAAGTGAAATTAATAAAAGCTTTTAAATGTACATTCCTTATTAGCTTTTATAGTTAGATAGATGTAAGCTTTATTACTGGGTTATTTACTCATAAATACATGTTATCTAACTCATTATGAGCACAGCCAACTTTTGTTTTTACAATAGTAGGCAGTAGCTAGACACGATACTGGTATTTTGCTAGTATTATATCTTAACTGACTTCAGGAGTAAATACGGTTTAGTATTTGCAATTGTAATGAATGCCACACACATGAGGTACATTGCAGTACTACCAACCCGCCATTTTTTTAAATTTTCTCTAAATATTTCCCAGTGTGTGTAAGTGCCTACATTTATAACATTTACTATACAACATTTACTATATCCCATTTAGATTATTATTCTGACAATTTTGCTTGAGGCTGAGAGATGCCAGTGACATGAGGTGAAGAACTTGTTTTGTTTGGCATGTTATGTCAAGTTGTGACTGGATAACTAGCATCATTTTTGTATAATATGAAACTTCACAGCACAGACTGCAGTGGAGTTGAAGTTACACCCAGAAAGTGTATAATTTTATGTGTATATTCAAAAGCCTGGCATGTCTATTTAAAGTTAGTATTTTTAATCTATCACACCACTTTTTATATATAAAAAGTCTATAACTCCATAACATGGTGTTCTAAGACATACATTATTATTACACTTTTATACCCATTGTACCCTTAATAATAAACAATTTATGTGAAGTAACATGGTTGTGTATTGTAAAGGTTGAATAATCTATTATTTTCTATCTTTTGTAGTGATTTCAAAGAGACTTCTGCTGAAATGGACTCTGAAGGTATATCAATTGCATAAATTGTTAAAGTTGTTAAAGGGAACATTTTCATGAAATGAGATGCAGCGTGAAATCCAATAAAAACATTTTTGTGTATCTATTATGTACTGTTATTTTAACCATATAACTGCAGTTGTTTGATGTGGGTGTAGAGGCAGGTTGCAACAGTAAGTGCAGTTACATGGAAGTAACCTTAGTCTGACAATACTCAGACTTAAAATTTACACAAATGATCCAAATTTGAGCTCTTACAGTATGTTTGGTCAATTTTCACCATCCAGTCAATTATTTTCATTTGACCAATTAACCTTTCCATATCTGCACTAACATGTAATGTGTATTTTCTACAGATATACAAGTAAAGGTGCTTAATAAACGCACTTCAGGTCAAGCATTTGAGGTCATTCTAAGCCCCACAAGCCCAGATGCCAAAGGGGAATTTCCTTTGTCACCACTTAGAAAAAAAGAAACATCATTGGATGAGATTAAGAAAAAACTAGAGGCTGCAGAAGAGAGACGCAAGGTAATATAGTTTTAAAGAAATGGATGGAAATAAAAGCTTTTATTTGGCGATGAATGTTGACCTATATTTTCTCAGAGTTATGAGGCTGAAGTGCTGAAACACTTGGCTGAGAAACGTGAGCATGAGAAAGAGGTGATCCAGAAAGCCATTGAAGAAAGTTGCAACTTTAGCAAGATGGCACAAGAGAAACTCAACCAAAAGATGGAGGCAAACAAAGAGAACCGCAGTGCACGACTGGCAGCTCTTAATGAGAAATTTAAGGAGAAGGTATAGTACGCTCCTAATTATAGTTCACACTACTTGTGTTTTTAACTAAATATTAGTGCTGCCTCATGATTCTTTTTTATGTTTACAGGACAAGAAGCTTGAAGAAGTGAGAAAGAACAAAGAGGCAACAAAAGACCAGGAGAGTTAAATGCCTGATTTTTATTTTTATTTTGGTGAATTTTACTATATTTCCAAAGATAAGCTTTTATTTTTCTACTGATGCTTTGTCAGTATTGCTTGTTGTGTTAGATTTGATTAGTTAGTTAATATAGTTACATGTGGTTAGATTTAGAATGGCATAATTTCTTTTTGATAGTCATCTTTTTTGGCAGCTTTTTATACTGTATTTTTATAAATTGTTTCTTTAGGTGGCATTTTGTAAAAGGACCTTTTTGTTTAAATACATTAACAGTCTACTATTAGTTTTATTTTGCTGTACAATTACAGTTTACCATTAAACGTTCTGATAATATTCTTCTTCATTTATTGGCTTTATTGATACTGATTTAATGTAAACATGATTACATTACATCTTGATTATAAGAGTTACTATAATGTTATGTGAAAATGTTATATTGACATCCCTTGGAAATAGTAAGATACTGCTGACACCTAGTGAGGGTTTGTTTATTTATTTTTGGGAGCGTTCCAATGACAAATATTGTAAGTTCCTAGTGATCATAGTTTAATTTAGACAATTTTTTAAATTTAATTTATTTATTTAATATGGACATCAACATGTGTTTGTTAAACCATACAGGCAAATTCTCATCTGTTGTTCCAATCCCAAAGTGCTTATGATTTAGTAAAAGCAGTGAAAGTCTTTGTCCATGACTTTTTAAATCTACGTTTATTAATTTGGTGTATTCTGTTTTATCCTCCTGTAAGATTCTGCAAAATGTTTGTTTGGTTACAGATAAACATAACCATAGACATTATACATGGATGTAACTGCTGTACAAACAGAACCTGCTTAACCAGTCTTTTCACAGTTGTTTGTACTTTGGCTAATTGTGCGTGTAGGATGAAGTCATATTATCTTCCCTGACAAAACATAACATGACAAACAGCATACATATTTCAAATTATGTAACAATAATAGTGTGGAGCAAAACTAAACAGTATCGCTACTGGCCTGTTTGCTTAAGCATGACAATGCCCCTACACATTCATGAGCAAATATTTAGTACAGAACAAGAATGGACAGTCCCATCTTTGTCAACGTTGTGAAGGGAACTATTATGTCATGTGCGCAGTAACCCACATGAGGGTGAGACGCCTGGATTGCAGATTGTTCTCTGTCAGTGGATTTTTGCTCATCAAAACCTCTGTTGAAAAAACTCTTTAGGTTTGAATATTTTATTATTTCAGTTTTTAGAGATTCCGAATAGCAATAAAGCCTAAAACTTAATGTTATAGTATAAGTATTATGAAATCATTGTAGATAGTAGGATGACAACAAATCAGATTTTTTGAACAACATTGCAACCAACAATAGGAATCATCAGCCATACAACCCATCTAACCGTGCTAGAGCTAGTCTACAGAAAAATGGCATGTTTTCATCACCAAATGAGATGCAGTTATGACTTTCATGTGCAGGGTGGGACACAGATTAGTTCTGGCTTTATGCAAACAAAGCACAGTGGCTCATAACTAGTTTTGAGTGTCCCTTAATATACATTTTTAATGCACTTGTTTATAAATTTTACATAAATGCCTATTTATGTACACGAATCTTCATTAAATAACTATAACTATGTAGCTACAAAAATGTTTTACCCCAACAACAAAACAACACAATTGTAACTAATAATTACTGTCTATTAAATCTAGACTATCCTCTTAGATCTCAGAGAAGCCTCTACTCACATTTCTTGTTTGGACTTGTAAAAAAAATTTAGGGCCTAGCCACAGTGCTGTAAGATCAAAATGTTCAAAAACATTTTTTAAGCCATAATGTGATATTTTTATAAATAATCTGTAATAGTAGGCCTAGAATCAGGATTATGATCAACTTTAATGAAGATATGAAGTCATATCATCTCATGAGCTGCCAGTAGCCTACAGCCCAGAGTGCTAATTTGATAGACATGCCTCAATGGAGTGTTAAAATGGAAGAATTCCAGTTTAAAGTGGGCGTGCTGAAAAGGCGGGAAACGGCCGTGATTGGTCACCATGATGTGCGGAGCTGCGCACAGGGACAGCGCTGTGCTCGTTGATTGGTTAATGAACAGTACGTCAAGTGCATGCACGTATTACCCAGCAACTGCGCCGCGACAGCCGCTTCGCACTGCTCCTTCAGTCGGTCTATGTTATCCTCCCTACTGTTATCCTCTCTAAAAGATGATATTTGTTTTCTTGACGGCTCGTGACTTGATCATTTATCGACTACACATTTTATAGACTCGGATTGATTTGGCAGCCCAAAGGTATGTTCACGTTTTACTGTCCTTGTGTTGGCCTGACACTGCCTGGTATTTTTGGTAGATCAGTGACATAGCGTGATATCTGTCGCGTCCTATCGTGTATGCTACATCTTTTATCAACGACGACTGTTGAATATTTATTTTCCAGATTATAGCCTACTGCAGTAAAAGCACTAACGCCATGGTAGCAGAAATTATTTAGAACACCGGATTTTTACAAAGCAACCGTGTCTACAAGGTGCACGTTTTCTTGCACATACCGTTAAATAGTCACACATCAAAAGGACAGTCAATTGTACAGTCGAGCATTGTTCTTTACCCATCAATATTTAAAAAGATCGCAAGCCTTGGGTGTGGACGGTGGATGGGGTTATGTTACGTAACGTCTTCCCATTCATCATCCACGCCTCTCCCTGTGAACCCCTGCCTGTGTGCATCCCACACAGCCTCTGTGAGCCCACTGCTGCTCACATCTCTGGATATAATGCATTAAATATCTGGTGTGTAACTCTGGCTACAGTCAGTGAGTGAAGGCAACTTTTATATAGACTAGGTTGCCTAAATACCAGGCCAGTCGACAGAATTGGTGGGAAAGACAAAACCTAGCCTATCAGAGAAAGCCTATATTTATCCTAATATTTAGACCTAAACAAAGTTATACAATTGTGGACATCTTAGGCCTACCAAGATGAAACAAGTTTTACATAAAATGTTATGCTGCTCAAAAGAGTAACATATTTTTGCCAGCCATCCTGAATATTTAGCTACAGTAGTTTTGCTGGATGAACAGTTGATAGGCCTACTATAGGAGAGATTCAACAATGTTGTTGAATTGTTGTTGATTACTGTTGAAATGATATATGTAGCTACAGTGCTGGTATCACCAGCAGATCCTGGCTCCCTATATATCTAAACTTAGACTAGCTTTACTTATTATAAGTCAACAAGTAAGCTTTCCAACCCTGCACTGTTTGGTCTCAGGGGCTGAAAAAAACACTTTTTTTGGGACACTCTTAATTTGGAATTATGGGAGACTGGATATTGAGGGCCACCGTCACATAAGGTGTTGCAGAATAATTAAATTTGTCACGAAGAGACCCGACATGATGTGGAACATAACTAATTAACATTATTGGTGTAATTCTGGTTTAAATTATTAAACTAAATATCTGGAAAAACACAGAAAATCCCACTTACAGATTCTCTTCACAAATCCTTACATTTCACCACTGTGTGATTACAATACTGCCTCAAGTGTAAATAGAAAACTGCCCCAATTTGTCACCTTCAGAAAATAATTATTATTAATAATTCTGGAAATATATTATATATGTCAAACCGGAGCCATAGAATTACCATTCTTTTGCTTTCTATAATAAATACTAAAAATTGAAAATTTGTAGTATTTGTATATATAATTTTTAAGATAAGGTTAAAGCAAGGGCATCTGGACTTAGTTTTAAGCTAAAGATGTTTCATCTCTTGTCCAAGCCTTTGCTTCAACCTATTCTTCAAGATGACCTGGATGACTGAGAACCTTCACAGACAGGAATAATTTTTAGTTTGGGAGATTTTAAGAATTTAAAATTCTTTAACATGTCTCAGGATGATTATGACCAAATAATAACCAGATCATAACTAAATAAATGTGGGACGAGGTGTTTGTTTGTGTGGGACAAATAGGTGTTACAAAGGCAATAAAATAAGTAAATGAAATATTGTCATCCAACACGTTAAATATTTTATTTAAATGCAACATTTATTAATCTTAATTTAATCTTAATTGAAGGCTTCTAGACATGCATAAATCACTAAACTCAGGACTTGATCTCTTAAGATTTTGATTTAGTGAGACATGTCAGACTCATGTAGCACCTCAATATCCAGACTCCCATAACTCCAAATGAAGGGTGTCCCAAAAAAGGCCCTTTTGACCACCCGGGAAAAACTATTACAAACTCATAATGTACCAAGGTATACTAACAAAAATAATAGTGAAAATAGATATCAAAAGCATCCTGTCTGGTTCCCAGCCTAATTCTTTTTCCTTTCTGGCCCCTCTAAAGTTTGCCATGGCGACTGTGGTGATGGAGCAGATTGGTCGCCTGTTTATCAACGTGCAGCAGCTTCGTCAGATCCCTCAGCTGCTTGAGTCAGCCTTCCCTACCCTGCCCTGTACCGTCAAGATCACTGATGTTCCTGAGGTGTTCCGGGAACGTCACATTCTCACTGGCTACAGGCAGACGGACCACAGCTGGCGATACTACTTCCTCACGCTCTTCCAAAGGCACAACGAGGCCATCAACGTGTGGACCCACTTGCTGTCTGCCCTCATCATTTTGGTCAAGTGGCAGGAGATCTCGGAGACTGTGGACTTTTTACGAGACCCTCATGCCCAGCCCCTTTTCATTGTCCTGCTCTCTGCCTTTGCCTACCTCTCTTTCAGTGCACTTGCTCATCTTCTCTGTGCCAAGTCAGAGCTTTCCTTTTACTCCTTCTTCTTTCTTGACTATGTAGGAGTTGCTGTGTATCAGTATGGCAGTGCCCTTGCTCACTACTACTATGTGATAGAGGAAGAGTGGCACACTCAAGTTCGAGGGTTTTACTTGCCCACTGCAGCTTTCTTGGCTTGGCTAACTTGCTTCGGCTGTTGCTATGGCAAGTACGCAAGCCCCGAGCTGCCGAAGTTTGCCAACAAGCTTTTCCAAGTGGTGCCCTCAGCCTTGGCTTACTGTTTAGACATAAGCCCAGTGGTTCACCGCATCTACAGCTGCTACCAGGAAGGCTGCTCTGACCCAGTGATTTCCTACCACTTCTACCACGTGCTATTTTTCCTCATCAGCGCCTACTTCTTCTCCTACCCTCACCCAGAGAGTTTGTTTAATGGGAAGTGTGACTTCATTGGCCAGGGCCACCAGATCTTTCACGTGCTTGTGGCTGTATCCACAATAACCCAGATAGAAGCACTGCGCACTGATTTCTCAGAGCGCCGCCAACTGTATGAGCGTCTTCACGGCGACCTGGCACACGATGCTGTTGCACTCTTCATCTTCACTACCTGCTGCTCTGCTCTAACTGCTTTTTATGTGCGCAAGCGTGTACGTGCTTCTCTCCTTGTGAAAGAGGAGTAACTTATTTGCTTGCCTCTGTATTGCCCATTAATAATTTAAGTGTATATATGGTTGTAATTTGCTCTGTGACAGTGATGATGTTGCAATGTGATCTGCCAAACAACAGGAATAAGAAAAGGTTAGATACAAGTTCAAGGTGTAGTAGCAGAAAGGGAGTCATGTACGTTTCCAGTGTTTATTCCTGCACACTTAATTATTTGATTCTCCTTTAATTCAGTGTTTTTAATCAATAAAAGCAGAAACATTCCTACATAGTATTCATTAACGGCCTTCATCAAATTGTATATTTTTAAACAAAATCCTCACAACCCTGACATTCATTTTATTAGTATTTTTAGTCTTTTGTGTGTCCATCCTTAATGTACATTTTTGTCACTTAACATTTATCTTCCTTTTGATCTTGGTCTTCTATTTGAGAATCAAAGCAGGGATCTTAAATTTGAACCTACCAAGGTGCTGACTCTGTGCCACACTTATAAAAACACCTTCTGTGAAAGTACCAGTTGAAAACCAAATATTGTACCTCAAATCTTTTTTTCTTTCTGTGGTTCCATTCTGAAAATTTTTCTTTCAAACAAGACAAGCTCCAACACATCGAAGCTAGATTACTGAAGTCTATTTGTGTTTTTTTTATTTAAAGGGCTGGAATTTCAGCTTTGCCTTTCACCTCCCAAACGCAAAGTTTTCTTTGCATAGCTTTGTTTCATATTTGGTTATTTGGATTTGACTCACAAAAGTTGATGTCTGATGCGTGGTGTTCTGATCCTTTTGCATTTTTTGTTTCTTTTTTGTGATTAATATGTATGTGTCTCTATGCATGTTGTCACACTGTGTATGTTGAGTGTGAATGTCAATGGAAACTTACAGTAGCTTTGCACTTCTTTCTTTCTTTGTAAATAAGGAGTATTTATTTCCTTTGCATTGCAGTTAAGTGTTTTGTATTCAGTGTTTTACTGTCCAAAAACAAAACAAAACAAAAAAACAACAGTAATACATACATTTTAACTGGTGCACTTCTTTTTTGCATAATATGGCACATTAATATTGTTCATTGATAACGTTTCTCAGTTTTACATCTGACATAAAATGAATGCCAGAAATGATCTATACCCAGCACAGCACTCTTTGTTCATAGTGGTGTTTAATGTGCCAATGAATCTGTTATTGCTTCAGTGATGGTACTACTGAAAAATAAAGTCAATGACTGATGTCTCAAGAGACTTGTTGAATTTATGACTTAACTGAAATTTAACCCTGTTCAAACCCTGTATTAAACTACTAACAGACATCTTGAGAAAATGGCATCTTGCACTTCCTGAATCACTGGATTCTTTGTAGCTGAAGGCACTGACTATGTTTACACACGAAGATCTTGTTGCTAGTATTCCTCAATGCCCTGCATAATCTGGTGGCAAAGGTTGTCTGCTTATTTAACAGTGATATAGATGGATGATTAATAAGCAATTTTACATTGACAGCATAATTTTAATACTGTTTTAAAGTATTGGTTGATTTCTAATTCGTCTGATTCATATCTTGCTTGTATCATCCTGAAATCATCAATTGAAGGACCAAAACAGGTGCTTTGTGGAAGGATCAAGGTGCTCTGACATTTATTGTGTCTCATATTGAACTGAAGCATGAAGTGTGTAAACATAGCCTGTGATCAACTCCCTTTACTGCTTTTTAAAGCAGAGTGAAAGGGGCCAGAATGTCTTCTGCCTCCAAATATGTGATTGACTGTATTATTACTATAGTATGTGATATTTAAGACAATAAAGTGTTTCAGTAATTTTATATTTCTTCTCACTTTATGAGCAGATTTTTCCATGTGTCATTTATTCAGTTCCTTATGACTTTTGTTCAATGTTTTTCAAACTATGCAGGCAGTAAAAATAAAACCCACTAAAACAATATTTAATGTTTTATCGCAACCAAAATTTAGTGCTAGTGAGTGCTCAGGTCACGAGTAGTAGTTAAAACGCCCATAAAAGTGAGCGTTAATACTCTATCGCCGCTAGAGGGCAGCAGTGTTTCGCATCATTTTGTTCCACTGAAGAGTTGTGTAGAAGCTGTAATTCAAACAAATTCATTGCAACACTCAATATCCTTTAGTCATAACATTAGATTACAAAAATATTTTAAAAAATTTAGATTTTTTAAGAATTCACAGAATTCATCTGTGAATTATTGATGTAAAATAGCTTAGAATAATCTTTATTAAATATAAAAATATATATATATTTTTGCCTAAACATTTTTTGTCACTCCACAAACTGATGCTAGTAAATCTATCCATTAGGGGGCACACATGTTCTGCATAGAAAAAAGGCTGCTCAAAACATCTTTTATTGTCTACATGTTGTTGAGTGCCTAAAGATTCTTTGAAAACTATTTGCTGCCTGCCTCACTAAACAACATACAGTAGACAGTCATTTTGTCAACAAATAGTTCACAGGAGCTAGAGTTCATTATTGCAGTAAACATAAGCTTAATAGATTGCAAATATTATTACAAGATTCAATAGAGTGTTGCAGCTGTTCCTGTGGCTCCTGTGGCTTTGGTGTGGGTGGCCTATTTCTGTGCATTATGTATGTGCATATGTGCCAGCTCTCACTCTCTTTGTACAAGAATCCGCAGTGCTTGGTGCTAAATAAGTTTGTGTGAGTGCCTAGTGTATTTGCACGAAGCTACACTGAGCATTCATATAAGGAACCTTATCTCATTAGGAGACTCTTCTGTCTTTGCTTCCCACACAAACAACGTAACACTTTATATAAAAAATATCTATCTATCTATCTATCTATCTATATCTATATATATATAGATAGATAGATAGATAGATAGATAGATAGATAGATAGATAGATAGATAGATACAGTGCTAATTTCTAACATCTGCAGTTTCTAGCCGTGAAAACACATTTTTTTATATTTTAGGCAGTAACAGGCTGAAGTAATGAGAACTCTTACAGTTTTCATAATGACTGGCCTGCTGATCTGAGTTTTCCTCTTACTCCATATCTTGGTGTTATTCTCTGTCACTGAAAAGCTCCCCTTCATTCTCTTCCTCAATAGTACATTTACCTTGTATGATTTGAATCAGGGTTGCCACGGTTATTCTGGGTGGCCTCGGTCTCCTATCGTGTTTTGTAATTAAAGATTTGACTTGCTACGGGTACTGGCTTTGTTCAGAGTTATTAAATTGCCATCTCTTTTTTGCCAGGTGACAGATAGCCAACATCTTTTCTGATTCTTTTTCCATGAACCTCACATGAGTTGCCAAGTATTTGTTCCATCACCCTTTGTGTTATTCGGACATTTATATAATATGGGAGGGAAAGCCTTGGGACAACTACTTTAATGTCAGAGGGGCAATCATTTGAGAGTCATTTGAGAGACTGGAAACAAATCAAAGACAAGAAAAATTACCTATCCCTTTGCTGTGTTCCTTTGACTCATAGTGAGGTTAGTTGTATGATTGTATGGACGATGATCCACTGTAACAACGTAATTTGCCTTTTGGGCTCATAAAGAGTCATTTGTTAAAAATAAATAAAACAATGGCAACACTTACTTTACATTTACTCATATTTACTTATAAAACTGTAATTGAAGCTTTATAGATATGTCAAGTTTCAACAATGAATGAATGCATTAAGTGAAATAATAGTGCCTTTCAAATGCAAAAATCATTGACTAATGTGTCATTTGCTTTATAACTGTGTTTACTGTATTTTGTTACCACAAATCCTCATTTTTAACATTGAGCAAAGGCAGACACCGCCTCAGACAGAGGGAGAGAGACACATTAAATATAGATAAAGTTTGGAGGAAACAAAATCTAGCCAATCAGTGATTATTTTAAAAGAAAAGTTTCAGAAATCAACGGGCAATGCTGAAGGTTTTGTTTTTGCATCTCATATTAATGTGATGAATGACATTTCATAAAACTGTCAATTTTAAACAGCATTTCAAAATCTCAGTCTCAATCAGCGCCCCACCGTGAAACACAAAAAGTCAGAAAATATCCGAAACCCCAATAAATTCTGTCTGCTCCTAAAGAGAACATTCTTTGTACCCCTCTTAATCTTTGTTGTGGCTCTGATGCGACTTGGTTTACCAATCAGCTCTGGCTCGAAACGGCTCTATTCATCATGAGCTGCTGGAGGAGATACCACAGGCTGGAGGTGAGCAGGAAGCACGTCGGCCGTATCTGAAGGTCTCTGTCTTGCCAAAGCTTGGAGCTTCTCAAGGATAATGAATTCCCCGCTGGTGCCCCATAACCTGCCTGTATACAACAGGGTTACCCACTCCAGCATTATTCCCAGATAAGCACAAAGTGGAAAATGTAAGGAGGCAGGGTTATTTACACAGCAACCTCTAACAGCCCTAGTGTTACTGCAGCTCACAGGGAGAATAGGTTTGTAATGTTATATTTGAAATAACCATATGCTCACTTTGGGTTCAGTAAGTATACATTCAGAAGCAGTCCTTGTGTTAACAATTATGAAGTATACTTGATTCGAAATGTGTTTATCAGCGCTCCTACTGCTGTCACTGATTTTTGAATGATTGCAATGTCTGTCTTGTTGCATGTTCATTTGGCTGGTAGAAAATAATTTCCAGGTCTGTATAAAGTTGTGTATATGCAACGACAAGAATGGCTTATTCTCTTGTATTGCTCTCGAAATGTCACTCAACTTCTACCTGACATACTCTCTTTATAAGAAGAGAGTAGACTATATGGAGTTAAAGCCAGGCGGATGTTAGCCTTTGAAATCGTATATGTCAATCTATTGAAGCTATTTTTAATTGTTAGATTATGTTTGAAAAAAAGGATTTTAGGCCTGTCATGCAATCCTCCTGATCCTCTCATCTAACGTTTACGTTCCCTTAGAAACTTTCTGGCCTCTCTCTCAGATCCATCACCGACTGAAGAGTCCTCCTCCTCGTCGTCGCTTCCACAGTATGAGTTTGTGAAGACTCCAGATGGCTTGGGTTCCTTTTGTTGAAGCCTATCTGTACATTTCCTCTGCACTATTCAATTAGCCCAGCACCTGCAGCTCTCATTTCACTTTTCAGACAGAAGTGTTTGAACAAGCTTTTCCTACTTGTCGCTATAAATGAGGAGCTAATGCCATTTTTACATTATTCTATCTAGAGTGACAGCGTTGTATAGACTGATGGTATGGGGGAAGCGTTTAACTGGCGTTCTTACTTTTTTTTTTTTTAACAAATGAATGATGAAAGTCTTGATCAACTTTGGATGTAATTCTTGGATTATGCATTTGGATGGGCTCCATTTATTGCTGGGACTTTTTCAGGGATTACATCCACACTGAGGATTAGTAAAGAAATTGGTAAATTGAATTTTGGGTAAGTGCCGGGATGATAAAGAGGGGAATGTTTGGTATATGATACATTGCCTCAGCTTTATGAATGGTCCTCTTCAAAGAGCGAACTGGAAACCTGGATTTCTTTCTTAGTGTCTAAACCAGCTATTTCAACATCAGCCGAGCATCCAGTGGGAGGTGAGGGGTTTGTGGTAGTGATGTATAAAAACAGACCACAGTTTCTCACATTAGCAAATTAAAATGTATGGAATATTTTTGGAAAACATCCCAAATGTTTTTACACCAGAGTATAAAATGTACATCCACAAAATGTCAACCCAGCATGCAACACAATATAATGTGATTAAAGAAATGTCTGATTTGAATCACACTAAAGGAGCCCACACCTCCATCTAGTGGTACACAGTGAAATTACATTTTCAAGGTCAAGGTATATATTTTCATTATTATGTCTGCCTTTGAAGTTACTTGAACATTACAATTATTTTCGTTGCAGTTACATAAAAATAGAGGCTTTTAGATGAGTCTAAATTACAATGATAAAGTTATATGAGGAGGAGGAAATCTTTGAACGGCAGGTTGTTTTCCACTGTTTTTATTCAGTCCTCGTTTAAAGCTGAACAAAGCTCTGCCATGATGAGTGAAAATAATCTAAGCCTGGAGATCCCTGTGTGCGTGTAGCACATTCTTTCTCTTATCTCTGGAGGAGGTGAGTTGGGAGTTTTAACAAAAGGATTGTGGAGATATGAAAAAAAAAACTAAAAACAAGGACCTCTTTGGCCATCACTCTGAAACAATACATATAATGTGATGAGTGTATCTTGACAAAATCTAAATAGAAGTGTCTTAGAAAACAAGGGCAGGTTGGAGGCAGTCAGCATAGTTTTAGGGATGGACACTGGGGCTGATAGATGGAGCTCAGATTGAAAGCACAGACACAGAAAGTGAATCAGGGAGGGAAAGGCACAAGGAAACATGGGGACAGTCACACCATTTGTTCTGGCAATACAGGGAAGTGATCATTTCAATTAACCTGAGCCTAGTTCTGAGTAATGTTGCATGATGGGCATTTAATGTGCATCTAAACTGCCTTGTTGCTATGTTGATGTTATGTTACACAACTACAGGAGGATATTCTCTTTACTTAAGAGACTTGTTTTCTCTGTGACAACATATGTAAACAGCCTGTTGCATTGAAGGCGTTACTCTCATTACCATTTGCAATTAATGTGAAGATTGCTTTGGGAACTTTTTATTTCCTCTATGTCTTTCTTGTATTAATTCTGGTGATAAAGATTTTTAAGGACTAGGCCAGTGTGCCCGCAGCACACACCCACATGCACTCATGACTCATCTCTGCCACTGTTGACAACTGGCTCAACAACTTCCATGAAGCAGATAATTGGTCATCTTGCTACTGTGAAAGAAACTCCCACACCACAACCCAGCATTATTACTTCAGCACAATAATCATCATTAAAGCTCCCTTTTTACTAAAACAGATTTGTAATTCTGTTTTCTTTATAAGATGAGGTAAAACACAAAACAAACCATCTAGTCTAGTTGTTCCTGCTTTTGAATTAGCCTATACATAGTTTTTGTCTAAGTCTATTTAAAAAAGTAAATATTTAAAAATATATTTATATTTTTAAAATGCACTCCAGAGTGGTAATTTGATTCGAGTTTTAGATTTTGGTCAAAAATAAATATATTGCTAATTCGAAGAGAGAGAATAAAGTTTATGCTAACGCTGTGCTGCACACTGTTGTGGCTAATGCTGCTAGCAACGGTGTTATTTTCACTCTGAGGGTAATGCACACTGCTGCTGCTTTGCTGTTGTTTTGAGTTGGTAAAAAAAAAAAAAAAAAAAAATTGGCCTACATTTGAATGATATTTTCAGATCATAGTGAGACAAAAAACACAAATACAATTTAAATTGTTAAATGTAAAATGGAAATAATTGAGATTTTATTTTTTAGTCACACAGTCCAGCCCTACTCCAGTGTAATAAATAGTCTACAGTTTATGAATTTGTTTAAGCTAAGCTCTGCAGTCACCAAAAAAAAAAAAAAAACTTCACCTCACTGATGATTAGTGGACCAGTAGGTTGTGAAGTCTTATTAAACTGGGTGTTGTAATGAACAAGAAGCCGGTGGAACAAAATGGCAGACACTGAGACAAAATGGCAGTACAAAATTGTATTAACAGACAGGTGCATGAAGTGGAGATCCAGAGTAAAAGGTTGGTAAGTTTCTAAAAACCGCAAATATCCAAACTACAGGAAATTAGAACCACACAACGTACCACAAAACGTAACAGACAATCTGGCAAAGGGTGGAGGACTGAAAAGGATTCTTATACTGGAGCGCCGGTGAGTAGTGATGAATCTGATGAGCTGCAGGTGTGCTGGAGTAACTGGAGACTCTGCCCAGACTCCACCCAGCTCCAAAGCAGACACACACACAAGAGAGGCGGAGACAAAAAGAAGAACACAGGGAAAAGACGTCCTGATCCTGACACTGGGCCCATGAAGCCAATAAGTTAAAAACAAATTGTGTCGAGGAGTTCCAAGCATGATGGTCTATCTTTAATATTTTCAACTTTAAATTAAATATTTAACTTCTATGCAGAATTTGAAACAATATTAATTAAGAATCTGTAACAGAGGCAAAATTGTGTTCCTGTGCATCCTGTTTGTAAAGACGGCTCATGTGAGAATTGGCTGAAAATGTAAACCTCAGAGATTCTATGTTTTTGAAAGAGGGCGTGTTTTGCAGCAGTATAGTTTTGGGCACAGTTAGTCACTGATGACATAGAGAGCACAGATGGGAATTCATAGAAGCACTTTACAGAGAGCAAATAAAACATATTATAATCGAATCAATGAGTGGATAAACAGGTGCTGTGTTAATTTATGTACTGTTAATCCACAGCCTAGTGGCTCAGCACATACTTCCTCCCCATGGCACTACACCCCCAAACATAGAGTTAGTATTCTCTTGTGGGTGCTACTTTGTGGCTAAATATTTATAGAGGGGGCTGGCGCGCGGTGATAAGGAGAAGGGGTCTATTCATGATAACGCAGAGGGATTTAAAGGGGAATATTTAATCAAGCACAAGTTTGTATCTGTGGGACAATAACATTTCAATGCTTTTCCGGGCTTGTACCTAAAAGCATTGGCAAAGGTCATGCTCTGTTTCCACAAACTTTCATTCACCCTGGAGTGTGTGCCACTTAGGATCAGTTTTTATTGCCTTGTAATAATCATAGACAGCAACATGGCATGCCTGTAGTTTCAGAATGCATTGCTCTGCCTGCCAGCTGAATATAAAATTCATGAATAAAAAGTTAGCTCACAACTGCACATTGTAATGTGGATATTTACAGAATGAGCTGTAAATTATGTTCAAACCTAAGTGGCACTTTTGATATTTTTATATTCCACAACCACTTTTCTGGTTGTTTTGTTAAAGTCCCCTTCATGAAGCTGAAAAAAAAAATCCTGCTTCCATCGATTCAATTTTCTGAAAAACTTTTGCTTTGTGAATTTAAGTTATATTTTATATACAACATTCATATTTCAGTCTTTAGAAAACGGAATCTAAATGGTTGGTGCAGCATTGTTCCCATTTAGAGAAGGATCCTTGTCGCGTTTGCTTCCTTGATGCAGGTGACACATTCTCTTATAATGATGTACAAAATGCAAACTGGAGCTCACTGTGCACGTGAAGGGTGTCCAACTCTTGAAGCACATCAATTACAAGTCTGAAACCACAGTCTAGGATAATATCATTGGTTGAATCTACAAAAAGTGGCAGGCAGCATTGAGGCATAGAGTAATGGAAAACTTGGCTGCTTTATTATCAAGACGAACAAAGTGCTGGAACAGACTGCACACAAGGACTTTGTTCCAGTAAACTTTTTATGTCTGTGACTAACCAGACAAGTCTTTCCAACCCAAGTTTCTGTTCTGGTCTTTAGTCTAATCCACCACTTCTGTGTAGGTGACAGTAACGCTGTAGATTCTGTATAGATTTATTTAACACATTACAAACTTCAGCAAAGTTTGATACTTTATGCTGAGGGGGTCTGTTTATGACACAGTGGAACTCTTGGCAGCGAGGACCTCCCTGTGACAGATGGACGAGGGAGGTAAGGGAATAGAGAAGAGCATAGATCAGACCTGACACTGATTTGAAGCATGGGAGAAAGACAGTTTTTGGATACAATACAACACATGGTGGAGGAGTGGAAATACTGCCAAACCAAACATAAATCATGAAACTTTAATGACAGTTTGGACAGTCGTGAACAAAAAGTGTTTCAAATCATTTCCACCAGTTTTCAACAAGACTCGTATTATAAGAAACACTGCATTGTCGCACGCCGGCTTAGTGTCGATAGCAAAATGTGTGTCTTTAAAAGGGCTAATGACATGGCTGTTTGATAAGGAACAGGCTTTACCACAAATATAATGGACATGGCACACATCTGAACAGGCTTAATTAACCCTGGGCAGGCTTGTATTGTGCTCTGGATTGTGTCATTGCTATGGAGAAGCACACATGCATCTGACATCCATTAATGCATAGTTAGTCTGCAGTTTTCCTGGCCATGTTGGAAGCGTTTGTGAGCATGAGTAAGATAGAAATTAAAATGACTTTCCCCACAGAGTGCTTGGTTTTTTGCGGGGAGTGTTCTGTGTCTCTGTTCTTGGCAGAGTGCTCTTGACCCACCAGCCAGGCTTAATGAGTTTACTGCTTCGTTTTCAACATTTCTCACTTAACGCCATCTGTTGTGCTTGAGTACAGCCCGCTCTCAGGACTAAAAGCATCGGCACCTGATTGTGAATCCACACTGCCTTCATCTTGCTTTGTCCTGTCCTCTTCATGCTGCTCGACAGAATACAAAGTGTGCCATTGTTTTTTTCTCCGTATTTTATCTTTGGGACAGGAGTGACTATCTGCATCATCTTTCTCTTTATGTTAATGTTTTTTGCCCACATTTCCACTCACTTGTTGTGAAGCATCAGGATGATTTAGTGAGTAAGGCCTTAGTGTTTTCAGTGGCTCTGGAGTGAATAAAAGTGACAGACGAGAAAGTTTTGACTGCCTCCAACTCAACAGATATATGAAAGTAGTTTTACTAGATTTCAAGTTCATTGATCTAAAGGCCTTTCATCGTCTACTTTTTAAAGTGGTTAACTTTGAATTGCTTCTTAAAGTGATTGATATTCCAGGAGTTTTAGCACTTGTGACACTTGTAGTTAGTATTATATTAGTATTATATATAAGTAGAAACATGTGTGTGCAGACAAACCTGGTCATTCTCAACTGTGTACAGCAATATACAGGAATAGACATATACACAAAAAGTCTTTCCTAAAAAAAGGATGTCCTTTTTTTATAAATACACTGACTATTTTCACCCTACATTATTTTACCCTGAATTATATTGTGATATTATATATATTATATTATATTATTCTTAAGCTACATCTGCTGGGTGGCTCACTCAGCAGATTGGGAAAGGGATCTATGGGCTGCTGGGCAAAAGGAACTCAAGTTAAAGTAGTATACTTCTAAATAGTTAACTATTTGCCAAGGAAACTTATCAGAAGTGTATGATAAACTGTTTAAATGTGCTTGTATCCAGCTGTTTACTTCTTCTCTGAGCCTGGTCTGTACTCCAGACTGTGTGCACAGAGAAATCTACAAAAATAAATGAGCAAATAACTTAAGCCATGAATCTTATTTGAATCAGCTTCCAAGGAAAAAGATACTGGACCTAGGTAGAGTATTTACACAATGAATGCACTGATATGCAGTGTATATGATAAACACAAATGTTAAAATATAAAAAATTCAGAAATCAGAAAACAACCTAACAATGATTAAATTGAAGGAATAAAAAGCAGCAAAATAAATTGGAAAATATATGGATAAATTTAAGCCCCATTATCTTGTTCCTTTTGTTTTTGTATCAAAACAATAATCCTATTGCAGCACGCTTACAGTAAAGCTTACAGTAAAGCTTACAGTAAAGAAAAAAAAACAAAGGGCTTATAGCAACCCTGCATAACTCTAAGTCTCTGTGTTGTTGCAACAGTAATTTTACAGACATCGTTATTTTCAAGTAAACACAATCTGAGCCGGGAGTTGTGGAAGAAAACAAAACATGTCTTCTGAAACTTTATTTTAGTGTATTTTGTACAAATACAACTCTGCAAGGGTCCAGTGTATTGGCCTGTTTCTGCAGCCTCTATTTGAGTGCAGCAAAGTGTGTCGTTCACTTAACATTTTGTAAAAATGTAATGTAGTTATTTCAAATACTTCAAATCTCAAATATTTCAGATGCCTTTAACACATTTTGTGTCAGTTGAAAACAGTATTGCTTACTGTAAATGTCACTGACAAACGTCAATGACAAATTCTCCAGATGACTGGCGGTGGTGTTTTTTATTCTTTTTAATATCAGCTAGAAGTGGAGTCAGGTGGCAGGTCAGACCAAAAAATAACTGAGGCACTCTTTATGGCAAACACAGTGAGGAAAGTAATTTGAGTTTAGGCAGTAGGCTGCAGGATGAAAGAGTGAGGGTCGGAGGAAGACGGAAGGCAACATCTTGTGTGGAGGAAATGAGAATCGAATGAATAGTGAGGCAGTCTGTGAGGAGAGATTTAACAAAATGTTTGAGATGGTTTTCTGGAGCGAGTGCTAGTGAGGGGGGCAGGGGGCATGTAGGGCGAAGGACATCAATCTCTCAAAGTGAAGAGTAGGATCTGAGAATAATTGCTTGGTTTAAAGCACATGACAGATGGACATCTGTCCAACTAAAGTATAATTCAACACTGCACTAAACCGCTCCATGTGTGCCAGTATGTCTTTTTTCTGCAGATACATGCCGAAAACCTAACAGATTGATAAAGGGAGAAAGCATCCACAGTGGTATGCCACAGTTAGTTGTAAATAATCCACACACAATCCGCTCTAGCTGGTGTTTTTCAGTTATACTATATGTGACAGAGTTTAGAGAAAATAAAATATTATTTCAGCCATGGCAGCACATTGGCACAAAGCAACCTTAGATTTGAAATTTAACAGACTAAAAGCTATAACTAAATTGAACTTTGGAGGTAACTGCACTGAAGGTGCTGTTATCATCACAGCATCACCCGTGGCTTTTCTATGGCCATGTAAACTTGTCACTTCAAAGCAGTAACACATTCTCAGTGAGATGAACAGGCTTTTATACAAAATTAGGTTTACAATTTTAACCCGCCATCAGATTCAGGTGCAAAGTCACAGTTTTCCTCACAGTGTTTCCTTAAAGAAGTGAATAGACTAGTGAGTCTGAGGAGAAGGTTGCTTAGTTAGTGCTGGATTTATAAATCATGTTCTTCCCACCTTGTTCTCGGCTCCTTCACAAAGCTCTCATTATGACAAACGGTTCTGGCTGCACTGCAGAGGAGGACTCTTTTATGCAATTTACTGTGCAAAGGAACTTTAAGTGAGTTGACATTAACATGCTGTACTCTTCGTTGCTACAGCAGCTAAAAGCCTCCAACTTGGGCAGTGCGATTAGCGGTTTGCCTTTGCTTCAATGTGCTTTGATAATGATTGTGCTTTATATAAGGCCCTATATCCATCCAAATATAAATACATGTATACTCTGAAATCCTGAAGGCAGTTTGTATTTGAAATGTTTAAGCTGTCCAGGAATGACTTAATCTTCCTTATACAATCTGAGACTTGCAACATAAGAACTGCATCAAAACCATTTTGATTAAAACAAATATTAAGGACTGTATTGAATAATGAAAACTTTCATGTGGTGGTGCTTGTATTGCAATTGAAAGGTAATCCACTATGATGGTCCAACAAGGTGTATAGATTGACTTTGGAGACTGTAAAGATTTCAAAACTAGCCGACTGTCACTGTGGGTTAGATGCAGTCACAATGCTGTCTTTCATTGATGGCCATTTTCTTTGTGTAGGACCAAAAACAGGAGAGCTCTGTTTATTGAGTCTTCAGGCGGCGACAGGTAAAAAGCTTTTTTGTGGGTTTGCTTTTTTTAAACCTACCAAAGTACCCTCTTATGTCGACAGTTTTTCTCTGTGTGTGTTCATTTACCAAGTGTAAATTGACTCAGAAATGTTGTTATAACAGTTAAAAAAAGAAATCAGCATAAATTTTTCCCAGACTGCTTTTTCTTAATTTACATTTTGTTTTAAAATCAAACACGCATTGTAACTCAGAAAGATTATCCCCAGAATATTGTTTTACATAAAAAAACCTAAGCGTTGCAGATTGTATACATCAGCGAGCATCCACACAAATATTTTTACAAGCCTTTTGCTCTGACTTGGTGCTGCATTTGCATAATGACATCCTTTGTTTATTAAAAACCTGCATTCATTTCACCAAGGACCATTAAACAAGCACAGAATGTGGACGCTATGGAGTGGGATATAACATTGAAAATGCAAATGCGGGCGCATAACTTTGATTACTAGTCCTCTGTGGAGCCACATAGCTGCATGTAAACAGGTAGCATGCACTTAAGCTGTAGCTGATCTCCAAGGCGACAGGCTCGGGGCATGTCACCCAGAGGAGCAGAGCCTTGGCATAATGACACTTTTTTCTGTTCATAAACAAGACTCTGATGAATTGTGGGGGGGACAATATTTTTACACGGCTCAGCGTAACTTGTTGTGATGCAGTAGGCAGGTAATGTAGGCTAGCTTTCCACTCAAAATATATACTGATCATGTAAACTTGTTCTATTAAAATTAGTCAAGCCAAAATAACCAGCTTCCCTTATAACTGCCTAAATTGAAGCATTTTACTCCATTACTCAATTATTTATGCTAAGCTAAATTAGGGGGTATGTTGAAATTTTGAAAACAGGATACAAACAGAAAACAAACAAAAAGAGACTGTGAAGATAAAGAAATGTTACTGCATCAAAGTAACATTTATATTCAACACGTTAACATGCAGGAATGTTCCTGGAAAGCATTTCAAATATTCATAAAATGTATTTCTGACACAGGTAACAAAACAAAAGAATACATATTTCCATATTTTGATTCACAGCAGTATAGTATCTTGTGTTTCCTCTGCAGTAAGTTCAGTCTGTGCCCATTCATTGTGACCCAGAAGTGTAACATTGTAAATCACCAAGTGCCGTCGCATTGAGATGATTCTTCTATCGGCCGACGAGCCTGTGTTTGTGGTTGAATTATCTTCCCTTTAAGACTCATAGTGATGCACTGTAGTTTCTGGGCAGAGCGCCAGCCAATGCGACTTAAAAATATGAGGCACGGTTACATAACCGCAAATCTGTGTCTAAACTTCATCAATACCAGGTGCTGAATCCGGGAGCAAGAGTAAAATTAAACACAAGTTGAAAGTTTTGCTGCAAAGTGGTGAAACTCTGGTTTCATGAATGCTTTAAAAAAGAACATATTTTTAAAAAATCAGCACTTGTTCAGGCTTACAGAGTGCTATAGAATAAATACCAGATGGAAAATACACTGACAAGACACAAAACATTATTGTTCTTATAATTAATTAGAAGCAAACCGAAAACATTAATCCACGGAAATCTTCAAGCATTAAAATAATGAAGGTTAGAGTATTTCTGTTCAAAGCAAACTTCTAAATCCTAACACAGGCTTATATTATCTACTTTGAATGTGGATATATCATATTCATTTAAAATGCATAATGCCGTTAATTGGTTTTCGTTTTTTGGTTTGTGTTTTGAAAGCCACAGTAAGTAGTGGAATGTGTAAAACATTCATGAACAGACAAAAATGCAATTAATAATTAATGTTTTTTAACCAAGCTCAGAGAGATGTAGATGTTTAGCAATAAATAAAAAAGATGAAGCGAAAGATCAATAAAACCTTTGTTTTCCCAACAAAAAAAATGACTGAACAGTAGTGGAATTTATTTATTTTTTTAACACAATTTTGTATTGAATTTTTAAACATTTTTACACATACTTTTTCCAAAACAAGTGCCCTTTTTTGGTTAATGGAATTTTAGTTAAAAAGCTTTTTTAGAAATAAAGGGCATCTCGGTTTCCAATAATGCATTCATTTTAAAAGCCATGAATGTACTCATGAAGAACATTGTGCAGGGTCAAGTGCAGCTGCTCATGGTCATCCTGTGCTCTCTTTTAACCATTCTTTTCTTTATAAGTGGATATTTTCTTATAAATAAACCATCTGATTCTGAAGCACTAAAACCTGTGACTATAGCTTGGTTACCTTAAGTGGGCACAATTTCCATTAACCTGTAAATGCCTGCAGTCCCACTTCCTGATGGTGTTGTTGAATAATGTCTATTTATGCTGACAGGCCTCGTTCGTCTCCTGCTCTTGAACTACTATGTGAATTGTTCTATGGTGAGAACCAAACAGCAAGTGATTACAGAGATACTTCAGAGAACTACTCAGATGATGTGTCTTTAAAGCGTCACTGTAATGTTTAGCCACTAGAGGGCGCAGATCCCTCTCTGTGCAACCGCACTGTCAGCAGCGCTATATTTGTTTGTAAAGACAATCCAAGCCAGATACTTTGGAAGAAAGAGCATGTCTATTAAAACATGTAAAAAGAGTCCAGGGTCCATTTTTCTTTATTCAATGTGTAGTGTGTTAGAGCGCATCACTTATGTAATCTCTTGTCCTCATTCAGAGACGGACAAAGTTCCACCAGTGGGTTTCTGTCCAGCTGAGGGTTCTGTGTCAGTGAGATAGGTTTGATTTTTACCAAACCTCATGACTAAGAATTATCAAAATCATTTTGAGAATATACAGTATCTATATCTAAAAGATGCACAGGGCTGCTTTAACTAAATGGAAGTGTGTGGGAAAAACGGCCTGTTCAAAGTTCATCAGGTCTCTCGTCTCTTCCTGTGCAAGCCACATGTGCTGTCGTGCCTTATTATCACACAGATTATCTTTGTGCAAATGCATTTCAAACCCACAGGAACATTGTGTTCTTTCTGTACATTTTGCAGTGAAGATAAAATGGTTGGCAAAATGCAAATGGTGCCATCTCTGTGCCTTTGAGCAGATCGCTGATAATTGTGTGCTCTCCTAGGTTTATATCTTGTGTATTACCTGTCCTCATTAGCAAGCACTTACCTTAATGTGGCAACTATTAGTCGGAGTTTTGAGCCTTTGATGGCCATGCTTTATGTCACTGTTTATGGATTTTATTGTGACTGGGATTCATTTACGGAATTTACATCTTGTTTAGCGATGTTTTGGAAAAGGCCACAGGGCTATTCATTTTAGAGCCTTTGTGGGACATCTGTGCGAACAGAGTGTGTTGAGGACTGAGGGGGCATGCATTAATGAACTGTGTGTGACAGTGTGCTCAATCAAGGGCCAAGAGCATCAGGAAATATAGACCGTCCTGTCGTTTTTTTATTCTGTGTCGGAGAGGACAACAACCTCTCACAATTGTAAGTCCCAACCAACTCTTTTTATATGACTCGTCTACAATATAAGATGCTAAGGAAAGAATTCAAGTGGTATTTCCAAAAGGATTTCACTGAGCAAATGTATCTACTTCAGCGCCACCCCCTCCGCATTGTCATCTACCCTCAAGCCCGTCGAATCTGTTTCAAAAATCCTCCCAAACATTGGACTTGTACTCCCAGGCACTGTTGCCATGGAGGCCACCTCTATATCAAGTTTCCCTCCTCCTTCTTCTGCACTATAATACGGTTACAGGCCTTATGAACAGCACATTTCATTATGGCCCCCAAACCAGATTAAAACTGTTTTGCCCCTAGAACGAGCGCTGGTCTGAACCAGCTGTCAGTGTTTATTAAAGAGAGGGGTTTGACAAAAGCAAGCTTGGACTTTTAACACTGTAACAGACTCTGTAACAGACACTATTTTTACAGGAAAATACTGGTACACTCTGAAAACTACTGTTCTACCTGAACAGTGAGAGACATTTGTGTGACTGGGGTCAACTTGACAACAATAATCAATATAAGGATAATTTTAGGTTATTCTTTCCTATTGATATGTCGAAGCTGCTGTAAAATATTCACAATCCCCTGATGACAGTGAGTTTTCTGTCACTTCCTCTTTACAGATGTTCTGTTGTTGTTGTTTGTTTCCTACTCTCAGCGTATTGTACTAGATTTGCCACTAATTTCCCGCGTTCAGCTGGAGGAGGAAGAGTTGATCCTTTTGTCTGGGTCTGTCAAAGATTTGAGTAATTAAAGAACAATTTCCTCGCCTCTGTTTTCAAGTGCTTGCTTAAGGCGTGTTTGTTGGACTTTCTACTCTGTGTAAGCCTATATTTATTTATAAATAATGAAAAAGGAAACATCATGAATAAATAATAGAAATAAAATGACCCATTTTGCATTTCATGTTCAATGTTTAGTGTTGTTAAAACAAAAGATTTTTTATTGATTAATGTAAAAGGATACAGTCTTTTTTTTTCATGAAATATTTATTAAATGTGAAAGTCATGCTTCACAGACACTTAATGTATGTTCTGCTTTGTACAAGTAGTCTTTCACTTCCTCTCATTACTGTTTGCACATGTTTTTCATTAAAGGAGCAGAAACAACACTGTATGCACAACAAAGACATCAAGTCATTATCAAGGCCATTATAGCTTCTTCTTGTCATGCTTCATGTTTATCTGAGGAGCTTAGCCTTAGCTAACACCAACAAACAGAAACAAAAGCTCAACTGTCAAATCCTGCCAAAAAAAGAGCTCCCACACACTTGAATAATGTCTTAGACAAACTGCTGTATGGCCAGATAATAAGAGCAAGGGTTCCAGTAGGCGTCTAAAGTACAATCCTGCTTATAGTAGGTGGCTCTTATGGAGTTTCAATGTTTAAAACCACAGAGATTAAGAAACAGAACACTTTTTGTTCCTCGTGTGCCTCTGATAACTCGCATTTTAGGGTGAGGAGGTAAAAGAATGAGTTAAGAACGCTCTAACTTAGCAACAGGACTCCTGTAAGGTTGGAAATGCACAGAGGAAGACTCCCTGCAAAGAGGTGTGATAAAACATTCAGTACCAATATGCATGCTGCTTCTGGCGTGGCTATTCCTCAGACAGCAGTGTTTCAATAAGTCTATATCAAGCACTTATTATCCCAAGGTTGTGAGAATGTAAAATAAAGATTTCTGGACACACCTATCCTTTTTCCTCAAAGTGATTTTAATAGGGTTTCTGAAAAATTTAGGATGTGAGGTTCACTTGCCACTTTTCGGACACGAGCTGTATTCTTCTTTATTGGACGTTATTGGATGCTACTTTTAAAGCTCCTCAAACATTTTGACTCCCCAGAGTAAGATCTTCACACCAACAAATTAACCGAGATCATTCAGAGGTTATTTCAAATTTAATGACTCAAGAGGATGCCTCGTTTGATGAATAATCCATGCCAGCTCTGAGTAAGGATTGTTGCAGTAAAAAAAAATAATAAAAAAATAGACATCTTGACATTTTTCTGCATGGTATCAGAGTAAGAGATGCTGAGACGGAGGGTGTTTGAGGATGATTGTGAAAGGCTGCAGTCTCCAAGAAAGCATGTATTGTATGTTTTGGTTCCTTTTTTGTGTGTGTGTGTGTGCAGCAGGGGGCGATATTAAGCCAAAAAACAACTCCACTAACTCTAAACTCACAGCTCCGTCTCTTCTCTTAAAATGTTACATGTAAGCAGTGCTTAATTTGTGGGAAATATAGTCCCCCTACCTCTTCAATCGAGACCGAGACCAATTGGACTGGATTCTGCCCCTCTGTTATTTTCAGGGGAAGTTTCTTAAAATAAAAATGTGGCCTGTTTTTAAACATTTTGAACTATGATGTATAACTCAGCTGTCCCATTAGTTTGTTCAATTGGCATCATTTAGACAGAAAAAGCTATAATGTCTTTAATAATGTTTAATGTCTATAATAGTCTTCAAAACAACATATTGTATGTTCCTTCACCTAAATATCCTCCTTCAGCTTTACAAATTAAGCACTCTGTGTAAGCTTTTCTACAAGGCAAACAGAGATATACATTCTGCTTTAAAGTGGGCATTGTGCGCAAAATACCAACATAATAAATGAATATCTACCCAACCACGTTTTTGACAGGCTCTCTAATGTGCCCACCACAAATCTTGAGTCATGCTTTCAAGTAGCCTACAGTTTTCTTCCTATTGCATAAAAAATAACCTAAAACATGCAACAATCCTGCTAAAGTTACTTGGCTGCTTCACTTTGCTGCTGAAAAGAGAGGCCCAATAGTCCATTTTAGCATTATTGTGAAAATAAGCCGTTGTCTGAAAGTATGAAAAGCCCTCTTCTCCAGTAAGAGATAAACACCTGAGTCTAAAACGGTGCCTAGTCTATTGTTGTGCTTGTCTTTGTAAAGGTTAGCACCGGAGTTCTCATTACATCAAAGTGCATCAGTAGCAAAGGAGCCCTTGTGCCCGAGACACTCTCATTTGGTTTGATTCTTTTTGCTGCTTCTCTCGTTCTGCAGCTCAGTGCTTTGTGCAGACTTTCCCAATCATGCAGCTGCACTGTCAGTCTGTGCCCTCCATTTACATAGGACGTTTTGCGTAGTGCTTGACTGATTGTGTCATTCCTAATGTGCTTTTAATGTTGGTGAAAGTTAGAGTCTGAAGTCGAGAAGAGTTTTAAATGGTGACATTGTAAAGCTGTTCATATGAAGTGACTTCATAGGAAGGTTTAGGTAAATGTTTGATCAAGTTTAAACTGTTCTTACTAATGTTGTAAATTGTATCTCCCCATGGACTGAACTGAGTCGGCCACAAAATATAAGTGCAACTTTTTTTCTTTTAATTGATAAAAACAGTTGAATCACCTCGTGGCATATTGTATGTATGATTTGTGAAAAAAATAGACCTAATGATGTCATCACAGCTTTATTATCAAGGCTTTTAAATGTTTTATGAGAATGTTCGACCAGTGACATTAGGTTTGGTCAATCACATACTGGCATCCACTGAGAACATTTGCTAATGTATTTTAGTTCTCTTCAAGCTCTCGGATGGCCTTTGGACATCGCATTGGTTACACTTACAACTGTAACAATGTTTTTTGTTCTGTTCTTACAAATGTATTAATAAAAATAATTTTTTTTTTTGTGTTGTTTCATTGGCCATAATATAGTTAAAAATATGATCTGCACCTTTGGCAGTGGATATAAATTGTTACTCAAACTGAATAATTAGCTCCTAGGGTCAAGCCCTTCCCCAGTAACAACAGTCTTTTCTCTGTCTTTTTTTGTTGTTTTTTTACCATTGGGCTCACAAGCAGAAGAGTGCTCTTGAGCAGTCTTGGCTTCTTGTAGCTGGACTCTCTCTGACCAGCTATGAAACACCAGAAATTGGCAGCTTTATGAGGAAAGACCTTTGGTGTTGTGGAGGTGAAGAGAAAAGAACCGATATCATTATGATTCGTGCTTCATTAAAAAGTGTGCTAATGGCTGCTCTTTAGCGCCGAGCCTGTGCAGACACCAGTGCTCTGCGCTGATTGCTGTTGCAGCCTCAGCACCACTTAACTTCACATTAAATCGCCCTGTGCTCTGGCTGCTTTGAGTCGGGGCAGGAAGGAGAAGCCAGTCAGCAGATTAATGAAGCTAAAAGGATCTATTCTCTTTCCCTAGCCTTAGTGGGAAGACATGAGAGACACTATAAAGCCTGGAGAATAAAGGAGTAGATCATACGGGCTTTTGTTGAGGGACTGAGGAAAGCAAATGGGAAAGAATGTCTTAAACCAGAGAGCCACACCACGTCCTCATTTTTAGTCATTCATTGTCTCTGATATTAGAGCCTTGTCCAAAGTGTCTTTATACTTGCATTAAGAGGAATCACTTACATTATGTCATTTAAGCTTTCATAATTATTCTGGCATATCTCTACTTTGTCGATCTAATGAGACTAATAATATGTACAACATGAACAGAACATTTCCATTTGGAGGCATAAGCACTGAATTCAAGCTTGGTAACCAGGGGGAAGTGACAAAATACATTAAATCAAAGCTAATGCGTAACTTTAAAAATACGGCTGCATTATGTAAGGAGTTTCTTCAGCTTTGACACACAAACAGAACAAGAGGCACAATACTGTCTTGTCTCCTGCATGATTATTTTCTCACACACCTTGGGGAAAATATGACAGCAACAAAGGAGCAAACTCAATGATGGGTTTTCATTCCTCACGGATGTCATTGTCTACTTCATTCACTCGGATAAGTGTGTACTGCTGAGTAAAACGACATGGTTTTATCATGCTTTAGAGCTTGATGCACTGTTTGCTTTTATTTTTGTGCAGGCTGATTATCTAAAAGATACTCACCATTTTCTTTGGTCTCCTGTATAATGCTGGTGGTCCTTTGGCTCCTAATGCCCTCCTTAGATAAAAATTATGTTTCAGACTGAGAGAAAGCCTTTCTGTTGATATAAAGAGCTGTTCGGATAAAGAGATATGAAATTGTTGTTTAACATGTAAAAGGGCAAGCAGGTTGATATTACATTTGGAAAGTTTTTGATAACTATTGTGAACAAAACAGGCGTCCGTTATGTTTTTAAAACAAAATATAGAGTGCAATTTACTGAACAACCATAAATATACAGTATGTGCAGTGCTGTAATGATGGAAGGCTTCTAATAATATCCAGGGCACCCAGCAGTGTTTGTGGATGCCCTTGAACAGACAGCAGGCAAAACAAACCCTTTCATAACATAGTGGGGCTTGGTTTATGATCAAATGTAAAGGACGTCGAAGTTATGGCCATACACGCCTCCTGTATTGACTTGTGACTTCCCACTGGGACATGCTGTCCAATCAGTGCTCACCACTGACTATTGATGCTGAATCAAGGGCCAGAGAATGAGTGTTTACCAACAACAAAGAGAAAGTATGACTAATTAATCAAGTGGCAATGCGACAAATGGCTATTTCTCAAGAACCAGTGGGGAAAGTGCTTATATTCTAATTAAAGAGGAGAGTTAGGGATCGGCAAAGCCCGTATGACAGAATGCACAATGTCAAGCAATAAATTTTGGCCAGAGTCACAATAAAAGTTTTTTTTTGTGTGTGTGAAGTATGGTCAGTATGCTAGAACAGTTAATGTTTTTGAATAGGAGTCAGGTCAGTAGGATCACTTATATATAGATCAATTTTCAAATCTTAAGTGTCCATCGTGAATGAATAGACTACAGATGGAAACTAAGCTATTCTGGTACGTCTGGTACAAGCATCTCTGCTTATATATATATATATATATTTTTTTTTTACCTACGGTGGTAGTCACTCAAAGCGCTTTACATTAAGCTTCCACTTACCAGTGTTACAGCTGAAAAAACACTGGAGGCAAGTGTCTTGCCCAAGGACACAACGACAGTATGTGGGTGAGAGCGGGATGTTATGATGTTTTGAGTTGTTTCGAGCAGAGATCGACTGCCCACCCGTCGGTGGAAGGACGACCGCTCTACCACTGAGCTACTGCCGGCTTAATGTACACTGTATGTTGTCCTGAAACAGAAAAACAAACAAACTTCCACACGAGCTTCCTCGTCAGCTTACATATCTTATTCCTTTGTCTTTACAGGTGAATACCACATTTGCTCAGTTTTGTTTCAAAATGGCCAACTTCATATTCTGATTCCTTCTGTTGGCTTTGGTAACATAAAAATGCAAAAAATTTAAAAGCATTTAGAAATGGTTTTCATCACTGGCACAGTGGTTAGCACGATCGCCTCTCATCAAGAAGGTCCATGGTTTGACTCCTGGGTCGGAAGTGGCCTTTCTGGGTGGAGTTGTATTTCCCATGCTTGGGTTGGTTTCCTCCAGGTACTCCGGTTTACCCCACCAACAGGAATTTCCCCAAGAGGATAATAAAGGAATAATAAAATAAATAAAAATAACAACATACACTATGTGACATATTGTGATGCATGGGGCAGTGTGTCACTTCACAATAGAGGAACAATTAAAGCACATGTTAGCTGTCACTGGTCTGGGATGCTTTGATGTGGGCACAAATATGTTGATACAACGAAATGGCACACAAGTTGTAAAAAAAGCACACAAGCTGTACGCACACAAGTGATATGATGCTGTCTATAACTGTAGCAGGAAGAGTGGAGGCGCTCTGTTCTTTTACTTGCTAGGATTGCTGTCACTTTTCCCATGTTTTTACATAACTTCACCAAATGTTAATGAGTGTTTCCTCGGGCACATTGGGAGTGGGTTAGTCCCCCATTATAGGCCAAAGTACAGTTTGCATTGAAAGGACAATGCTTGTGAATGCACTCCTGTTCGGGAAACAATAACAGCAAAAACATAATCACTGAAACTGTTTTTCTTTAGGGTTGCATGTGTAAGAATGGGCTGAATTGGGTGGTAATCTGTTCTTTGACAGAAAAAGCAATTTCTCAACTGCATCCCCAAACTAACATGTCCATAGTTTGTACGCCTCTTGACCCCACTGTTGCTACAAAGCCATTAATATCAATTTGCGTCGCTTCATTAAAATCTGCCATTATTTAAGATGTGGACAGTGTATTCTTTATGCTCCCTTTGCTACTTGGCTGAGATTAAAGCTGTTACGACCACTCCCAGCTCTCATTAGATCGCTCGCTTAGATACACTTTTCATCCGAACCTGTCACACACTCAGACTCGCCTGTCGCACAAATGAAGACGGAGGGACCACGGCAAAGAATCTGTATTAGATTTTTCTTACGTTCATGTACAGTCATTCCTTCATATTAGAGTTTACAGTCAGTGTTTGTGCTTGTTTGTGAAGGATAGGTACATTTCAGCTGAACTGGGAAGCCTTGTTAATGCAAATTGGTCACTTGAACTTTAGACGGAAAATAAATGTTCTATACATTAGCCTTATTGTCTCTGCTTCAAGGATGTAACATAAAACCAAGGAATGAAGAAGTAAAGTTATCCATTATATATGAAATCACTCTTTTGGCTATTAAAACCATGAAAGTATTTTATTGCATCTAGATTATGATTTCATAATGCAACAACCAATCACATGCCTCAGCAGGAAACAGCGCCTAAAATCTCAACACAAACATCCCTTTAAGACATCCGCTGTGCATTTGAGGTCTTTCACTCTCCAACTGTTGAGTAGTGTTCTTCTTGTATTTGCACAAACAAACTAATGTGTGTATTTACGGCATTTCCAGTGACACAATTTTTAATAATTCATTGATTGCCACATGTAAATTACACAATGGCACCCACTCTTCACAACAGGAGAACACATTTGAAAGATGGAGCTGCTACAGGCATTTTAAGATGAACAACAATTTCAGTCCAAAAACAATATGCAGAGGTGTTAAAATATTCAGCAGAGCTCTCACTTTGGCTCTCTCTGGGTTATTGTATGCTCAAATATGCAGCAAATATAGGAAAAGAAGCTAAGCATCATGCTAAGTATGTGCAGCTGTATTTTATTTTGCTATTATCCAACAGCCTGTATGCAGAGATTTGTTTTTAAAAGGACATTCTTAGTGGAGAAATATGGCAAAGTATAGTATTTTGCATATCTCCAAAGTTTCAATGCAAGAGAGTGTGTTAGTTCTCTATTATGCTTTGCTGGGTTTTGTAATGAATCACAATTCAGAGAGCCGTGGCTGAATCAATACAAACTCCCACACCAGCACTGTCTCTGCTTTATTACAATAAGGTTAGAGACATTGAAAATGAGATCCTTGCAAGGGTTCTTTAAAAATGCATAGGATTAAGATAGAATGGTTGGCTGCTGTATTAATCAAGCTCAAAAGAGGGAGTAAAAGCACATAAAGAATTGGAAAACTGACAATGACTGTTTCAGCACTTGGTGAGACCTACTTTCTGTGCAGTATGGGCGGTGAGGTAATGGGATGTAATGGTCATGGGGTAAGGTTATCATTACTTAACCAGAACAGCACATTCAGCCTCTGCTTGAAATGATTTTGTTCATGTTTAACACTTTGTGCACAAAGTGTGCCTCCTCGGTCAAATGGCTCTATCAGAAATTCATCACTTCTGACTGCTGCAGGATATTTATTTTATCTACTTGCAGTCTTTAATCTGAAGGGCAAGCTTGTCATTTAATCCCAAAAATAATAATTTGCTCAGGTAAGTATTAGATCATTTGTTGCTGTATGGTTAAGGGGTTAAGGATATATAGAGTTAAAATTAGGTTTATGTGACACATGACAATTTATCCCAAAAAAATGTATGATGGTGTTTCAGATTTTGCATTGCAGCCACTACAGTACAACCTGTTCAAAATCTCAGTTGTGCTTGCAATCCTTAGTTGATTGAGTGGCAACTAAGGTGCAATGGCAACCTCCTGAAAATGTTGATTTTTACATTCTGCAAAAAATCTGTCATATTTGACAAAAATAGAGTTTTCACAGAAGGCATTTGCATTAAACACCCTGGTTTTCTCTTCTGTGGCTACAAAAGGGTCCATATTAGCAGATGTTATGCAAACATAGTGAGCAAATCAACAAATACCTAATAATAATAATAATAATAATAATAATAATAATAATAATAATAATAATAATAATAATAATAATAATAATAATAATAATACAGTAGATGGGAGGTTGGGAGAAATAAAATAGTGATCTGTGGGGAACAATGCAAGCACAATAAAACAGAACAAAAATAATTTAATTTGGCTAATTTGAACACAACAGGATGTCCACTGATTAGGATTTTGAATCAGATAAGAAAAGTATTTGAGCCAGCTCCATATGGACTTACATTTTAAATAGACAGTCCTAATATTTTTAATGTCTAGGCCACCATGCAACTCTCTTCACCATGTGACAGAACTGTATAAAGCACTTTTGTTTTGCACAAAGTATGGCCCTAAATTTGGAATTAGCCAGGACTGTCCCAAATGATTTTTCCTTGTTGCTGGCTTCAGCCAAACAATTCCACTTTTATTCTGTCTGAATACATTTGGTGCCTGTTACGCAGCCAAACAGCCTATTAATAGTCCCTGTTGCACTGGCCCCTAGTATAGTGGGATCAGACTGCCTTTGTGTAGTCTGCAGCTCAGAGAAGCAACACAGCAAGCAGACTAACAAGCATGAACGACAGCTCACAAGGCCAGACAAGCCACAACTCCTAATGCAGAGTTAGAAGCTACTACAGAGCATTACTTACTATGTGTCAGTGCAAGGATGTGGCAACAACAAAATGATATAAGCCCAAGACACTCACTTCATTCACACAGCATTTTCTCCTATTAGCTTGATTAGTACAGAGTGCAAATGTGTGACATCTACCTGACTGAACATCGATCTGATTCAGCTAAACAAGATATTAAGCATCAAGTTTAATTAGACCCAACAAAAGTGTACAGCACAGAATTAACGTCAAAGCAGCACCACATAACTTGTAGCCCCAAAATAGATATTCTAAAAATTAGTTTGATGGTTCTTAGACATGAGATTGGCAGAATCAGACCTATCTCATTGACACACTACCTTTAGTTGGCCAGAAACTTCCATTTTGACCTTCCTATCTCCAGAATAAGGACTTTTCAAAAGTGAATAATACCCTTTATGGCACTCAAACAGTAGCCTGGCCCAGAGTGACATGAGCTCTCTGTTTATTCTATAAACATTAACTCAGTCTGGCAAAGCGCTGTAAGCCAGTCAGTTCCTCAGATATGTTCTGTATCAAACAATCACATTTGAATGCCGCTGGAGTGTTGCCTTGTGTCACATTTAGGCAACCCAAGTCCCTTGTTCAAAACAGTCAAAATGGCACGCGGGACTGCCGAGAGTTTGTTCACCTCTGCTCTTCAATAAGTTTTAAATAATCAAGTTACGTTTTTGTTTGCCATGTTTGTTTGTTTGTTCGTTTGCCTAGCTAACGTCATGTTCGTAGCAATTCCGATTGGTTGGCCCCGAGTCACTTTGCCCCACCAAGCCCCGCCTTGAGCAAAACGAGCTGGCATTGAGCTTTTCCAGACTCCTTGCTGATACAGAGAGGAATCTGGCTTGCCAGGCCTCTCAAACAGAGGCTGCAGAATTAAGCCAATAACCTACACTGGACCTCTACAGAGTCATACTTAATACAATAAAATAACCCCACTTTTGCTTTAGTCAATAGATTTTGACAACTTATGTTCTGCAACATAAGACGTAAACAACATAAGAAGTCTGTTAGTTTGCTTTTACCTGGTGCGTTTCTTGTGACAGGATGAGAATAAGACAGATGGGAGCAATAATTTATTTTTTCAATTCCATCTGATATGTTTTTATTTTCAGCAACCGGTTTTAAAAAGCCCTTTCGTAACTATCACACTGCTCCAATTCATGACTGTAGTGAGCAGTCATCAGTTAATTACAAATGTATACAGGGAGTCATACATTGTGTTAAACCACTTGTTTCCCACAAGTCTTCCAGCATGCTTGCAATTTATATTTATTATAATATTGTTTCCTACAGCACATTGCTAACACTATATTATCAATGGGTCAGGATGCTGCTTGTGCCAGTTGAAAATATCCACAATGTTCCGGGGCCTTAAGATAGAGAGGATTTATGATTTTGTCTCATTGTGTGCATGTGTAAGTCTGTATTCATCTGTGTTTGTAAATGTGAGGGGCAGTGTGTGACCAAATAGCTGTGAGAACTGTGTGACAATGGGCACAAAAGACAGTGGGCCATCTGTGTAACTCTGGCACTGTCCAATCTACAACAGCCTAAACTTGTATTTTATTTGTTGTGACAGGGTTTTTGAATAAGTCTGGAACCACATCACAAAACTTTGTGTTCATACGGCAAACCTCAATGTTTATTTTATTTTTTTTGTGCAGCAGAAGGCGATGTTAGAGCAGATGATAATAACAATGAGGAGTGTCACCCCAGAAACCTATTACGATGTACATCAAGTGAATGAGGGTGGAGGTTGTTTTAAGATAATTAATCATTCCACAACACTGTTTTTGAAAGCTTTAGTAATTAGTGTGGACAAAGCGTGAGAGAAGTGACAAAGTTGAATTCTTTCCAAATAGCACTGAGTCCCCTGCCAGGTTGTGTTCAAATTCTGTGAGTTTGTGAGTGTTTTTCTCAGCAAAGTGCTTTATGCTATGCAAACACAGCACTCTGCACAATGTAAGAGTGTGCCAATAACATCATTTGTTATCACTTAAATAGTTTGTTTGAAAATCAGATAACCACCATTTGTAAAAACATGTTTATGCTACATTCTAGAGAGTGGGGGATTGGGGTTTGAATCACAGCTGGAGCAATTATTTTCCCCAATATTCCCAGATCCAAGGTAAATATTTCCTGGAACACAACCATGTCAAAATAAGAGATTTCCCGGATCCTGCTCTGTAAAGTTAACCTCTTCCCTGAATGTGATTATATTTATTAGCCCACCCATCACCCTCCACTGGTAATAACAATGGAAGTTCTGAAACAGGGATTGTTTTATTTAAGAAAAGCAAAGTGGGAAAAGTAAACCATGACAGCAAATATTAATGTTTCCCAAGAAATATAAAGCATGATATAAACAAACATACTCATGCAGGGAACACATGAAATAAGTAACAATGGCAGCTGAGCGACACTCCATTTGCATTCACTTGAGATGTTATTTTTAGATTTATTTCTCAGATGGTTGGCATTGGCAGTGACAAGACATGGCTGGAATACTTACAGAATATTTATAAAACGCTGCATTTATCACCCTCATGTTAAAGTGGCAGATTGAATGGCTGATTGTGGGATTATATTAATAAATAATAAAACTTTGTAAAGAAATAGTTTTGCATTAGGGCAAGGTTGAAAAGAAGCATGATAATTGTATTTTAAAGATAAAAGCATTGGATTGGAAATACAAATTGGGCACATAACCGTGACAGGCCATTGCAGGTCATGCATACAAATCTTATTTTGTTTCTGAGCAGGCTTTGGCTTCGTTGATTAGTACAGAGACATAGTGAGCTACAAACTCAGGCAGAATGATGTTAAACTAGCACATAGAGTTATCATAACAATAAAACTACGACAAAAGCTTTTCTAGGAGTTATCAGGGCAAGGGGCAGCAGAGCACACAATGGGGGACATAAAGAATGACAACTTCCCAGGTTTTCATTAAGATCTCTGCAGAAAAACTACGCCTTATGTGGAATGTCAAACACCGACCTCCGCCTCCTCCTCATGTGCTGGAGCGAACGCCTCTCACTGTTTTTGATTAACTTGTATTTCTTCATTCTGGCACGTTATTCGCCCCTTCACCTGATAAATGCAATTCACAGCTAATACAGCACCTGCATAAATCATCTTCAGCAATTTGAGAGGAAGTTTTCAGAAATAGACTTTGTTCAACACTCATATTCTCCTCATTTAGTCACTTGTATTGTTAGCAATGTAGATTTGTTTGTCTTCTTTCTATTGTGACCCGTAGAAAGTTATACCTGACACCTTAATAATACAACTTTTGTCTTTGTTGGTTTCATAAAGTATTGAAATAAGGATGAAAAAACACTGTTACACTGTGTTGGCTAGTATCAATGGGCTAGGAGGGCTAAGTCCCCTATTGTTAAACATTACTAGATATATTTAACATAACATTTTTATTTTCAATCTTATTATATTTGGTAGATTCTAGAAAATACTGTTTATAGTAATAATATGTCTTATTTATTACAGACCAAGCCCAATGACACACACAGTGTCATTGACAGGTGTGAAGACCCGCCCCTTGAATGACCAACTATTGGGGCTAAATAAAACCTAAAAACTTTTCAAAGTAACAGTTGACATAAGAACTTTTAAGAGAGAGTGGAGAAGAAGTGACAGGAAGAGCAGGATATTTTCTTATAAATACTTTAGCTTTAGATATATTTGTTCTATTTAGGATAATTTTATGCATTTAGCATTAGCCTTTTTTGTTTCTTAACAAAAATCCAGTCTCATCTTGTAATAAACATTATTTTTACCTCAGTCTTTAGTTGAGTGATAAAACATTGCAGTATTTTGTGGAAGCTATATAATTTAAATATTTTTAAAGTTATGAGTGTTTGCGTGAAGGGATTTCTTAGATGTATTGAGTAAATTTATTTGAAATGTGATTGTATTTTTTAACCCATATCACCACCAACCACCACTGAAACCTGACTAGTAACTGTGTTAAAGTAACTGTGGAGATAAAATGTGACATCAAGTTTAATGGCACAACGTGATCAATCATCTCAAATAACTCTTGATGCTGTACGTTTTGCTTCTCACTCCTTTCCTTCAATACTGAGGTGATAAAGCTCTCTGCAAATGTCATTTTCAATTAAAAAATTGCCTGTGAACATTAAGACTCCCTCATCTCCTTTATGTTCCCATCTATATAGCTTTTCATCATCAGAAGGCTGAGCTGTTTTCAATCTCTTAACGTATAGCTCACTAACCATAAGTGGGTTTTTACATTAGAACCTGGTGCAGTTCAAGGTGAAGGAGGGCCTGGTCTTTGCAAACACTCATCTGTCGAGTCGAGTAAAGTCCTCTGTCACTGGTAATTAGACCTGAGAGGGCCACATTAAAACCTGCAAAAGAGCATGATTGAACAGATTGCCTGGACCCCTGAAAGGGTTTGTGGCACGCCCGAGAGAAAAAGAAGCATGAGGACGCTAAGACTGGCAGACGGAAAAATGGCAAGTGGGGAAGCCATTATCCAGCATGAATCAAATTTAGCCGTCTGTCCATACTCCACTCCGAAGAATATCCCACTGATAAAACAATTATACCAAGAGACAAAATACCGGCTTCAAAATAATTACTCATGCTTGACACTGAGATATTTCATTACATAATTTTATGTAGAAGCATTTAATTACCCACATAAAACATCAACCATTTGTATAGATGCATGAGCCGAAAATGTAGACGTGTGCTTAGTATAATTCCTTGGTCAGGGGCAGTGCATCCGTCTTGCAGAGTGGAGCATTTAGGTCCATTTTCTTGCAGTGACAGCAGCTAGAGGCTCTGTCCCCATTGACACAGGACGTGATGCGAGACCCCTGTTGCATTGGCAGACAGCTCTTATTTGTCTTAGAAAAGGGCATCAGAAATGGCCGAGCTAGTGATATTTTCCCCTGGGTATCCTCACTTGTCAGCTAGAGATATGGCAAACATCAGATCACCATTAGTTCACAACCTGCAGCTATTTTGGCCCTCACTGGCTGCTGTACAGTCAAGAAACCAAGACTGTGTTTCTTTCCAAACGTCATTTTAAAGTAAATACAAATACAATAAAATAACCTGGCTACATATGACTATTACATATTTTACTGACCAACCCTATAGACTATATAAACCAAACAAAAAAACTGCCCCCAGTTTTAGTTCATGATCTCAATCCCTGATGTTGATAACACATTTGACATCAATGAGGTCACCAGACTTTAACACACACACCCATCCTCCTTGTTGTGTAGAAAAGTTGATCTGTAGCCTACACACAACAAAAACAATCTAATTAGCTTACCGCATGACTTCCATCTATTTGAATCTAAAGCGGTAGGTGAAAGAAATTGCTTTTGTAAAACCAGCATGAGTGCAGTAATTTGAGTAGTTCATCACCAGAGCTTTGAGGTGAGGTGATCTGGCTGCTGCTCGCTCGATGGGGTTCAGTGGAAAAAAGTCATTTTGCGTGAGTGTCCCTCTGGTGAGTGCTAGCCTGTGCTGCTCTGGCCCCTGGCACATTGATTCAGAGATGAAAGGAGCCTCGGCAGCAGCATGATACTAAACGCCGTGACACAGGACTCTGTTGCTGATGCTTTGGACAGGTGCATGCTGGGTGATTTATGTGAGCGTCCTCTTGCAGGTACCCTGGAGCAAATATTGACTGTTTATTTCTCCAGGCTCAAGGCAACAGGGAGGCAGCAATTTCTTTATTTTTGGGCCTTAGATAAATTGAACTCTGCAAGATGCATACATGCCTGACAGGGAGCAATTTTTTAGTTTTTAGTTTTTTTGGCCATCCCCCATTACTGAAAAGAGAAACGTAATGGCAAACATTATTGATTTGTCATTGCTCTCCTCAGACATCAGGGACATTTCAATTACATGGGGACTTTCTGATTGCCTCTCAACTCTGGAGCAGTTGATCAATGATGGACATCCTTCGCTTCACAGTAGCACTTAAAGTCTGCAGATATCCTACTGCGCACCCAGAAGTTTAATAAGTGGACTGTCTTCTTCTGCTGTTAGGTGTTAAAAATGTTAAGACATATTTGTAGCTGAACTACTTCTCTGATGCCCCTCAAATAAAACCTTTATAAAACGTGAACTTATAAATAAAGTGTGAACACAACGTTAGTCTGACACTGTAAAGGTGAAGCTCTGGAGCGGTCAATGCCATCTATCAATGCCTTGACAGTAGCCAGACATAAAGTAGGCCTTTATATCCTTCAACTGCCCTTTAGGGTCACAAATACATGTCCACGTAAGAACCAGAGACCTAACATGCTACACACATCAAAACGCCCTGTTTTATTGTCTTTAATTTGCCCTTTACTGGGAAACAGACTGCACTTTTTTGCCTCGAAGAAACATTGCTCCTGAGGAAATAGTCTTTAGTGTTATCAGTGGGAGATATGCAGGCTCAGTCATCCATAACAAACAATTATTGTACAAAGGGCAAAGCTGAGTTGTCGGCATGGAACCAGCCCACACGCCTCTTTAACTGACCGAAGAGTCACATTATTGAGAAAAGGGGACACTTATTCAAAACTATGTGTTTATGTATAATGTATTTCACACCTTAAATTTAAGAGGATACAAAATTACTTTTATTTAAGACAATACTACAGTAAGGTGAAAAGGACAGCAAAGGTGTCAAAATGGTTCTCAGTGACTGTTACATCAAAGGTATGACAGGTTGTATTTTCACACAATAGAGTGTGATAGAGTGTATCTGTAAAGTACTCATTGCCTGCAATGCACTGTTGTACAAGGTTTACATGGAACGCACTGAGCTCTCATTATATAAGGAAAAGAAAAGACAGCAAAACTCCATAACCTGGATTTGACTTTTACTCAGTGATTGTAACCACAACAGAGGATGTAGTTTTGTTGTTGTTTTTTGCCTTAAGACAAAAATGACTGAAGTAGAAGTAGTCTTTAGGAGTCCAAATAATTGCTTGAGTCAAAGGATTTATTAAATTCTGAGTTACCTCTGATTGGTACATTACAAACAAAATAATAAGTTGGGGTCATTTTAATTCATGTACGATTCATTTAATTTACCAATTGTGTTTTTGGCAGTGCATATTGCATTATTGGTTTAATTTATCAGCTAACAATGTTTATATGAAACACAATGAAGTCATAACTCTGACCAAATTACATAAGATTTTAAGGTAGTAAAGTATTTATTAGAACAAAATAAACATTTTTGTTACATCCTTGAAATGTTCTCATAAGGCCTTTCAATTCACAAACAAAATGCAGAATTCTTTTTCAAATGTTTGTGTGTTGGGGTATGCATCAAAATGATAGCTTAGCCTTTGATACTGACCAAGAATTTTGGGAACAAAACCCAAATATTTTATTACACAGTGGATGGGAGAAAATGTTTTTGAATTGTTCTAGTTACTTATTACTAAATAATTATCAGCTAATGGCTATATTCAGCTGTCTTGTGAAGCACAACAGAGGCACCACTTGATATTATGTATTCCGTTTTTGGTAGAACAACACCTAGAGAGCTGTCTATAAAAGTGTTTAACTGTTTTCAGAAAAAGAGGTGAATGCTGCAATACAAGTCCCACCTCGGTGTGACGGCTCCTCGCAGGGATACAGCTGAGTGACAGCTGCCATATGAGCCACAAACTCCCTGTGCACAACGTCCAACAGAGGCTGCCCTGCTTCCTGTCCTTGCGTCTCTTCATATTGATCTGTAGCTCATCTTAAAGTGCAAAATAAATCCATAAGTCCCTGCTGAAGGTGATAGTAACTTTTAATATTAATAGTTTTGTTGGAACTGACATTCCCAACCTCCTGAACTACACTTTCTTATTACTTGTTGTCACTTGTTGTCACAGCAACATTGTCTCTGTAAAATGAAATAAAAAATACAGTTTTTTGAATGTCATATTAAAGACTACTACTACAAATTATTCTTGTACAAAATGCTCTTCTATCACAATAAAGCAGTCCATACAATACACAAATGGTAGCTGGATTTGTACAAGGACACTTCCATTCAAAAGATATAAAAGAGTGAGTTAACACTGGCACTGCTTGTCCTGTGAAATAAGGGGACACTGTACAATCACAGAAGCAGAAGAGCGATACAAGAAGAGCACACAAAGCCCTCTAATAGTGGTCCCAGCCTGGTGGTGTTTTTAAATATAACATAAAAGCCCATTTTCCTGCAGTGTCCTGTGACTCAAAGAGAACTCCCAGATAAGCTTAACAACCCCAACTTCAAAGGCCACTCATTTCAATATTACATTACACCACATTATTCATTCAAATGAGAAATAGCAAAGATTTCAGCAACAAAACATTTCATGCATGATGCAGAGGCACAAATGTAGAAAAAGAAGGAAGAGGGTAGGAAAAAAGACACAACGAACACTAATTAGCAACTTTAATTGGAGAGCACTTTTAAAGTAATTACAAAGCAGAGAAAACAGTATTTACATTCATAAATAATCCTGACAGTGAAGCAGCGCAAACATGGCTGCTCACTTTTTAAGAAAACAGAGAATGTGGCCAGGAAATCATAACAGAGAGTCATTAACATATTTAACAGTTTATAACGCTAATGGAGCTGTGTGAAAGATTATTTGTGCCAGGGAAAATGAATTTTCACAAGCTTTTATTGTGGATCAGTATTATCCTTGAGGAAATTTAATTGGAGTGCAGAAGTACAACAGTGGAAAGTATTTTGTTTTTTTGTTGCTGTCTTATACCTTTAAGTGAAACAAAGCTCTGCGGCATGGTTCAGTGGCCTAACAGGAGTGAACATGTTGGAACTTGTGTTTTTCTAATGAGCCTATTTATTTAGCCAGTGTAATCATAAGAACATAACCAACATGCAGAAGGGTTATGTTTTATTTGACTTTCTGGGGGGCTACTTGTATATGGAATACAGAACTATAGCAAGTGACAAAAAGAAATGGAAAAATAAACAACCTCAGACAGGATTTGTGAGCAGTATCCTGGACACATCAATAATACAACAGCAGAGTCTATGTCTCAAATTTATGAGATGTAGTTGTCTTGAGATTCCCAAAACAACCAATCATAAACTTTTTCTGCCATTACTCTTTCAGTAACAAACAAACAAAAAAAAATCTGGACTCTAGATAATACTTAATTGCTAATTCACCTCAGATCAAGACTTTATTCTCAAAGGATTACATCTGCATTCCTTGCCACTTTTGGTTCAGCAAGAACAGAACAGACCCCACAGACATTACTGAGATGCAGTCTTGTTAATGGAGAGGTCTTAGCTGACCTCAAAAGGTTAATTTAGCAATTCACCCAGTTTTTTTTTAAGATGCTGGGTCACTAGCATCACATATAATTGGTCATTTTCAAAGTGACAAAGTTGAATCTGTCGACCCTTGTTGTCAGTTCACAGACTTTGAAGTTAGGTCTCTTTTATGTGGACGATACGTTAATACAGTCCAGTCTGTGTTCTGACAAGTGTTCTGAAAAAACAGCAGAGTGTGTCCCCTTGAAGCACGGCCAGCCTACAGGAAAAAGGACCCTTTTAAGATGTCACTTATCAGAGTCTGAAACCAGCAGGAGGTGCACATTTTCTTAATCAAAACAATATATGGTTCCTTTGGTTTACTGACACAAAGCACATGAACAGCCAGTTTCTGCTTCAGAACTGTAAGAAGTGTATTAGCGCTGAAGATGTGAAGATGAAGATGTGGCAATACTGTAACCAGTGCTCACAAAATAATTATTATAATAAAACTTTTTGAATGTTAGTATAGCAAAAGAGCTCCGTACTCAGTGTAATTACAAAAAAAACACTGTCAAACCTTTTTTAAATTTTTATTTCTGATGATATTATGATGTGTTATCTTTTTACTGAAAATGGTCTGTCATTTTTAAACACATCAACATTAGAAACACTCAATTAATTTTAGACTACTAAAGTTTTCTGAAAAGCTTTTATAATTGGAGGGGATATTTATAAAAACAGTTGATGTAATGTAGAGAGTAAATTACATGGATTTAATTTTGCATTGACTGTTACCATCCTTTGTTCGTACATTGAGACCATTCCTGGCAAGATCATTTTGCTGCTGCCGTACAAGGCACAGGAAACAATTTACATTCTTATTTTGTAATTTGTAGTACAGTAAACATTAAACTCAACCAAGAAGGTTTTATCAAACCCATTTTTTTTATACCTTTATTTAACCAGGAGGTCCCATTGAGATTCAGAATTTCTTTTACAAGAGAGACCAAAAAAAAAACTTAAAAACTTTTTTTTTATTGTCCCATGTAGTCTTTAATATTATGGGCTAGAATGTAAATATGTCTGTTGCCTGCACAATAATCTGAGCTGTAATGAAATCACAATGGGAAGAATGTATGTCATTGTGCATGTTTATAATAAAATGAACATATGACATCATCAGGAGAGGAATAATACAGTCCATCCCTAAAAAAATATCAATAACAATTTTTTTGTTTGGTCTTTGGTACCAGTCCATAAGTGTGTCTCAGTAAACTCAAAAAGATGTTCTATTACCACCTAATGTATACTTTTATTTTCAAAAAGTGACTTAACCTGTCCCATAAATTTAAGATGATCAGCTATGTTGAATCAAAAATCAAAAGGTTTTAGTTCAGACTCAGGTTGCCCGGGGCAACAGACTTGATTGGCAGACAAGAACCTGCATGTCATCAAATGTGTTGTTGTAGAAATGCCTGCAGTTTTTCAGGTTCTCTTTCTTTGGTAAAATGCAAACCTTGTGATCTTAACAATGTGTTTACAAAAACAAAAATTTTATTTTAAAAATGCAAAATGAATACCCAACAAAGCAAAATAGTTTAAAGTGACTGCTTTACAATGGCAATCACGGCACTGTTTGCTGTGTTAGACTTCCTTACTGATTAAATTGATCGCCTAAGATGAAATACATAATTTATTGTGTGCCTCAAAATGAAAAGGAAATTGAGTGAATGAAAAAGATTGCAAGTTGGTGTATTTTGTCAAAGCAATTTTTAAATGACAAATCATTTCCACTATTTACCAGTAAAAAAAGTTGTCAGGTGTTATCTAGTGTAACGTTGTGTGTGTAGGCTAATCTGGTCTGGGGCTGTAGTGTGTATCTCTGCAGTGATCTGGGCCCCATGCAGAGCATGTGATTGAACTCTCCTGGGCATGAGCGGGTGGAAGAGTCATGGAGCGTCCTGGTCTACAAGCACCCTGCAGCCTGAAGACGAGTGGGCAGCAGGTTAATGAAAACATCAAACAACTCCCCATGGAGTTCAGGGGAATAGAACGCTGCCTGAACCATCATGGCCTCCGCACTACCCGGTCGAAGACAGACCAAACACATCAGCTGATGGTGAAGAGGACTTCCTAGAGGACAGAGAGGACACCATTCAGTTTCTGTCTTCCATGCTTATCTTCTGAGACAATGGGTTCTTTTGTTTATGCTTCTCAAAGTTTCTTTTTTGTATTTTGCAGAAAATAGTCTGAAAAGTTATGCATTCAGATTACTTTGAATGCAATCTAATGAATAAACCTCACAGTGCATCTGCTGCATTTAAGGTGAATGCTCTCTATAGGAAGTGGCTTGACTTCAATAGAAATTGTAAGTGGGCAGTCTAGGTGTTGGGCAGTGTTTATTAAACATCCGTCTTTTATAGTTTTGTATGTAAATGCAAATGTTTATCCCAAATTACATTCACATCATGTGATGGTAAAAACACTGCTTTTTCTTCTTCAGTTTTTTTCCTCTTGTAAAAGACAAATGCTCTAAATGGAACACAGTGCAAGGACATACGCATAATCAGTTCCTTTCATGTTTAAGGTTTGGGAAACAAGCCTTTATCAGTGAGCCAGTATTTTAGCTGCCATTATACATTATCGTCTGACAACTTAACAAAAAACAAGTTTAAGTGTAAGCAGAAGAAGATAACGCACATTTGGGTATCATTTTATTCTTCAGTGATAACTTTCAGTTAAGGATTTGGTTCAATAAAAAAATGCCTAGCTTTAACACATCAGGTGGCTGCCGTCATTAGTTCAGTATTTGGAGAGGGTTTTCCTCTTCTTCATGCACCCTGTTGCTGCTTGCAGTTAGACATGGTCACTTACCACAAACTGTCATGAGCCAGATTATGTTCCGATATTATTAAAGAATGGATTATTACTTTCACCTTGTGGTTGCACCTCAGGGACAATTTCCCCAATGCCTTTCTGTGGTTATTGGTCACTTTAGATTGTATCATTTCATTCAACTAAGTGGAAGTCAATGTAAAAAGTGTACTTCAGGGGCCCTCAGCGCTGGAGCAAATGGGGAGTTAGATGAGCACCAAATTCTCAGTTTAAAACATAAATCAAGCTCGTAACGGTTTTCCGAGACACCTTGATTTTTCTTAATTATTCCCATTAGTGGCTGAAGCATGGGACGTATGCATCACTGTCTGTGGAATCGACTGAGCAGATTGACCAGGTACTAAGCAGAGACTTCTAATATGAGTCTTATCAGCTGAGTGCCCGTGGAGGAAACCACTGGAGTTTTATTCATTTAAGGCCCATACTGTTAACATGCGCCTTTGCAAAAATAGTTCTAGGCATTTTTCTATTCAAATGTGTGATTGGTACAACTTTGACATCTGCAAGAGCTTTTCACTTTTGTCAATAGTAAGTGTTTTTCAGAAAGCAGCTGATAGAGACAGTATTATTTTATCACAGCGGAGGACGACCTCTGTTTCCTCTGCAGCTGGTCAATGATCTTTGCTCATGTGGAGCGCAGCAATCAATGGGAACACACAAGCCTCAATTTCCAGCAGAGCAAAGTGACTACAAGATTTATTTGGTTAATTAGCTGGAAGGAAGGGGAAAGAACAGTGAAAGAAAATCTTAATACTCTTCCCACTCTTCTCATTGTCTCTCCATTAAACCACTTAAGACTTCATGTTTGTTTGTCAGCTTTGGGGAGATAACATATCAACACTTGCCAATCAAAACACCATTTAAAACGTGATTACTCTTTAATTTAGTGAAATGATTAGGATCAGAATCAAGTAGGAGCATTTATAAGGCTTTGTGCAAATTGGAGCAGCTGTATACTGCTCATAAACATGGCTGCAAAAATGTTCACCAGTGGGAATTGTCATTATTGATGCCATGTTAAAAATGTAATATCCAACATCTAAGATTGTCCTTCTCTCCCGTTGTCCATTTGAAACATTGGGAGATGTGTCCTCAGACAAGAGTCCTGCTGACCACCTGCACCTCTTATGTCTCTATCCTGACTATCCTAACTGGTCCTTCCTGAGCCTGGACCCTGCAAACTTTCTTCCCTTGTGTTTTTTTTTTTTTTAATTACTATTATTTTTCTGTTCACCCAACAAATACCAGAGATGCTTTACTTGCTTTTGTAAAGTGATCTGGTAAAGAAAATTATTAGTTTGTTTTATGTTAATATTTAGATTTAGAATACTCACATAGTGGCATAGTTTGTATAAAACTACTTCCAGATTCAGTTTAAAGTTAGAAACAGTGCCCTTAAGTCCTCAGTTCGACTGCAGTGGGACACATCTGTACATGCATGCTGGCTGGATGCAGTAGTGAGCCTCTGTGGAGGACTGTGCATTTCTTTCCAGCACCAAGGTGACTTGTGTTGTGCACCACCGAATGCTGCATTTTGATAAGATCAGGTGCATAGAGTTACTGCCCTGGAGAAATAAGCTGAAGAGGGGCAGACTTAGTAAGCACTGCACTTTGGTCCCACTATCTAATGATTGTATGAGAATTCACTCAGATGTCAGTCTATTAATAGGTCTGGAGTCCTGAGGGAGGAAAATGTAGTCAGAATTAAGGTTGTGGTTGCAAATCTTTTCATATCTACATATTATTTTTAGTTTGAAAGGAGTTAGTACTGGTTATGTCTTACATCTTTACTCAGAGTTTTGCCTCATCATGACTGAATGAATGAATAAACTTTACTGTCCTCGAGAGGAAATTTCTCTTGAGCAGGTATACGTTGTTCGTGTGGACAAACTATTGAGACAAAAACAAAGACAAAATAGTAGTTTAACACAATCAGCAATACAACATTGCATTTTAATTTCCTACAGCACATTGTTATTGGAATGATCTGTGAAAAACAAGATGGAATCTAGCCTTTATTATCAAGGATTTTAATGAATGAGAATATTCAGTCCGTCCCGGGAAGCAAGGGGAGGCTCCTATTGGTCCACTGATGTCACCAGTGGACCGAGTTGGTTGAGTTTTCAATTTTTATTAAAAGAAAAGCAGGAAAGGCAGCTATGCTATGGTGGAAGGATAGGTTAAAACAGAAAATTGAATAGAGGCACTTTAACATACTGTATTATTTTATATATATATATATATATAGATATATAGATATATAGATAGATATATGTTGTCATACTCACTTTGACCGGTTGTAAATACACAAACAAAAAACCTCTCACTCATATAGTTGTGGGAGAGCAGCACTACACTACACTGAGTCGTTTTGCCTGGATGTAATTTTCAGCTGCACTGCAGGGGGCCTGGGGGAAGTTGGGGGAATGGCAGCTCTCAGGCAGAACATGTTTCAACGGGAATATAGCTCTAAATTGTCAGACGGACCATGTTAAAGGCTTAGGAGCAGGGCAGCGAGTCACTAAGACATCTGTCTCTTGGTCTGAGCCTGAACATCTCGAATGATGAAACATTTTACACTTGTAGTTCACATCTTGAGTGTGACAACCACAGATTGAAAAAATAACTCAGACGCTTCATTTGCCCTTGTGCATAAACAACTTCATTTGGTACATGAACTACAACATAGCTTTGACACTGTTATTGCCTCCTCAAAGGTTATTTTTTATCAGGGACTGAAGCCCATCCCGGGTGACTTGGACTTCAGTCACAAATATAGATGTCGAAGCAGACCAGTGTTGTAGTCGAGTCACCAATTTTCAAGTCCAAGTCACTTTCAAGGCCTCAGTGTTCAAGTCCAAATCCAAGTGCAAGTCACCAACGAGTAGTCTGAGTGGAGTCATCTTTAGACCTAACTTATGGGTTACATTTAGGGGCTGGGAGTTAAATGTGCACATGCATCAGGCAGAGGTTGAATAGTATTGTCGCTGAGCGTGACTTGCAAATCCTTTGTGCTCAAGTCCGAGTCTAAGTCCGATCATCAGTTCTCTAGTCCGAGTTGACTCACGAGTCCTAGTGTCTGAGAAAAACTAGTCCAAGTTTGAGTCCAAGTCATACAAAGGCAAGTCCGACTCAAGTCGAGTCATTGAGGCTTACCCTCGAGTTGAGTCACAAGTCACAAAAATGAGCTGATGACTCGAGTACTCCATCTCTAAAGCAGTGTCAGAGAATATGATAAGTTTATACAGAAATGCTCTAATAAGATACTTTTCTACAACATTCTTGCTTTAAATGGTGAAATTAGCCTTGTTAAGAGATCATGAATGACTCTCAATACAATAAAAAGTGACATCTTACTGCTGTTGGTTGCAAATAAAATATTGTGCTTTTACAGTAACTGAACACTGCCTCATGACTCTTCCATTGTTGTGGTAATTGTTTTAAAAATTTGAAAAAAAGGATTGTAAATGTAGTAAATAATATTAACAATATTGATGAATGGATTAAACTAGTTGATTAACTAACATGATAATATCCGTTTTTTTTTTTATCTCGTTTGTTTAGTGAATGGAACATATTATAATTGTTTTGCTGTTTTGTTACGATACAGCTGCTTGTCCAAACCCACAGACACATGTTAAACCAGTCTAAAGTAGTCACTCTTGTCCCTGCATCTGTTCCTTCATCTGTTTGTACGACAAACGTCCAAACATCTCAAATGTGAGTCTGTGCTTTTACTGTAGAATCATGATGTGTCTTCACACTGTGCTTCAGCTTGTTCATATTTAAATAAAGAGCTCAAGGAAGATGTTTTGACACATACACGAAATGTGACATATTTGTTGTGTAAACTCCAGAGGGACTGTGCATCTGCCATTAATGATGACATGTTTTTTTATTATTTGTGCTCATTTTAAGTGATAGCGAGAACTGGAGGCTTTACACGTAAAAAAAAACAGAGCTAAATTTTTTTTTTAACAAAACCTTTATTTTTTAACGCTCCTATTCTCTTATTCTTAACCTCCTCTTAACCACCACATAAGGTAAACATAAAGCTTGTCTTGGGATACAAACATGTGTCTTTTTGGAGTTTTTTGTAGCTACCTGTACCTTTCAAAGTGACATGCCACTTAATTCCTTTTGTAAGGAATACACATAATTTCTTGCTGCCAAAAAATGTTGTCATACTGTAAGTGATACTCGACTAGTTATCTTCTCAAACCCACTAACATCTTACGAGTTTCAAATCCCAAAAAGGTACTTGGTGTTACTTGAAATGTAGGAAAGCAGTAACAAAAAAATTAAAAGTGAGCAGAAACTCAAAGCATTTACGTTATACTGCAAACAAAAGATGGTTTGTCCTTTTACAAACCATGTTGCCTCCTGTTGATGACCACATTCTGTTGATTTAACCTAATGAAAGTAGTCTAATTATTACAATCATCAAACCTTTGTTTACTCAACAGCCTCAACACAGCTGCACAGCACTGGTAATCAACATATTGAAATGTGGCATTGGTTTCTTCTGATTTCCATTGTACATTTACATTTAAACACACAGGTGGGCTATGTAAGTGTTTATGCACCAAACCAAAGCCTTCACAGCAATTCTCTCAAATAATTTCCTAGGACTATTTAACTCATATACAGTAAATGCTCTTTGGTGGTATGCTTTGCCTCAATGTCGGCTTCACCAAATAGTGTACTTGAACACAAACACACACTGGCTCACCTTTGGCTTATGTTACTGACTGATTTCACAAAGATGTTTATATAGGAAGAGAACCGAGGTCCGCTCTGCTTTTAGGGATTCTTTGCAACTTCTCTAATACATTATTGATCTGCGCAGTGTTTAGAGCAGTGAATAATTAACACGCCGCTGTTGCTGCTGTCAGAATAGTCGCAATCACAGCAACATGTCAAAACAATATCGAGAGGCGACATAAATTATGCAGCGTTGTAATTACACTCCTTCAGTTTTGAGCCAATTGCCTTCTGCTTGTGGAGCTGGTTCTATAGGCAGCACAAACAAATTATGGTGCAAAAACATTTCAACATAGCCTGACAGCACAGAATTTGAGTATCTTTAGCACTTCTGCCTAACAGCAAGAAGGTTGTGAGTTCAAAACCCGTTCGCCTCAAACATTCTCGGCCGACTCTGGTCTTTTTGTGAGGAGTCTGCATGTCCTCCGCGTGTTACCGTGGGTTCTCTCCGGGTACTCTGGCTTCCTCCCACCGTCCAAAGACATGTATGTATAGGTTAATTGGCAACTCTAAAATTGTCCCTAGTTAATGAATGTGAGTAAGGGGACCCCCTCGAAAACGAGATGATTCATCTCAAGGGATTAATCCTCATGAAAAAATGTGAATAAATAAATAAAACAGTAGACTAGTAGTTAGTGGCAAGAAGTAAAATACCAAAAAACATTTAGCATTTTTAAATATACTAAGGACTGTAAACCATTTAGGCTAGTCTTCAAACACTTTTTCATATTATGGGCCTTGTAAAGCTGTTATGAGCAAGTCAGTTCCTCTTGACAGATTTAAGTCTTAGGACAAGGTTGTGTTAATCTGCAGACTGATCGATTTAATACTATGATGATGTTTGAAGGGTTTATATCACTTTATACAGTTTCTGCTCATGTTCTAATGAGTTGGATGAGTTGTGAGTTTGACTGGCATTTCCTAGAGTTGTGATAAATGTGGCAAACACATGCATAAATGATCACAGGGTTTTAGATGAGCTTTGATGTCCTGCAGTCACACTCTTGATCAAAAGCATTTAACGTGTTGAATGAATCTAAATATAGATATACAGTAAGCAGTAAGCTTATAACTTCATGATGACAGAGAGTTTTCACATGAAGAATTTGTTTGATCCATTAAGGACCTTTAAATGTTTTCCTAATTGAAACCATATACTTGCTCTTCCTCTGAGGGTTTGTGCATCCTCACTAATCAATGTCACGGTTGCCTAAACCACATCAAGTAACTGAAGCCACATTTACGCAGCACAGCTCTGTTTTCTGCCATTTACGTTCCCCACTACTTCCATCCCCTGCGGACCGAGCACTGTTTTCTGTGGAGCTGGTGCACTCAGTGGTAATATCTAATGTCAGATCAGATTCTTTGATACATATTTTATATTAGCAGACCTCTCCTTTTTTATCCTTCAATTCTGGACAGTGCACAGTCTAAAAGGACAGGATTATAAATGTCCTTCTTGCAGAGGACATAATATCAATTTGCCTGTCTGTTTAGATTGCAACAAAACAAAAAGCACTTTGCAGACCCTAAAGGTCATCTGAGTTCAACACTGACAGATATTTATACAAAGCTTGAGAAACCCTACCTTTTCAGCAACAGTGTCTTTAGAGCACTTCCATGCTTTTTCTTTTCCTTTGTGATCCTGTCTGCTTGTAGTGTGTGCTTTATGGGACACACACTTACATAACCATAAATCATAAGTGCCCAATGCTTTTGGGCACTTTACATAGGAAGATATGTGTTCTGCTGTGTATATCATTATGGGTCACACAGATCCTACTTCAGTCACTGGACTCTTCTGTTCCCTGTTAACCTGCCAGTGTGCCAATTTTATTTAATTACCTCTTCATTTTGCTGTTTTAGTTAAATGGAGCCCTTAAGTCTTGACTGACGGTAAAAATAAGTAGTTTTTTCTCAACTGATTTCACACCCTCACAGATGGCTGTGCATCTAAAAATCCACTTTAAGTTCTTTAATTGTACAATTAGCATCAAAATGTCAGTAAATGTAAAGCACACAAAAATGTTTTCATATTGTTTTATAACACAGTAGTGTGTGGCCATGAACTTTCATATACATTCCTTCTAATTAATGATGTTTATCACCTAAATATTCACACACATTTTTACAAGTGTAAATAACTGTAAAGTCAACTGTTATCTCCTACAATACTGGCTCTTAACAATATGCAGGTTTATGACAGTCAATGTGTCCATCGTGTACACTGCATTCCCCTCAGGCAGCTGCACAGATGTCTTAGTGAGGGGTGCGGGGAAACCACTAAACTCAACAAACTGACATATGGACAAGCTGTCAAGTGGAATTATTCATTTGATTTTTGCCATCCCCTGGAGCATGGATAAACATGCTACCCACACATGTGCCACCCAAGAAAATTCAAATTACCCAAGTTTAAGTAATGGCCAGCCATTGTCTCGTCTTAAGTTATAATTCTGCCATGGAGCTTGTAAGTGAAGAATAGGATGCCTGCAATTGAGACCTATTGTAACTAATGTCTGTTCTGTTGGATGTTGCACATATTGTTAGGCTGGCTCTCACCATTTGTTCATGACTACAATTGATATTATATCCATTCATCCATCCATTCATCCATCCATTCATCCATCTTCTAACGCTTATATGGGGCCCAAACTTTCCCCACCCCAGACACTTCCTCCAGCTCTTTCAAGGTGTTCCCAGGCCAGCCGAGAGACATAGGCCCTTCAGCGTGTCCTAGGGTCTCCTCCCGGTGGGACATGCCCGGAACACCTCAGATGCCCAAGCCACCTCAGCTGGCTCCTCTCAATGTGGATCCAGCGGAGTTGAGCGCCTCTCGAGTGACCGAGCTCCTCACACTGTCTCTATGTGTGTGCACCGCCACTCTGCGGAGAAAGCTCATTTCGGCCGCTTGTATCCGGGATCTTGTTCTTTTGGTCATGACCAAAGCTCATGACCATATGTGAGAGTAGGAACATAGATTAACCGGTAAATCGAGAGCTTTGCCTTGCAGTTCAGCTCCTTCTTTACCACAACTGACCGGTACATCGACCGCATCACTGCAGAAGCTGCACCGATCCGTCTGTCAATCTCACGCTCCCTCCTTCCCTCACTCATTCAACAAGACTCCAAGATACTTGAACTCCTCCACTTGAGACAGGAGCTCTCTACCAACCTGAAAAGAACAAGCCAACCTTTCTTGACTGAGAACCATGGTCTCAGACTTGGAGGTGCTGATCCTCATCCCAGCCGCTTCACACTCGGCTGCAAACCGTCCCAGTGCACACTGACGATCCCGGCCCGATGGAGCCAACAGGACAACATCATCTTCAGGGAAGCGACCCTCTCGTTCTCCGGGGTGAACTCCAACACATGGCGGCTGAGCTGGGGGCCTATGTGCAATCCCACACCAGACCGCCGCCTCTCACCGCAGGCAACTCCAGAGTAGTGGAGAGTCCAGCCTCTCTCAAGGATTTGGGTGGTTCCAGAGCCCAAGCTGTGTGTGGAGGTGAGCCCAACTATCTCTAGTCGGTATCTCTCAACCTCCCGCACAAGCTCAGACTCCTTACCCGCCAGCGAGTTAGCGCCAGATTCCGTGTCTGGGGATTGGGTCACCGAGGCCCCCGCCTTTGACTGCCACCCAATCTACTTTCCCCCGGCCCCTTTGGAAAGACCCGGCCACCAGGTGCTCGCATGCGAGCCCCAACCCCAAATCTGGCTCCAGGGTGGGGCCCCGGTTGCGCCATACCGGGTGACGTGACGTTCCTTGATATTTTTTTATCCATAAAGGGTTTTAAAACCGTTCTTTGTCTGGTTTGTCATCTTAGACCTGCCTTGGGACCCTATCAGGGACATATAGCCCCCGACAACATAGCTCCAAGGATCATTCAGGCACTCAAACAGTTCTCTTGTTAACCTATAAAATCCTTTGTGGACGCGCGCCCTCTTACCTATCTGACCATATAACCTGGTATACTCCAGCTCGTACCCTTCGCTCTCAGGACGCTGGCCTCCTTCAACTTCCTCGAATAAAGAAGAAGTCTGCTGGCTACAGAGCCTTTTCTTATAGAGCCCCATTTTTGTGGAATGGGCTCCCGGTGGAAGTGCGGCGATCTGACTCTGTTGAGATTTTCAAAAGCAAACTCAAAACATACTTATTTCACCAAACGTATTGAGACTGATTGATCATAGGGTTAGGTTTACACTGGTCGTAGCTGTAGGTACACACTCAACCGCTCATATTATTATTACATCTGCCTTTTTTCAGTAGTATTTAGCACTTTTGTTTTTCTCCTTTCTACCTCCTCCTAGGGTGGATGCAAACCTCTGATCTGCTGGGTGACGTGTACTGCCCCCCCCCTGACTCTGCTCCAGTGTGAGGACCCACAGCTCATCTTTCATCTACCTTGATGTTGGCTGAGGTCCCATCCACCTTACACACACACAGAGTGGACACTGGACGCTGTCAACATAAATGTTTTTTGTGAATATGTTTTGTATTTATATGTATTTTTTCAACTGTCCTGGACACATTCTTGCACGGCCTGTCCATCCTGGGAGTGGATCCCTCCTTCTGTGGTTCTCCCTGAGGTTTCTCTTTTTTCCCGGCTGGGTTTTTTTTGGAGTTTTTCCTCACCCTGATGGAGGGTCTAAGGATAGGGGATGTTGTGCAGTCTGTTAAGCCCTTTTGAGGCGGCTGTTGTTGTGATATTGGGCTATACAAAAAATAAATGTCTTGTCTCAAACCCCTCCACCACGATAAGTGGCAGTTCAAGGAGGAGTGATGTTATGTCCAATGTTTTAATTTTCATTATCAATTAGCGTTTAAAAATGAAAATACATTTGTTATATCCATACGTATTTGTTTTTATCTTCAAGTTGAACAAAAATAATATCTAATGGATTATGTCTCACAGAAACAATGACAATCTGTTGTAATAAAACTACATGAGAAGAAGTAAAGAAGAGCAGGCAATAGACATGTGCATCATTACTTTTAAAATTTGTTGTGCTTGTTTACTTTAGCAGTAAACAGTGCAATCAAAACTACTCAATCAAAGTTCATCCAACCGTTTCAGAAACATCACAAAAACCTGGTTCCCATTGAGCAGCACAGCGACTGGTCAACACTGCGTTGCTGGAATTAGGACACTGATCATTAAATGAGTCAGTGCAGGCATTGCTTCACGGGACATCACCTAAGCTCTCTCATGTTCCACTAGATTAATCCAATCAATATTCATTAATGCTAATCAATGTTGTGCAATTTTTTCACCCTCAGTGGAGTTGACCAAACTAATTAAATTAATGAAGTGCAGTGTTGGGGTGGGGGTGGGTATTGTCGGTAGACGTTGCTTCTGGTTTTGTGCAACATCTGCTTAAAGAGTTTTTGGGATGCAGTGTAGTGCGGCACATACCGGAGCAGCGCCGTGCTTTGGGATGGCCTCTTTGTTGTGATTTATGGTTCCATTCCCCCGTTGTGGGTACACTTTTCTGACTAGGGGACAACTATTTATTGTCTTAAGCTATATGCTTTTGATGGGACTTAAATAGGAGCACAGGAAAAGAAAAGAGCACAATCTTAGACAATAGATCAGCAAAGGACCAGTGCAGAGAGACTATTTTTCGTAGAAATTTGTGTGCCATGCTTATTATAAAAGCCAACCCCAAGAGACTATTATCTTTCAAGACTTGTGGCTGGCTAGAATTTCATTTTCCTGCAATATGGTTTATCAATAGTTTGTTCAAGCATGTCCTGTTCTGTAAATGGAGTGGTGATTATAGCAAAGCCTTTAATTGTATTTTAAATGAGAGCACGGTCACCAATATATCATCTCGAGTGCTGCTCAACCAGACCTGTGTTTCCATCTGTGTAACTTTTTTGTAGGGAGAAGGTTTATTCATTTGTCTAAGATGACATTAAAACAATAACATTTGAAGAAGACAGTGATTATTTTAACAACACAGAAATATCAGCTTGTTGTTTCCAGACAATAATGTTGCATTAAATGGTTGCATCAATTTTAAGTCAAGGATTCATCGGTGGCCTTCAGCTACATGAAGTCAGTGACATTTTCCCTAACATACTGTTCACCTGGGAGTGTGAATAGCACCCTGTCAATGTGCTAGACTCTCTTCACAGCTTTTTCATGTCCGAGCAACTTGACAGCCACGCTGTTGCCACGCGCAGCAGGATACCGTAGTGTTATGTATCTTGTGTATCATTATATACAGTATGTAATCTTGGTGCATAAATAGAGCAAATTTGTGTAAGGAACTACACAGAGAAATCTAATTGTGATTGAGAAATGTCTATATTGGGAAATAGCCTCACACTTCTGGTCTGGCTCTATGATGTGATTTTCTATATGTGAACATTTTTATAATTTCAAGGAATGTGAAGCCAAGCTCCTTTTAAACAATTGCAACAGTTGCATGATGTAATATATAATGCATTAGCTCATAGGTTTGTCTCAAAAGAATAAGAAAGCTCATTCTGTAAATGCGATAAAATTTTACATTCAGTCAGTACCAATGTTCTCAGTTATTTAAACCCATTTGTGTTTTATGCGTTTTTTCACAAAAGCTTTAAATTCTACAGATTTTTATGAACTGAGATTTTTATGTCTTCAAGTCAAGAATATATTTTGTCAATGCCGCTTAAAGTCTTGTTTCCTATATTGCCAGCCCCTCTGTCTAACAAAAGTGAGGAGTTCTCGTCGCAGGGTATTTCTCATCCCCTTTGATCTCAGGAGAAGCAAAGTGCTACACCTGAGCCATCTGCTGCACACCGCTCCTCTGGGTAAGAAGGAAAGAGCTGAATTATTGAGATGGTATTGTTCCTGAGACACTAGTAGAAAATGTAATGTTAAACTGCTTACAGCTAAACTCAACAAGGCTTCAAGTGGAAAAGAAAGACTACCAAGTGTTTTCCCTTTAGAGAACCTGTGAGAGGGTCTTTGTATAATAAATTCAGCTTAAATCTCAGAGTCCCTGCTGTTTTCATTTGACCACATCCGCTGTTTGAACAACAAGAGTGTTGTTTCCATTTTTTTGGGGAGGCCCTGCGGGATTGACAAGAACGGTCGAGTAGTAGACTCCATACTGAGGCGACAAAACACCTTTGGGAAATTTTGTCAGACAAGGAAGAACAAAAAGGGTCATGTAATTGTTTGTATCAGCCACTTCAAAAGGAAATGTTGTTTAGGGAAAGAGCTGTAGCGACTGTGGTCCTGGTGAGCCTCTGTGGAGAACATTATCATATTATGTGCTGCTCGGGGAAAAAAGAGGTTATTTTTTCCTTTCCGGTTTAATAAAATAAATGTCAGTAATCATATACAATTGGCTTTGATAGTTTCCATAAAATAATCTGTTAAGGACGATGCATTGTTTCCCAGTAATATCCAGTCTACTGTTTTCCACATTGTAGCCGTGCGTCTTGTGGGAGATGTTTTGCTTGATTTGACGGCAGAAACTGATTTAGGAACACAACAGTGTGACAAGTGTCTATACATGGTGAAAGATAATGGATAACTCTGGAGAGGCTCAGATGAGATCAGTGAAGGAGGAACACAGTGGGAGATGAAGCGAGAAAGGGATCCTTATTTTCTCTCAGCGTGTACAGTACATACCTGCAGGAGGCAGATGATTGATTCTTCAAACTGGCAAAATCAATAGGAACCTGCCAGGGTTGCCATTCATTGAGTCAAAAACAATAAAAGCAGTAAATCTCAACTGACTCTGGTACAAACAAGGCAAATGTTACGAAGATGGAACGATATGGTGGAAATACAAAGGCTGTAAAGTGTTTAATGAGTAACGCAGATTGGTTCTCTCAAAGCTAAATGAGCTGTACAACATACGACCCAACTGATTTGCTTATACCACATTGTTTTTTATTGGACTTGGTTGATCGATTGCAAGTACCCACCTCGACAAAACCTGGGTGTGATACATTACTCAGTACACGCTGATTAACCTGCCTCTCCAGAGTAGCACAACCTGTCCATGCTGCGTTTCCAATCGAATGTGTTGTTTGGAACTGAAGGATAAAGTTGATGACGGAAGTGTCATGGATGTCAGTTTAGCTCTAAATCAGTTCCATTGCATTTCTGGAGCAATTTTATTTCTTAAACAATACCACATACCAATGACTAATAAAAGAACGTATCTTGAACTCTTGCAAATATATGATCAACTAAATGTGCTGGAATGAGTGCAATTTTCTCCACAGACTTTATTATTTATAACAGAGAATGGAGAAAATGTTTGAAAGGCCAAAAAGAGCTAGCGTCATCTCATCAGCTACTTTTGGATTTGGATTATATTTCAATTCTACTGCTGAAGATAGGAAGCTAGTCTTTGGCTTTTTGTGTCATGGGAAGAATTCAAGATAAAGTTCACCAACATGCATGTGTGCATGTGTAGGTGAATTAAAATGTTCTTTTTAACTGTGAGTGTGAATGAGAGTGTGTTAGTGTTAGGAGAGTGTTAGCCCTGCAGTGGTACCTCGTCCCAAAACCAAAGCAACTGGGATAGGCTCCATGACTCATAAGGGGTAAAAAAAAAAATATATATATATATATATATATATATATATATATATATATATATATATATATATATATATATATATATATATATATATATATATATATATATATATATATATATAATTGTAGCTGCTTCTAGTGAAATCTAAAATGAATGGTTACTCCAGAGCCTCAAAGTGATACACCACAGTATTTGTCATTGTTGTTATTGTGCTGTAAATGGTTTCACTTTTTAAAAAGCAAAAGTGCTTTTTATCTCCACTGCCTGCTAAAAAATGGAGTAGCGGCAAAGGGCAGTGTTTGTAGATGAATCACTCCTGTTCAGCTGACAGAAAGAAGAAGCTGACGCTGAGGTCACAGACTCACAGAAAAAAAAATGAGTAAAACTGTGAGGCACAATTGATTGTTTATGACAGACACATTCATTTAAATACAAGAGAGTCTGCTTTGACATTATCTTCAGCATTAATGCTTGTGATGTTACCTGTTGCCATAGAAACCATGATGACAAAGATGAGCTTTTAAAATGTCTTTGGTCACTTTTAAAAACTGTCTAATCAAGTAGGTGGTAATTCACCAAAAAAACAAATTAAATTTATTGTGAGCAATGTTTAGATGGTAATTATTACCCTTGACTCCAGGCTTTTACCACTTTCTACTCAGCAGGTGCTTAAACAAAAATACACATAAGCTCCTGAAAGTATAACTGTGGCATTTGGAAATGTTCCACCAAATTACCCCAAGATGACACTTAATAGTAGATGATCCTTTGAAATGAAACAAAAGATAAGCCAGTGATCCGTGTCAAAGCCATATCTGTAGAAACAGAAGTGTGGATAACATGTTTTTCTTCAGATTTTACCCCTGGCTCTTTAATCACAATTTCATTCCTTACTCATACAGACAAAGCTAACAGATCGACTTGTTCTTGTGGCATTTGAGGCATGTAATCCATCCTTATACAAGCATACTAAAGCCAGAACAGAAAGTACTACCATTACAGGCTCATTCAGACTCACTTGTCTTGCCATGTTTCTTTTTTTATTTTCATTCATTGTTGTCATTTCTATATTTTTTTTTAGTCAGAGGTGCTCAGAGCAGACTAAGCTAATAAACTGACTCAAATGTGTGAAGCTAATTGGTCACTGATTGTTTCATTAAACAGGGACAGCTAGCTCATGCTACTATAATACATTCCATTTAATTTAATTTATTTATTTTAAATCTAGCTAGTGTTGCATTTGTAAACTGTTTTTGTAATACTTGTGGTACCTAAGGCTCCATGTTATACCTTCTTATAAATTAATCATTTCTGAGCTTTACAGTTTTACAGGGGACAGGATTTAAGAATGTTAAGAACGTCAAATGCTCAGTTTAAGCCTCTGCGTCTTTAAGCTCCTCCCTCTAAAACAAGTCTGTCTTAAAGTGGCTTTGGCCTTTATAACACTGCATTACAAGCTCTCCACCTTCCTAAAGCAAAATCTTTGAGTATGCCTTAAGGAAGTGTCATGTTTATCAAAGGCTTCATTAATGCACACACGTAATGTAAAAACTGACATAGCCTATTCATATTCAGCCACAAGCTATACTGCAGTCTCTTGTAACCACAATGCAGTTTAATCCTCATTACACTAGGCTCAGATTTACTTTGCTATCATCTTGTGTTAACCCTATTCTCAGATTTATTCTACGTTAATAATTTGTAATTGGATGTTATGCAAACAATATTGCTACACTGGCGCTGATTACTCAAGGATAATTACACCAAACCACCATTACAGTTGTACTTTCCCACAAATACTGGCTGACGCAACAAGATTTATTGTATTTTTTTAGACTATTAAAATACTTGACATTATTCATGAATAAGTAACCCTTGGAAGTTAGCTCAGGGTTAACCATCCACAATTTCTTATGTTATAATCACCCAGTTCTTTTCTCCAGAGAAGTAACTACTGATTTAAGCACTTTTCAAGACATTCACTGTGGAGCATTGAGTTTCTAGCCATTGGACATATGAATATTTAACCAACTGTTCTTAATGTAGCTTAATTTGTTCAGCCCATTCTCATTTCATTCCTTAAAACAAATACAGCCGTAATGAGGCAACGTCAAAGCACTTCTGTTTCCTTCCATTTGAGAGATCACAGTACGAAGGCATCACACTGGGGGTTCCAGCGCCCTCCCAGCTGACCATGCCTAAATGGTGTTTTTGCTCGGCTGAACACTAATCCTTCTGTCAGATAAGGACCATTATAGCAGGGGTGTAACCGGCCTGGTTCAGTTGGAACAGACATTGAACCTATCTGAAGCAGACAGCACACTCCTGCTGATTGTGTGGCCAAGGCTTGTTTATAAAAATGTCCATTGCAACACAGTGGGCTGTTCCAGACCTCTCTGTGTTAAAAAGTGAGGCTGGATTGAAAACTTTGGAAGCACAAAAAATATATTTTTCAATCACTTTTTTAGGAGAGTCTGTATATACCTGAAATTTGATTTATCTGCCTTTTGATGTAATTTAGAGCAGTGTGAAGTTGCTCATATTTCACAACCATAGATAGAATGGCTATTATAAATCAACTATCTTTTGCACCTCTGACAGGTGCTGCTATTATCGCCTATATCTGTACATTAGATTTTATTGCAAAAATGAAGTTTGTGCTCATGAAACTCATTTGGAAGTCAGCAGATCTATCATCAGCTTGTGCAGACCCAGACAGCTGCATGGAAATGAGGAGCCAAACAGATGCACTTTATTTGCGAGGGAGCATACGGACAATGTTGTTTTTTCTCTCTCAGAAAATGAGGATGCATGCTGGACATTCACAGCCTGAGGGAATCAAACTTTAACTTAGAAATGATCTATACTGAAGCCAACAATCATCGGTATTCTTTGTTGTATTTGTCATGCACAAGATATTTTGTTGTTGCACTAGAACATGTGGGATGCCACAAAGAGAAATCTGTGTTTTTATTGCATGTTTATTGAGTAGTAGTTGTTTTTTTTTTTGTAAATTTGATTCAATTGTTTTACATGCACCACTTCTGTAGCAGCCTGCATACTGACCACCCGGGGCACTCACACAGCTCACACAGCAGCACGGAAATAAGTTTCTGTTTCCTCCTGCTGCTTTGTTTCTTCTGCATCTGCATACCCCTTATTAATGTCATCAAGGGTCTATTCTGTTGATCTTTCAAAGCGCGAGCGTCTCTCACATGACTCTGAAGAGAATCTTGGGAGTCTATTGTCAAGGGAATAGGACTGAAAAATGTAGTGAGATTGCAATTGAAAAATGGCTTCTATCTATGACTTCCTCTGCCTGCTTCTTCACTAGATCAAACAGAGGCTGTCTTTAAATGCCCCTCACTGCCTCCGTGGTACATATCTATTTCTGTATGTTTATGTTGTGCACAATGCTGTATGCAAGTTGTTATTCCTGGCAAACATTTAGACTAATGAGCTTTAGAAAAGGTACAATACCTACTAATGAAGCACTGTGGGGTTTTAGCGGAGGCCCTTGAGGACTCACATAACAGTGGTGACGACTAAAGAAGAAAATTACATTACCCAATGTTAACAATAAGACCCACAAATTGACATTATGTTCATCAAAACTTGTATTTCTCAGTTATTGTTTAGTGCAATCCTTCAAAGTATGTCCTCTTGAAAAGATTATCTTTGGCAATGTCTCGATGAAATTCTCTTAATCATGTCAGAAACTGAGCTCCATCTTCCCAAAATACAAACTTTCAGCTTGCACATGCCATCTGATTTACAATAAAGAAGATATTACCTTCAGTTTTTATGAGCAAATGACTCACAAAAAGGCACATTAGATCTAAATTGAACATGCAATGAAGGTGAACTACCAGTCATTGTTTTATTACGAGCAGAAGTTTTCAATAAATACAGTCTTTTAGAGTGTTTTCATTTGTTGTTGAGGTCTCGCAGACATTTATTGGGAAAATGATATGTTTTCTGTTGTATGTAATTTTGAAGTGTCAATCATAATGTCAAATGCTGCTTAATCATCTAGCATCTATACGTCAGCTACTGATGCACATTTACATTTTACAGCAAGATCCTAGATTCTGATTGAAGTAACTCATTATGTGGATGTCAAACATTTCTCTTCATGATCATTCTTTAATGATCTCATTAAAGAAATAGCATTACAGGCTTTTCTACGGTGGCCGAGACAGCTCAACACGCTGCAAATTAAGAAAGCACCAGCAAATAAAGAAAACATCTTCATCAGTTTGACAACACGCGCGCTGCAAACGTTCACAACACATACAAATACAAAAACGCCCTGCAAATTCAAAAACGCGCTGCAAATACAAAAACGCGCTGCAAAAGTTCACAACACATACAAATACAAAAACGCGCTGCAAAAGTTCACAACACATACAAATACAAAAACGCGCTGCAAATACAAAAACGCGCTGCAAATTCAAAAACGCGCTGCAAATTCAAAAACGCGCTGCAAATTCAAAAACGCGCTGCAAAAGTTCACAACACATGCAAATACAAAAACGCGCTGCAAAAGTTCACAACACATGCAAATACAAAAACGCGCTGCAAATTCAAAAACGCGCTGCAAATTCAAAAACGCGCTGCAAATTCAAAAACGCGCTGCAAATACAAAAACGCCCTGCAAATTCAAAAACGCGCTGCAAATACAAAAACGCGCTGCAAATTCAAAAACGCGCTGCAAATACAAAAACGCGCTGCAAATTCAAAAACGCGCTGCAAATACAAAAACGCGCTGCAAGTAACACAGACCACAACGGAAATGTTTTAAGGGGACTCCTTTGAGTGACGAACCCCTAATGGGACCTGCTTATTGTTTGCTAGCCTGTCGCCAGTGTTGTTGTCACTGACCTGAAAGGTGAGTTTTTTTTGTTTACTTTTATATCATGATCGTATAATTGCTTAGTTGTTTGGATATTGTTGGCCTAAATATATTGTTACACTGTTGCGGTATAACGTTACAGTGTTGCTTATGTTAGCGGACTTAATTTAGCAACTAAATATACCACCGGCTTCACAGACCAGGCTTAAACTAGTCCCAGATTGAAATTAATGTTTAGCTGTTTTAAATAAAAGCAACATATTCTGACATCAATTCAAGTATGTCAATGCCATTGTTTTGTCTCAATATGCACACCAGTAATGTTTTTGTGTAGGGTGTTTATAAAAACTGCTTAAATGTCCTAATTAAACCAAGGCCTAATCCTGGCTTAATCTAAGCCCTGTCTGTGAAACTGGGCCTATATCTTTCAGTAGTTGTTCACATAACCCCATTGTAGTAGTCTTTTTTGACATGAATTCCCATCCCTGAATCAAACTCAAATGACTTGAAAATTAAACAATACCATTTGAAATTGAGTCAGCTCTAAAGGATTATTCACTTGATATTTGAGGTACCTGTGACAGCAAAATTATTTGGAGACAGGGGATTACAAAGTTTAATCTTAACAGGGTTTTTCATGGTAGACTAAATTATATTATTTCTTGGAATACATTATAAAGTGATTGGAGGCAGGATTTTGCCACCTCTGAATGGGAGCGCCCTGAATGCAGATTGCTAACACAAACCCACACAGAG
>JALDNG010000004.1:9867500-10097500 GCA_024349245.1 Neodontobutis hainanensis
CTCTTGAACTATTGTCTACTGTCAGTGGAGAGTGCTGAATGAGAAAACTGTCCAAGTGGAGAAAAGAGCGGCAGGAGAAGCAACAGATTCATGGCTTGGATGATTTGTTTTGCTGGTCTACACCTTTTGAAGCTGCCACCCTGCCTTCTCAATGCAACACTCTAAATCAAGCAAAGCCCTGTGCTATGTGCAAAGTCAAGTTAAAGCAGATTTAGCATTGTAGCTTCCTGTCTTCACTGTTTTTTTCTTTTTTTGTCTGATTAGGAATTTCACAATGCTTCCAGAGAAACAAACATGCAGTTATTCCTTTTCAGCTGATGATATTTTTCTCCCTCATCCAGTTTGAAGCTTCACCAATTGGCATATGCTATTGCTTTCTTCATGTTGCCCTGGCATTTAAGCTATCAGCCCATGCACCCTTTGAAACCAGTGGCTTAAAGTGGGGTGGACACAGGACTGTGTTTTGAATATGTGTAATTTGTAGATTATTGTTGACCCCCATCTACCTTATTTACCTCTGCTTTTGTTGAGCCATTGGGAATCTACACACACATAAGAAAGGGCTACTGCATAAATATAAATCTAAGAGACTCCCGTAACGCTTTTCTTTTGCTGCCCTTCCATGCTCTTTGTGTGTGATGATGTACTTGCAATAGCCAAACAAGCCTCCCTTTCATGTCTTGTTGCTCCAATAAGGCTTGTTAATAACAAGCCCAGGATTTAAATAGCACAGGCCAAACTTCTGGCAACAACTCTATCTGCTTTTTCACATAAGGCTTGAAATAGCCAAAGATTTGGCCCAAAACGTCACAGGGAAATTGGGATTAAGTTCAGCTTGATGTCGCCCATCACTGCTGCCCAGCTTTCCACTTTCCCAGCAGCTTCAGCAGTGCTCTCACATCTTTGTGGGTCAGATCACAGAATTCCTGTCATGAAGGGCGTTGGGTTTTAACGTCAGGGACTGTGATATCTCCTCCCCAAACCCTTCCCTCGCCCCCCTTTCCTTTCCACCGATAACAGCTAATCCGTGCCTCACATTAAACTGTGACCAAGATCAATTAAAACCCTGCCTAGCCTTGATAGCAATCTCCCTCAACAGCAGCCATTGGTGACACTAGTTTGTGTGTGTGTGTGTGTGTGTGTGTGTGTGTGTGTGTGTGTGTGTGTGTGTGTACAGTAGCATGTGCATGTGTGTGTTAAAGGAGCTATAACAGAGAGCCGTCTCCATCCATTTCACTTGGGTGCAGTCAGTGCCAAGCCGCAGGGAAAGCTTGCCATTGATTTTCATCGGCTCTTAACAGAGATGAAAGACAATAAAAAAACAATAACAACAATGATCACAACACCCTGGCCATGTATGGCTAGAATGATTACCCATATCTTAATTAGTATTCTTTCCTTTTTTTGTAATTATTTATTTTTTTGGCACAGTCCTTATAGTTGAAAATAAATTTGTCTTGCCTGATTTTGCTCTGATTTCTGGACCAACCCAGTGGAGATCTCTCCACAAAGAGGATTCTCTCCGCCTATCGTTTTTATTTAGAAAGTTCAGTCTGAGTGGGCAGTGTTTTCTGTTGCATGTGTTGTGCCAGCTTCACGTTGCTGTTTTCAAAACCATTGGCATCACAGAGAGGCTGGCTGGCTGAAATGGAAGGCTTGGTCCTGGGGTGCCAAATGTGCCTTGGCGTGTGAGATTGGGAGGAGTGGGATACGTGGGTTGCTGTGGTTGCTGCGGCAGGACAGGGCGGGGACACAGGTGGAGCAGAGTCCTAGGCGTGCACGACTGACTGCCAAACCAACTGTCGTGTCAGCCACTGGGACAGGCTGCAGTGGGCCTCAGGTTGTTTTGGTGTGTACATCAAAAGGACAGGCTGCAAACATGAAAACACAACTCATTTTATCTCCATCTTTTACTTCTACAGTTCTTCCTTCTTCTTTTCTTTTTAGGCACTCCTTTTGCGTGTGCATTCCCATGAGGCGCTCATCCAAAGTGCTGCAAAATCTTTGAGCTCAGGAGGAGCGACAGCATGCCCACAGGGTTGCCACGGCAAAGTGCAGGAAGGACACAGTGCAAGGAAGTGTGGAAAACAGGTGAATGCAAAGGTTGTACGTCTAACTTATTATTGTGTTATTAGTCCTGACCATACACTCATAAGCTCTACTTTCACATTTGAACAAGTACTACAAAATGTTTCTAGATTAATGGTTCACGTCCGATTGGAGGACAGGAACCAATCAGCAGGAGGGAGGTGTGTGTTTTTGTGTACTTTTTGTGGTAAGACTTTGCTTTCTAGACAATGTCACATCCGGAAAATGCGCTTCAATTTGTTTTTTTTAGTCATCAAGGAGAAAAAGCTTTATCTAAATATATAAGACTGGGGAAAGGGAAAGACAGGCATTTTAATGCTTCACAGACAAAAAGAAAGGTACCAGCCATTTTTACAATCCTTCACTGTTTTTTTATCTTTAACACTGCTGTCAGCACTGTTTCAATTACATCCTGCTGCTTATGAGTATAGTGGATTACTGCACGTGGAAGGGAGTGGGTTGACTCATGTTGGTAGGGTATACAAGATTTTTTTTTCGCCTTTTATTGTCTCTTCAAAAGACAATTGTGTTCTTGGCCTGCGAGCTAGTTCCACCCCTTCGCACTGCTGGAGAAGAATTAAGTTGTGGATGATCCAAATTCACAACAAAGACTTCCAATTTTGATTCTTTTGTGTTGTTCTTATATTTCCCTCCTCTGTCCTTTTAGTTGTTGGGTTTCTTTTACATAAATAGCTTTGCTTAGTTGTAACCTAGTTTTTTCGTTTGTTTGTTTTTTAACAGGGATTTTGCACAAAAAGAGAAGAAGAATTAATTTGGTGTATCCTACTGCAGTTTGAAGTATTTGGCTATTCACAAAAAAAATAAGATTTGAAATGTCACAAAAATGCCAGTGTAGGGAAAGAAAGAGCTCAAGGCATACACTATGCTGTAGGCACTAAATGAAAACAGTAGAAGAAGAAAGTGTGGTGGTTTTCCAAAACTAACCCCCCACCCTTTAATAAAGCTTTTACACCAGCAGAGTCATGGTTTACCCACTGCACACCTCGACCAGTGGGCTTGTGGAAGAGTGGATTATACATTTATAATTTAAGCAATTAACATAAGTCCTTTTTCTGAAAACTGATTATACATAGAACAAAATCCAACAACTTTAAAAATTATTATAAAGTGCCTATTGCGTATATGGCAACAAAACTGTTCCACAAGAAGAGGTCAACTACTCTTCCTTCATTCGGCACATTATGTTGCCCTGATGGCTGCTGTAATTACACGTCCAAAGAGGTGCACAGCGCAGCAGCTTGGAAGTACAACAATACTGAACAACATAATTCAGCTTTAAAAGCTTATGTGCTTTTTAAAAAGAAAATTCTTTCTCAATGTTGCATTTTCTGCTGGAGTCAGCCACAGTCTAGCCTCCAACCACAGCAAATATCAAAGATGACTATTCTTCCAAAACAACATGAAACTAACTGACAGCTGTGCAGTCTATTGCTTCAATTAATCTCAAGGATATGATTTATAAAACTGGGGTCAACCATATGCAGACAAAGCCCAACAAATCTGCTGTGCTCTATATCAGCTGTTTTTTTCAGTGTTTATGACAAACCTGTTATCTGGTGCAATGCTTCTAATGCTTCATTAAGTGTTATCCAAGCAAAGATGACTTACAAAAGAAATTGTTGATCAGGAGTAAATGTGGATAAAGTGGATAAAGAAATGGCACGAGATGTCTTATTTTACTGCTGTTTGTCTAACTAGATCTAATAAAGGTGGTAATATATTAAGTTTCTTGTCCATCTAAAAAAAAATCTATGGATGACACAGAGCAATGTCACTTAAGAACTTTGACCTTTGTTTAAAAGGAATCTTGAGGTCACTAATCTGGTGTCAAAGAAGTATTAGGAAGACAACAAAAAGGTTAACACATGTCGCTTCTGCTACAGCATCTCTATTCTGATGCTCCTACAAACACGCTCACGGCGGAGGTGCAGCCATAATAAGCATGAGTAGGATGCCTGGAGGGGATGAATAAATGAAGCCTACTTGAGCTGTTAGTTACATTTTTGTTTATGTTGTGTGCATGGAAATGTGATGTATAAGACATGGCTCAACCAAAAATAGAAACTGTGTAAAAAAAAAAAAAAGAAAAGAAATAATAAAATAATAATCTTGAGTGAGTGGTTGCACAAACAAATTCCACAGAGAAGCCCTAATTAAGAGAGCCCCTGTGCACATCACTCATCTGTGCTTTTCATTACCTGCCCTCCTCCTTTCAGAGGCCAAATGGACCTGACCACTCCCATGTGATGGCCCCTCCTCCCTCCTTCAGAGAAAAATAAATATTCGTGGAGCTTTCAAACTTGTATCGGATGATTAGACTTGGGTTGCATCCCAGAACAGTGCTCAGCCCCAGCAGGGATTCAGCAGGGAGCATCACAGCCAATGCATAATTTCTAAAGATGGGGGGGGGGGACTCACACTGAGCCAGTGAGTCCCAATCCCGAGACTGCAGACATGTGAAAGGCTTATTGAACAGCTCAATAAGACAGCATTGAGTAAATAAGGAAAGAAAGAGTGGACCTTCTCTGTGCCACCTAAAGTTAGTGCTCATTATTAGATAAAAAAGATTCTGTTTCCTAATGGTTTATAGCTTCACCTTTTTCACTTTATAAAGAGACGAGCAGGAATACATTCTGCGATGCTTTACTCAGACTTACTCACATAATTATAGATGTTATGGCTTCTCTAAGTTTCATTTTGTATTCCTCTTCAGCTATCTTATCTAAGTGCTATAATGGAAAGCAATTTTCTAAATACGAAGAGAGGAAGTGGTGTTTTTTTTTTTGTTATGAAGATATTTATGTGCCTCTCCATGTGCTAAATGAGGAGATTGCAGTCTCTTCATCCAGTTCTAATCAACACCGAACATGTGGGAAACTAATGGTGTTTTTCTGTTTGCCAAATGGTGCCCGCTTCACCTCTGAGTGGGACAGTATACAGGATTGAACAGATTATAGAGCAGGCTGTATGTAGCTGCGGGTCAAATGTACAAAATGTGCATCTTTTATTTTGAATGGCTTATGAATATTTAACAGCCAGGGTCACTTGGCAAAATAAAAAAAGCATGTGGAAATTAATAAATTGTTATTTTAAATGGAAACCTGGGTAAAGCATTTAGTCTCACTGCAGAATACTATAAATTACCCTCGGCTTAATCTCTCTGCACTTCCCCAGAGAGAAAAGCCCAATGGGTGTAATAGTGTGGGTTTGTGTTTTAAAGCATTTTTATATTTTCTGTGTTGATAATTTTTGGGGGTGGTTCCAGTTGGATTTAGTTGTTCACTATGTGTTTCTGGAACTATAAAGACACCCTTTATTGTGTCATGCTCATAAATTTAATTTCAAGTCAAGGAACATGAAACAGGAATTAAAAAACAGACTTCCTTCCACTCTGACTGGAAGTGTGCCAGCATACTTTCAGCCAATTTCTTTTCCTCAGCGACTTCCTTTATCCAAACATTTTAACTGGGAGTGATTGTACAGACCTTTCTGCCAAGGGTTTTAAGGAGAGCAATGGTGTTACCATGGCACTCACAACCCTCTCGCTGTGGTAAACAGTAGCCAGTGATTCCCCATTGGGTTCATTTTGCATGTGGTTTAGAGAGAGAAAGCTGCTGGCCCCCCAAATGCATTCCATCACCATCACCCCGAGGGTCCGCTGCTGAAGCCTCACTCTGACATATAGAGGAGAGAAGGGACATTAAGGTTTGGGGCTTACATAGGACTGGGGAATAGAGGAGCTAAAAGGTTTTCAGAAAAATGTGTCAAGGTGGATGACACACAGAAGCTATCACAGACATATAAAAAAAAAAGACAAAGAATGCTGCGGTCAATGTTGAGAGAAGGAAACAGAGAAACCAGTGTAAAACAGGTAGAATAGAACCAGCAATGTGAGAGTCCAAAAATATCTGAATATACATACCGGCACGATGATTGCTCTGCTGTAGCCTTAAGGAAAAACACTTTTGCATGAGACTTTGCAAATCAGCCCAATACCAGTATTAGAAGCACAATCACTGGTGGCTGCAGGAAAATGTAATCTAAATGGTCCTGTTCGGTCGCTTTGAGGCCTCCTGTGGTGCCTCGGGTTAGTGATAGGCTGCTTTTGACGAGCAGTCAGGATTCTGTGATAGTCTAATGCGAACTTAGCACTGCTTAGAAGTTGTGTCTTGAAATGGTAAATTTTTTGAAGTCCTATCATTATATCTGTAATCTAACATGCAATAATGAGCTAAAGCCATGTTGACTTTTCCATAAATGCACTTATCATAGCTCCTCAATGTCAATGAGATGGCTAAGATGCTCACTTAGTATTCAGCGTGCATGCCTTCACCTGGACCATCCTGCATTTCACACACTCCTGCACACAAACATGCACGCTTAGCGAACATACACAAAGAACATTTTCCCACTTGTGTTGCTGTGTCTACAGGCTATTCACGATAATAGCTTGGGCTTTCAGCCCTAAGTGTGTTTTTTCCCTTCCAATCATACAATAGTGCCTGCTGAGCTGGCAAGTACGAATATCAAAGAGCAAATGAAATTCCGGAGAGCTGTCTGCACCAACTCCGAGTTGTAACATGAATTTTTCATCATTTGGTATAGTAATATTACCTCATTAGAGTACTCAGGCAGCTATTCAGTAAACATGGTCATTCTTTCTGCCAATACTGGAACAGTGCATGTATCCTAACAGTGATGTTCATTCACCTCTTGGCAATCACAATAACAAGAAGCATATTGTATTCACAGTAACAGGATCTATATTGCACAGAGTGATTAAAAAGAGTGGCCATGAATGGACAATAGGGAGACAAACAGTGTGCACCAATAAAAACCTAAAGCGGAAAATATTATTGCTTTGACTTTGCCACAATCAAATATTTAAGATGAATGCTAAAAGTCTACCTATCTGTCTGTGTGGTTGCTTTGTTCATTCAGTATTCCACTCCTGAACTCGGCTGGGATCAAAGGTATCAGACTTGGAGTAAGGTGGGTGAGGGTGTGTGGGGATTTGACAAAGACTCACCAGCAAAATAGTGATATCAGTACAAATAGCATTAGCTGCTCTTTGAAAGTCTAAGTCACTTCAATCTCATATATTCATTTCTTCAGCACATACTGAGCCTTCTGCTGACTCACAGCTGACAGCTGCTTGCTCTTTTGGAAGCTCGAGCCCTGTCTTCTGGTGGAAGCACAAGAAAACACCATTTTCACCTGGCTGCTATTCATTTGCTGGATGAAAACATCACAGGTTGGGATAGTGCAGATCCACAGCACCTAGCAGGTGTCAACCATACATGGTCTGAAAGAATAGCTAGTTTGTTGCTAATTTCTCTCTGGTTGGAATGATATTTAAATGTCTTGGTTGTTGTGATTGCAGTTTGAGTATGTTGTTGATTTCTCTTTTCATTGTTGTTTTTTTAACAGTGGGAAACCATAATGTTATACTCCATGATAAAAGAAAAAATACTGGTTTTAACAAGCAAAAGGAAAACAGATTTCTAAAAAAGTGTCAGAAATGAGTGATTTAGTAAATGACAGCGGCAGTCAGCAAGGAATAATTTGGTAACAATGAGAAAAGGATTTGGTGGCATGCTGGGAAAGAGCTTGTCATAATGCAATGCAATGACACACACTGCACGAAAAGGGGCTTAAGGACCATGTCCTTGTTATACTTTATATGTCTCAGGGGACACTTGGGACAGTCTGCACCTTGGGTCCAGTCTGGTCTGGTAGACCTGTCCAAATGATATCCTGATGTTGTTGCTGTTAATCCTGGTCAAGATTTTTTTTTTTTGCATGTCCCCATTGTAATATACTGTATACACATATATATGTTTCAACAGGCCTTAATCCACATTACAAGGACTTAACAAGAGATACATGGGGATTTGGGAAGATCAACGTCTGTATAGAGACAGAAAAAAAGAAAAATATTAAGTATTTCACCATTTTGTCACTGTGTGAGGGACTTCAGGCAGACCCATGTTAATCTTTTTGCAGGCATGTTCATCTGAAGCATTGCCATAACAAGTCCCACAGCTCTTATAAGCCCCTGATCCATTATCACTGGTGTTGTCATGTACCCTTAGCACAGTGATGTTTCTTGCCCAGTCTGCCCCACAGCCATTTTTGTTTGCTGTCATCATCTTACTTTAAGGGTTACTAGTCTATGATGAGCTCAGTTACAAGATTTTATCATGATGACGTAAGGCATTCATAAAAAAAGAAAATTCAGGACTCAATTCCTGACAAACCTGCCATACCTTCACCCACTCAGTTTCTCTGACATTCGTCCCGTAGACCCTGCCTCACAACTATCTATTTGATAAGATCCTCCAGGTTACAACTAGACAAGATTTCAGCATCTAAGACATTTACAGTAAATTCCATTGATACTAGCATTTTCATCCACTCTTCTAAAAATACATTTTCCAACAGCACCTTCTTGTTTAGAGATGAAGAAATTAATGTGAATGAAAGCACGAGAAATGACTAGCCCCTTAATAACACCTTTCCATCTAAGTGGTTATAAATACTGAATGTTACAGTGAATGTTCCTATAAAGAGTGGCAGTTTCTTGAGAAGAAGAATAAATCCCCACTATGTTTTGCAGGATGAAGTGATTGTGCTCAGGCACCATGGCTGTCTGCATGCATCTCAGCCTCTGTCAACCTTATTGCTTTGGTCCTGCTGCCCAGCCCCTCTCCCTGCTCTAATATGATAAGATTTACTGGCATGTCCAAATGGGTAATCTTGTTTATTCACTGTGGCTGTTTGGATCCCAACATCACCAGGAGAATTAAAGCCTCTGAATCTCAGTGGGAGGTCAAGTGAAAAAAGCAAATTTAGTTTCTCTGTCTGTACTCTACCTTGTGTTGGTGTTCATTAGGGTGAACAGATATTATTATCGGTGAAGCTTATGCCTATATTTCCAGCTTTTGATGTTCTATATGCACAAAGCCTATATGCACTGTTTATGTTTTGATCCAGCTTCACACAACTCTTTGAAAATCCTGGAACTGCTATTTCACAAATGTTTATGACTGTAGCTGAATGTTTCATTGGTAATTTGGGAAAGCACAGCAATTTTGCACCAGAGGCTACAGCAAATCTCACAAAGCTGACTGCAGGGAGGCGTGGCTTTTGTATAAATATACACCCTCTGGTAGAGATCGTCTACCCCCCCCTCATTAATCCTTCAGATAAGCTTATAGGGCTGTTACCACTTAGCCCTATAAGGGAAATCTGAAGATTGGTGTCTGTGATCTCTTGTGTTTTATTGCCACAAATCCTCTTTGCCCGACCTATCTTTCCGAGACATTTGACTCACTGTATGAAAATTATTGCCACCCCAACACACTGTGAACCTAACCATCCTAAGACTTTAGAAGACACCCATCCAAAGTTAGTTTCTACAGCCCACAGCTTGTCTTATGACAAACTCAACTGACAAAGTCACCATCTATGATAACCTCCAAAATGAAAAATAAATCTCTTTTTTTTTTCAATGAAACCAAAATCCCGTGAAGTGGACCTTGGGTGAAAAATATTTATATTTACAACTGTGTCCCAAGAATATCAGATCATTGTCCCACAACCATTTTCATTAGATCCAATTTGGGCTTGGTAAAAGAATATGCACTTCCCTGATTTGGAAGACCCATATCTCAGCTCATGTTGTGAACTACTTAAATCTACTAATCTATAATACCTTTTCATCATCCATGCCATGACAAGTAGCAAAATACTCCCCGCTGAGCAGATGTTACCTCGGGATTCAGAAAACAGCAAACAGCACACAAACAAAGCCGTGACTTTGCTGCATATGCGTCACACCACAAACAGAGTGGGCTTCTGTCCTCTTGGGGGCCGGCAATCTCTCCATCACATGAACGGTCGGCTCACCAAATCAATTCAGTAGAAGAAAGAAGAAACAGTGTGCATATACGAGACATCTTGTGTGACAGGGAGCTTTTATTTGCTCTCTTTCTCACTTTCCTCCCTAATAGATAAGACATCTCGATACCCACAGGGAATTGGTTGTGGTGGTGTGTGTATCTGTGTAGTGTTGGTTTTGAGGTGGAGGTGATGGGGCGGGAGTGTGCAGGTTGTATGTGATTGCATCAGCTGCAATGTTGAAAGTGGATTCCTGGATTTCACTCGCATCTAAAGCGATGGCTATTGAAATAAAACAGGTGGCGGGTAGAAGGAGGGGGACTATTGTAATTAATGCTGCAGATGCTGCTTTCTGCAGCGCATCTGGCCACTGCTCTCATTTTCAGAAATCTCAACCAAATTCACTGTAAATCCCTGAACTGACCAGAATCTTTTATAGCTCCGCAACATCTACTGTTTTGTTTCTTGACCATTATCTTGTCCCTATTACTACACTCTATATTCCAAACATTTCAGTTTCCTCTTGTTTATTTAGCCCCTTCTTCTCCTTCTTCCAAGAAATATGTTTATCTCTTTGGTTCTTCATTTTCTTTTAAATTTCCATTTCATACTTGTCGTAGAACAGTTCAGCCGACCACTGGCATGTATTTGTGCAGTCAAAGGGATGTGAAGCGCAGTCTGCTCTGATTACAGTGTACTCAGGATTAGAGGGAATATGCTCCAACATATTCAGGCTGGTATTATGCTGATATCCCCTTAACGCAGCTTCATGAACACCACTGCCGAGCCCACTGGTGCTTTTCCAATGCAGACAGTACCAGGTGCAATATGACATCAAACCTGGGCCAAATGGGAAAATGGTGGGTTCAGATCTGAGACGGAGGGTGCTAGGCAAGTTGTTAGGAATTGAAGTATGTTTTAAATAAAACATAGAGCAATTTCGTGAGAGAGGGAAATAACTAAATGATATACTGTATGCAATATTATTCACTATATTTGACTCCACTGTCATTTTCTGAAATTGCAACATTCAGTACTTTCAGGAAAAAGCTGACATATTTTGATTTGCATTCATTCACACATCAAGGGCACATTAAAATAAGGGCAAAGAATTCAACAATCTTCTGAAATTTTTCCCCTCTTATCTCCCTCAGCTCGGCAAGCACTGCACCAACGGAACAGTGTGGGGAAAAAAAAGCATCTTTGCATAAAATAGCAAGCGAGCAAAATCTAAAACAGTTGGTGAGGAACTCTAAATAATCACGGTGCTTTTGGAGATGAATGCATTAGCATAACTTAGTCCCAGTAAAGTAATCACTCGTCTCAGGGTGAGGAGATCCCCTCCAGGCTCATCCCGCTCCTGCTGCTCGTGTTCCCCTCACTTCAGCCGCGGCACAACAACTGACCCCAGAGACTGACGGCAAACGCGGGACACGTGATATGCATCTTCAAGACCCGCATCAGTTTAGAGCAAAGTGCCTCTGGCAAGTGATAAAGAAGATAAGAAAGTTGAATAAAGTGCTACAGCGCATCGCTTGGTCTCTCTTTATCTGGTGTCTCTCAGTGAGAAGGAGGTATAGATTCTTAGACGATGAGGAGCTAAGCTAGTGGCCATGTCAGCATGACATCCACTCCATAGGGACTCCACTGAAGAGGAAACCACATCGAGATATTAGAAACAGATCAGATGCTTTTGACTAACACACTTCATGCACTTCAGCGGGGTTATAGATTATAGGTAGTCATTCATTTTAAAGGTGGTGCAAACTTTTCATATTAAAAACAATCTATTCTACCATTGACAAATACACTCATTATACGTTAATAGATATTGATCCTAATATACTTCAAAACATTTATTTTCCCACTATAGCCTGTGAAATTTTGGACTTGTATTGAACCTAAATGTTTGATTAATATGCTATAATATCTAAGCTTACTGAACCCTTAATTACTGACTATTGTTTATTAGCGGCAATTTTTCAATGTTTTTATTCATTTTCCCTAACAGATGTTCACAGATCCTGTTACTGCTGATTGCATGAGGGAAAACAGTTGGTGGAAAGTGTTTGCTGTTGATGTCATTGCATTTTAAATGTGGCCTATTTACTTTAAGTCCTAACGTTTCAAAGCTCCCTTGACCTAATGGCAGGAAGTGTCCTGAATAGCAGGAGCTCATTTGCTGGACAGAGGGAGTACAGTATCTTTACGGCTCTGTGTTAAAGTGAATAATAGCAAAAATACTATTCCTCATGAAGTTCCCGGTATTAAGATTCCAGAGAATAAGACTAAGAGGCTAAAAGTGAACATTTTTCCAGAGGAGCAAGAGTTTTAGAGAATACAAAGGTCATTCACAACTCAAAACAGGACATTGTGTGTTTCCCTGTCACAGAAGTTTTACTTAGGCTCCCTAAGTGGCACACATGACTGTATCTCATAAAGTTCTGTGATTCATTTTAGCTGCATTTACATGTTAGATAACTTAAACTAACACTTGACAAGAAAAGAAAAAGTGTTGCTGTAAATGTGGTTGTATGTTGTACAGCTTACCTTTTAAACCCATATTTCTACTGTTATTTTATCCAGACAGTGGAGGCTCTGAGCAGCTCTGTTAGTGGCAGACTGAAACACCCTCAGTGCAGGAAGGAGCGCTACTGCAGGTCATTCCTACCTACTACAGTTAGGCTTTATAATTCAGACATGTAACAGTAACCTAGAATACTGTGCATTGTCCCCTTTTCTCCCTTTTTTACTTCAGTTTGTAAATATGTATATACACTTAGATAGTTCTTTGTTTTTTGTTTAATTTAACTTTTAATTTTATTCATTTTAAAATGCTGCTGATATTACTGTATTTAAACTTATTTTATTCTATTGCATACTTTCTTATACACTTTTCTTCACGCACTTCCTATTACCTGTCTAAGAGCTGCTGTACAAGTGAATCTACAGTGGCAAGAAAAGGTATGTGAACTTTTGGGAATTTCATGGTTTTCTGAATAAATTTGTCTTAAAACGTGATCTGATCTTCATCTGAGTCAAATGTATTGACAAACATAATTCTGATCTTTCATGTCTTTATTGAACAAACTCATTTAACATTCAAAATGGCAGTGGAAAAAGTAATTGGACCCTTAGAATTAATAATTGGTTGAGCCCCCCTTGGACCAACCTCAACCAGGCGCCTCCTGTAGACATCGTTGAGGAGGAATTATAGCCCATTCTTCCTGGCAGAATGGCTTTAGCTCTGTCATATTTTTGGGACGTCTTATGTGTATAAGCCGTCTTCAAGTCAATACACAGCATCTCTATTGGGTGGTGGTCTGGGCTCTGACTGGGCCACTCCAAAGGGCTGTTTTTATATTTTTGAAGCCATTCTGTTGTGGCCTTGCTCCGGTGTTTTGGGTCGTTGTCCTGTCTATCTGTCTATCTGTCTACCTATCTACCTATCTATCGTCATACATTTATTTGCAGGTATTTACTAATATGCCTGCTTGTTGTTTCTTTAATCAAAGTGTTTGAACAGCTTAGGATAAAAGAAAAAAAGAGATTTGGGCTTTCCATATCCACATAAAAAAACTAAACAAGAGAATGAACCAATTAGAATGTAGAGTTACACATTTGTTTACACAATTAAAGATTGTATTTTCAGATACTTGACAAAGTGGTCCCAATGCAATGTCCTCTAACATTTGTATTTTTAATGGCACAACATTGGTAGCTTTCTAATACAGAATTGGAACAAATGACCCAGTCAGGTGCAAACTGCTCTCAACATAACAATTTGAGATGATGTGTCTTCCTCGAGTATATTTTTTAAATGTAACCAATATAATAAATAAAATTATGTCTGAGAAAAAGAGATTTTTAGGTGTATTCAAACCAAATTGTTTCTTTGGAAATAAAAATGCAAGTAAACTAGTGTTGAGTATGTCTTGCAGTTATGATTTGTGAACAATACAGCTATTGCGTTTCTGCAAATAATTAATAATATTTACCTCTGTAATTTGGTTATAAGAAGATGTGACAAAAAGTGCTTTGCCATTGTGTTTTGTCTGTTTGTCACATTTGGAAGCAAATATCAGTGTTGGCTAGAAATACAAGCAAGATGTCAAGGATTCAAAATGGGGAAGATGTAGATTAAGGGTTTAGATAGAGTCACAAACTGCTAATTCTCCATGTGTCCATGTGTGATGTTCTAGGTGTTATGACTTTCCACAGACACCAATAGCTATATAAATGTAGCAGAGCAGGCAAGTGACATGTCACCCTCTGTTCAAGCTCCATGTGTGTAACATCTCTGTCTCCCTCTCTTTCGTCTCGGTTTCCTGCTGCCTGAGTAAATGTCAGAGCAAGCTGCTGTGCTTCCCAGACCACGCCATGGGAGACAGACCAACCTCATCGCCGTGGCAACCCTTATTCTAGCTCAAAAAAAAAAAGAAAAAAAAAGAAAAAAGGATCGGGCAAAGAAGAAAGGAACTTCTATTCCTGTGAACCCCCACTAGCTTCCTCATCCCGTTGGTCCTTGTATATTGTTGGCCTGAACTATGTGGCCTTGTTCCATGGCTTTACTTACACACAAGATGAACAGACTGAACAGAATCAGAAAAGGGAAATAAGTCATGTTTGCTTGAGGTCAGTAGGACAATGTATTTGATTAATCCTTTATAAAATAATTGAATAGAGAAAGAGAAAATAACACCGACAAATCCATTTCCCCAAAGAGGTAAAGAAAACTTTACTTGAATTACAAGCAAGGCAGGAAAATGGCACTATTAGATTTCCCAGAATGGCTTGGAGCCATTATATTTGGTTTCAATTTATACCAGCAGGAGGGTGCCTGATACCTTTCTTCTTTAGTAATAGCTTTCTTCTCTAAGCTAACTCGTCAGCTCTAACAAGAAGTGTACTTTTTCAGTGGTCATGGCGAGTGTTAGTGTAGAAACCTGGCCCAAGACTGTCATTCATACCCGAAGTAAAAACTACTTTGTGACAGCGCTATTGGTTGTGACAAGTTAAGTAGGTGAAATGAGAACATTTAGCTATTACCAGCCCTGGGGGTCAGGAACAAGGCAACAGCACATGCAGGGAGGCAAGCGGACACAAGTGTGGTAGTGCTGGTCAGGAGTTAAGAACCATCTGGCTGGAAGTGTGGGACCATATTTAACACTGGCACTTGTCCAATGTTGAGCCTCTGGTGTGTCCAACTTTCTGTCTCAAAATTTACCCATGCCATCCTGGTAAATCTGTCCAAGTATTCCATTACTAGTCATTGCAAGTTGTCACTTTTCATTTATTTCATCTAAAAGTCACTATATATATATATATATATATATATATATATATATATATATATATATATATATATATATATATATATATATATATATATATATATATATATATATATATATATATATATATATATATATATATATATATATATATATATATATATATATATACACACACACACACACATGTTAAAATGGATGCAAAGTTTTCACAGCGTGTGGTTTGGACTTTTGTCTTTATCTTAAACACGACCAAGCAAACTGTGACACAAGTTTCCATATACAATTGGAAAGCTCTTAATTTATTTTCTGAAGTTGAACACGTGCCTCAATGACCGTGTGTATGCATAACAGTGTTTTCTGCTTGACTTGCTGTGCCGGTGTACGCCTGTGTTCAGGTGGCACATGACCCTGGCTCCTCTGGGAGGTCTATGTCTTTCATGTCCCATGCTTAGTTCTACCTCAAATCTGGGTTAAAGGATAAGAGAATAACCCCTATCTGCTATGGCATTAACACACAGCAACACACACTGACAAATGCAACGCTTCCTGAAAAATGACTTCCTGGAGATGTGAGTGGTAACAAGGTGGCATTGTATAGAGGACACAGAGGCAGACAACTTTTAAAAATTCACATTATGTTGCATCAGGCGCATTGTCCTAAACGTAGACCTTGTCATCTTTGTCTGTGTTAACAGCAGTTATTCACAATAACATCCGCCAGACATGTCTAGTCTCGTGTCTTTGTCTCTTACGTCTGCCTCTGTCTCTCTTGCTTTGTTTTGTACATCTCACAGTTGACCTTGCACACACCAGATGAGAATTAGCAAGTCGGCAGTAAGTTGATTAGAAATACATTGTGGCTTGGTGTCTCCTGGCATCTATGTGTCTGTCTCTCTATTTTGTCACCTTGAGTAAACCTTCACAACAATAAGAAAGCCCTCAACCAGTGCCTACCCTCACAGGAGAAAAAGGTTCTGCTTGGCTGTATACAACTATGAATAGGTTTGTGTGTTAGCGAACATAAGCGCAGCCAAAGTAAGCATCCTTGGACCCCTGAGCTCAGGAGAAGTCACTGCTGTGTTGAGTTATTTTCTTTCTGACTTAAATGGGAAGCAGGGAGTTGTTCTTGTACTGGGACATTGTGGCCCCACTGGATTCAGCCCTGGGACTATTTGACTGGGAGTGGGCATTGCGTGGAGGACATTAAGACCTACTGTTAGTCTTAGATAAAGGCTGCAGACCTCCTACCACAGCGAGACACACCATCTGGGAGGACCACTCACAGTGCCTTCCATCCACTGCTGTATACCCTTCATAGACACTCACACAGAATGTGCCTAAAACTCCATGCGGAGCCAATGAGACCCATGTCCGATTGATGGAGAACTCGTCTTGGCCCACTTTTGTCTCCAATGATGTATTGCCGCCACAAAAATTACAATTGACTCTTGGGCTTTGTGACCATCTTTTCTTGTCAGCACAGCCCATTGTTGTTTAACTACATTCTGTTAAACTGAAGAGGTAGCATATGTGCCATTGTGTGAACAAGTATTAGTGTCAACAGGAACAATCTGGATTCTCATATACTGTATAACAACACTAAAACATGGCTAAAGAAATGCCAACCACATTACAAACATTTCATTTACATTTATTAAGGTAGGTAGCTACAAATTTTATCTTTTTTTTTTTATGAAGTTCTTTCAGTGTAAGGCTTTTCATTTGTTAACATTTGTAGTTTGTGTCCATTTAAATTAAAACTACAATATTTTCCAAAACACACATTCTATACTAAAATAATAATACTAAAACAATTTATTATTCTTGGGACATGTCTGTGGAGGTTCTCAGTCATCCAGGGCATCTTGAAGAAGAAAGGTTTGCGTAAAAGCATCTGGACTTCGTTTTCAAGGTGAAGACGTTTCGTCTCTATTCCAAGAGACTTTGTCAATTCTGAGTTCAACTGGTAAAAGAGCTGAGCTTTTTTTTTAGAGATATAAGCTCAGCTCTTTTACCAGTTGAACTCAGAATTGACAAAGTCTCTTGGAATAGAGACGAAACGTCTTCACCTTGAAAACGAAGTCCAGATGCTTTTACGCAAACCTTTCTTATTCTTGGGACAAGTGTTTAGCTTGGATACTTACTGATCAACAGGGCTGATAAATTACTTTGTATTACCAGAAATGTTTTAATTGGAAATACTTGAAGAAAAAGTCTAATTTATTTAACACAACAACGCAGTATTGCATTAGATGGAGTCCTACTAAAATAAAATAGCAAGATTTTCTCATCCTAGGGCTTATTTTACCAGTATTCAATAGCAGTGGATGTGTTTTGTGTCTCTGTGGTCATTGCATTATTTGTGGATTTCACCCATTACGCAATAATTGTATTGCGGGTTGCTACGTTCTGATACTATATTGTTGACTATTAAATATATAAATCCATACCTGTACTTCAGAGTTTATCAGCTTTGCTCCAGAAAAAAATATAATACCTATAAAAGGTATATAAAGTTGATATATGTTTGAGGGGAACTGAGAAAAATTACTTCTTCTTGCGTTTATTGCCTGTACAGTTAGCACCCGTGGGGTTCACAAGGCCTCTCCTAGTATGGTTGACACACTTGAGCGTTCACAACAGCTGAGCATATCCGTGTGAATAAAGTACAATGATTGCTGCCATGAAATAATCTCTGTTATACTGTATGTGCACACTACATGCAAATGGAAGTTGGGTTAAAACTAAAAGAAAAAATATATATATATATTTTTTGCATGTCTTCTTTAACGGTTCAGGTGCTGAGCCTCTTCTTGTTTCCCGAAGTAGCCATGAGAAGTGAAAGCATTAGACACAGAGGCATCCTGGGAAATTACCCTGTCGACAGACGGCACATTGAGACTTCGTTAGCTCAACCAGCGGACCTAGTAGCTCTCCAGCTTGGTCGAAGTCAGCAGCGCTCTATGACAGAGTAAACAAAATACAATCACAGGGATGATGAACAAAGACTTTTTTTCTTGTGGTACAAAAGCCCCATTTTTTGTATACTTTTTCTTAATTTACAGGGTGTAGTTGTAAGTTGCTGTGTTTCTCATTTATTTGGCTTTGAATCATCATTTGTACCAGTCTAAAAACATGTCTTCTATATCAATAAGCAAAATACAAAGTTTGGAATTTACTGCCAAATTTGTTATTATATTATTCTTTGTTAATTCCATGTGTATATAATCGTACAACACCGAAATGTGCTCATGGTAGTATTTTATATGCAAATGTGACAGTGAGTATGCAGTGCACCTGTGTAATAGGGCTATATTGACACATCCCATATAATGTATGTCTACTCAGGTGACTGCATCATGCAAATGTGTGAGTGTGACTCTGTGTCTTTCTGGGTGCATGAGGCAGTGAAGAATTTGTGCTGTGTAGAAGAAGCTGAAGCAGAGAAGAGTGCCGGTAAACAACCTGCAGTAGCTACAGTTAAGTGTCAGCCTTCCTACCTCTCTTCCCCTGCCTCTTGCCTTCCTCCTTTGCTTTTTATTCCTGCGCTTAAACAAACACACGCACACGCACACACACACACACACACACGCACACGAACACAGATGCTGCTGCCGTCTTACGGAAGAACTCATTCAGCAAACTTCCAGGATTTAGTGTCTCTGCTCAGCTTTTTGTGCCTAAATTGATAATTGAATTGACTATCGCTGTGTAATCAATTAGGGTGTTCATCCCCAGCTCTGAATCAAACACTTAATTGGTTTGTGCCACAAAGAGGCTGAGACGCACACTGGTGCAGGAGAGACTGTTGGATTACTACAGATGGGCTCTCAGACCTATTTGCATTGCATGTGACTTTAAGCCTTGATTGTCTTTCTGTTGCCAAAATTGCCTGGGTGTGAGCAGCCACATGCGTTGGGCTTGGCCCTCAGTGACAAATGTGGACTCTTTCAGTGAAGAGACCAAAAGCAGATATAGAGCACACTCAGCAGGTTATCGTTCCACTCTGATCACAATCTTTTAGATAGATGCATGCAGGTTTCTCTTCCATTAAAAACACTTTGTTACTTTTTACCCAATGTCCGGAAAAATTCTTTGCCACCTGCAGTCAGCACAGCTTTGTCTGAGCACACAGAGAGCACCGCGTTTCAAGTCCAAACAACCCAGCAGTATTGATCCACCCCACACCTTATTCCATTTTGTCCTCAAAAACATGCCTTTTCATTCGGTTGACTTCTATTCAAAGCTATCCAGCGAGACCTGTGTCAATGGGGAAGCTTGACTTCATTCCATTGCTCTGGATGCCCCCCGGGGGCTTAGCATAGGCTGCTAGACCATGACAAGCAGGGGGCTAATAGGACGGATAGCATTGGATAAAAGAAGTGGGGGGGGTGTTGCAAAAAAGTTTAAAAAGGACCGGGACACAGCCATCTGCTTTTGTGGTGATGAGCATCAAAGCCTGAAGGAGCCCTGTTGGGTCCCTCTTTCAGTTGGCCATCCTACATATGGACTTCATATTTCACCAGGACAGACAGTCAGCAAGCCCAATGGGCCACAGCCGAGGCTGTTATTCTCTCCCCCTGCACAGTTTCTGGCCTTTCAGAAGAGCCGCAAGATTACTTTTATTTCTCCCGAGAAACATGGCTAATAAATGACCAGGCTTGACCCAAAGGATTTGGGTCTGCACCCCCATCTCACTAAATGAAGGCACAGTACAAGAGGGGCTCTGTGTTACTGTAGAGAAAAAATGTTATAGAAATGGGTCAGTGCATGGCTGCAACGACATGCTCCCAGGGTGATTAATTATTGAGGTGACTAATACTACATTTGGCTGGCAGCAACAGGGCTCGGGTCCGCATTGGTGGCACCAACAGCGCAACAGTAATCCAGCCCTGTTTTTCTCATTTCCCTCCCCAGTTTCTCAACATCCTCTTCATTTCAGAGTCTTTTAATATTTTGCCTGTCCAGATTTGTATATTCTTTTTGTATCTTCCACTTGACAAACACAGACCTCATTATCTAATTATGCCTTTTCAAGCTATATTTTGTTCCCTTCCGCTACTTCTTTCAGCCCCTTCTCCTGTTTCGTAGGGTGTCTGTCAGTAGCAGTCTCTATTGGGCACACTGGGGGGATAAGTGTGCTCCTTTATAAGAAATGTGAAGGCCAGACACATATAATATGAGCGCTGATGGAAACCAGCCACTCTTGTCTAATTCTTCTTCCTCCTTTTTTTCTGCCTCAAGGTAGCATATGGCATTCTCTTAGACTGCTGGACTCATTGGCCTCCCACACAACACTGTGCATCCGTCTCTCCCTCACTCACAACTCCTTTATGGGCTCTCCAATAGTTATTTTCTCCTGTAGCCCTCTCCCCTGATACTCTGCAGAGCCCCATCCCTCCACATTCTATTTCACACAGCCACACTTCAGTGGCGTTCACTGCAGAGCTGGCTCAGGTCTGGCAGTTGGTGAGAGGAGGGCGCTTGAGTCTGGAAGGCAGTCATTAGTTAAATATTAGCCAGACTGTGCGCTATTCCCCAACATCCAAGGGAGGAGTGCAGGAGTCATCCCCTTCCAAAACAATAGGCCATAGGGGATGGCTCTGTGCCCTCTGATATATGTGCACACAAACATACTCCAAACTCATACAGATGGCGCTCACTTTGTTATGTCTTGCTCATAAGATGCAGTACATCTTAGCCCTGGGGAGACGTGTTAACCTTAACAAAAGGTACAAGCCCAAGGTGTAACATAGATGAAGGCGAGGTTGTGAACAACAACAGACAATAAAGAGAAAATGAAGGGAAAGAAAATGTAGAGAATAAACCAATATGTATTTGCTGCACAGCAGATGTATAAGCTCTGAGGTGAGGACACAAATGTAGAAGACAGAAAAGTTGAACAGATGGAGGGGTGTGTGAAAAAGTTGAATATGCAAGCATATACTAAACACTGTTAGATAATGGTTGTAACAGAATGATGCCAAATGCAATTAAGTTCCTTCCTTTTACAATAAAAGCCACATAAGCAACACACAGAAGTATTGCTTGTGGTGTAGAATGACAAGACATGTTTGTGTGGTCCATAACAATCAGTGTGAATAGAAGTTCTAAATATAAACTCTAGAGTTTGCTCTATGTTGCCTCTGGATGGAGATTAGTTCTTTGGAGTTTTAATGAGAACACAGTGAATATGGTATTTGTCAGAGTTTTAAGTCTTGTTTTTCTGTCCTGGTTTTCTGTAAGTGTGTGTTTGAGCTGTGTTGTAGGCTTGTGAGCCACAGGGTGCACAAATGCAGGGCATAGGCTTCCTGCTGTTTGTGTGGCGTCCACACTGTGAGATGCAGAGATCATATCAGCTCTGCCCTGGAAGCCCCTGGTCAGACCTGCTACGACTGCACACTCTCTCACTTTTCATTATAGGCACTCACTTTATTCTTCCATGTGCTATTGCCTGCTCGCTATTGTGTTCTTTGTAGATTTAATACCAGTGTAAAGCATTGAATATAATGAATAATATATATCAAATATATTTAGTTGTCAAACAGTGATAATTGTGCACAATACCATCTGCCATATCCCAAAAACAAGTCACTGCACAGGATGTACCATGTATGCAACTCTGGTGTTTCCTCCTCAATGTCTTTTGGATATTACCAGGAACTGGGAACCACTTGTTTCTCCAAAGAATCCAAATGTTTTGTGCCTGATCAATGTCTTTCTGATCAACTTGAGAAAATGAAGGGAAAGGAAATTACTGTGGCCAGTCCAAAGCATGCCTGTGCATTAATAGCACTCAGCTGCTTGATTTGTCTCAACTGCCAAGTAAATAGATTATTTTAGTAAAGAAGAAATATGCATACATCTATCTCTATACATCTTTAAACAAACACAAGCAAAAACACTTATTTTTATTATAGGTCCTTTTATCTATCTTGTGGCTTTGCGCTAGTATTCACTCTCTATTCATTTTCTCATTTATTACTCACATGCACTTTTGCATTACAAATTATGCACTTTTGGAATCTAATCTAAAGTTATGTGTGCAAGTAGCATTCAGGTGTCCTATATGATTTACAATGTGACAAGCAAAAGAACACTAACGTTATTCTGAAAACTGTGGCCTCCTTAATATAGTGTTTCAGGTGAGTACAAACTCATGGCGCTGTAATTGAAAACAGCCTCTTCGGTGACTTTTAAACTCAAAGCCAATTCAGTTTGTCCGTCTGCACCCAAAACCCAACCGTCGACTTCAATTTCTCTAGATTTGAGCTACAATAAAAGGAAACGGTGAACTCCTGTTACCACACCCATATGTTCGCAGCCTTTGCTCTTTAGTGTCGGCTAGAATTCCCAGCAGAGTCAACCGACCAGGCACAGGTGTGAGCAATTACTCTCATTCAGTAATGTACTCTACTGCTCTCAGCTCTGTGCTCTCCTGAGTCCATGTCCGGGTCCATTGGGCAGGCAACAGTGCAATTAGTTCAATTTGGTAGCGTTGATTCATCCAATAGCTTTCCCAAATGCACTTTTGCACTACAATAAAACACAGCACATGAAATAGCCCTAGTCCTCACTTCAGTGTAGAAGTTCTCCATACTGTTGTTGTTGAATGAATCCACAGTGTCACCTAAAGTGTGCACTAACGATGCAGCAGAGATTGGTTTTGCAGTTTTAAAAACAGCCCTGCAATTTCAGACAGATTTTGTTTATGCATAGCAGCAAAAAGATTAGAGAGATCTCACTTGTGACTTATTACCAGTTCTCACATTGTATTCACAGATTGTATGGGTCAAGCCTCTTTTTGTTGCAATATGCCAGGATGAGCTGGGGATTTAAAAGATATTATAATACTCATTTACTTTACCAGCCATATTATATCCGAGTATATCAGTGTATATGTCATGACCAACAATACAAAGATGTAAAGTGTAATATGTAAGCCAAATAGACTGTAGCGCTCCATTCGCCGTAAACAGGGTGCAGTCCTGGCCCATATGGCCCATATTTACCACGCATCTCCACACTCTCATAACGTTTAATCAATTAGCCACCGGATTGTATGAGAATGTCAGCTGGTAGCACACCAAGGGGCCTCTCGCATCCATGTAGGCAGATCATACTAAATCTCAAATCCTGCTCATCAAATCCCATGACACCATTTTTGATTCACATGTCTCTGAGCAGTATGCAGGTTTCACTGAAATGACAAAAACAACAAAAATGTAATCAGCAGTACAGCAGATTGATCAAGGCGGGGCTAAATGTTAGTTTGCCTGTGTGACTTAGTGCAGTAACACAATATAGCAGTTCCTTTTTAACATGGCTCTATCATAAGAGACTTAAATCTTGATGGGTAAAAAAAAAAAAAAACTCTACAATCACAGATAGGACCTCATCTTTATTTCAGAAATCCTTTCCAGTCCAATATTTTAGTGGCAGCAAGGTGTTTTAAGCACATCAATACAAATCTCCTTGGGAGTTGAACTCATATACTGCAGGTGCTTGACACTGCCACAGTGGCACTAGTTATAGGGTCCCTACATAGCTATTTGGCTCTAATGCTTTAGAGCATTGGTAGCTTTTTATTATTACAAGTCTGTGACTCTTTGGGGCCTATTACAACATGAGGAAATTTGATACAAAGGACTAACACACCAACACATTTTCATTTATTTATAATAAAACCTCTTTCTGTTCGCACAGCCTCACCATAACTCTTATGGCATAATATGTAATCAATTGTTGCCTAGTGTTTTTCTACAACACAATAAAACAGTGACGATTACTTTGTACTGAATGTTTCATCTACACTTCAACACATAACAAAAAATGTTGTCCAGAACATTTGGTATATTTTAGCAATGATAATTTACCAGACAAAAATATAATAAATGCCACGTCAATTTATTTGGAATAAAATTAAAACTATTGTTATCCGACTGTTGAATTTTGTGGAGTTAAAAGGGATAGAAAGAAGAGAGAAATATGGATGTTTCAGCCTATTGTGCAGCTGAAACATCACAACAAAGTGGATCAATAAGAAGATGTGTCCAAAAGTGAATACGTATATGTAATCTAAATTGATATAAATGGTCCTTTCAACATTATTTCTTTACAGTTACCTGGACAATACATAAAAAAATGAGTTATTAATTTTTATATTAAATTAAAACTTTACACATAAACGCAATGAAACCTCTCCATGTAGCTCATTTCTAAGATGTCTTTAGTGCATATCTGGATATTTGCTCTCTATTGCCCGGTCCTTGAACACGCTTGTAGCAAACATTTGCTTACAGCTATGTGCACATGGGCCCGTACCACCCACCAGGCCACCCTCTCTCTCCACCTTGAGAGCTTAGGGATGCATAGACACGTACAGCCAGTAATGTTCTTTACCGTTTGCACTGTTTATGCAGCCTGCGCTCATTTAAATAACCTTGATTACTCAATCAGTGTGTAGAGGTGTGAGCGGGTGCTTGTGTGTGGGAGACGCAGGTTACAGAGGTAATGTAGTGTTCCTTGCCACTTTTAATTTCTGCCGATTATGACAGTATGTGCAGGCAGGCTTATTTGTTATTATATCATAAAGTCTGTGTTTATTTTAATAAGGCTTATAATGAATGGCACCATTAGAGCGCTGGATTCAGGAATGCAAGGGCGGAACAGCGCTGATTGCCCATTCAGGTTTTCCCAGGCTGTTTGCTTAAAGGGGGATGTAGTGGAGGGGTCTCTGGTCGGATTTGCGTTATAATTAAGAAAGTCCAGTCATCCGAGGTGCTTTATATGTTCTGTAAAAGGAAGTGTTCCACGTCTGTGCTTGTTATTATATTGAAATGGTTGGATTCAATAGTGCACCACAGCAAAACATCATGAAGCATATTTTCTGGCCAGAATTGTTTTGTCAACTGTTAAGTGAAGAATAACGAGGAATCTATTTTGAATTATTATGTTGTATCTCTTTCCCCCAAAGGAAATTTTATTTACTTAAAAAATGTGAGAAGCCTGTTTTGAAGTACTGATGTGTTCAGGGCAACTATAATCAGCTCATTCTCCTTTGTCTTGGCTTTTTCACATTTTTGCAATTAAGCAGAATTTCTTTTGAAGTTGATTGCCCCCTTCCCTCTCATAGCTTTTGTCTGTAGTTACTCAAATCAGAGCGTTGCGACCTGGTGTACCACCCAATATTTTGCCTGCTGAGTTTATACCACTGCTATAGAACATAAACAAATACTATTTAATTAGGTAACCTGCACTTTATTAGTCCTTAACTCATACTTAACACACGCACACACATGCTTATTCATGCACACACACGCACACAAGACAAACAAGCTTCTCTCTCGTACGCACAGCTTGTGCTATAGTTTTTATTTATTGAATGATGAGGCTCTGGCTTAGCTCGAACAAAAGGATAGTTAAATTGCAATGAGCACAAGCTTGTGTTCGGTGTGAGCACTCTGTGTGTGGATTTTTTTGGGATGCAGACAAGTAGAAGGTGCTTGTTTAAAAAAAAAAAAAAAAAAAAAAAAAAGGGGGGGATGACAAAAGGAAAAAAAATGTTGACTTGGCTATGAGTTAGCCACATTTTGCTAACTGGCCTTTCTTGTCAGTATAACACGGAGAAAAGGAAGTGTGCAACATTTAAACCTTCATATTTAAACAAATGCAGGCACATGCGCCTACATGCTTTGTCCTAACCGCTCACTCTTAACTATAACCTAGCTCCCGCTTTTGTTGACAACTGGAGCCCAGTAAACTCTATAGACTGGTCACCATGGAGACCCACCCTCAAGTGGCGTGGGAGTGGTGTGGGTCAGGATAGGTCAGGCTGAGGGACTGTTTTGGCAAACAGCGCATGCTTCATTAGGCCTTTTGGCTTGGGGTTCATTAAAACCGCAGGAGAAGACATTCCAGGAGACTCTATTAACCAAGCAGTCTTGTGACACACTGTCAGGCCAACAGCTTTCAAACATCTTGTGTTAAACCGCCGCGCCCTTGCCTCCCCCTAACCTCCCACAGGCATGCAATACAATACAGGCACAGGCTTAAATACACACGCACAAACACCCTGCCCCACACACCCCTCCACACAATAGCCTCCATCTGTTGGAGCGTTCAACTTTCCCTGGCGCTCCTCTGGGGCTTTGGAGGGAGGCACAGTCACCCTGCCATTGCTCTGTGACACCACATTAGAACAGATACCAAGAGGGCAGCAGAGGGATGAGGTGTGAGAATACTGTTAAATGAAAAGAATACATGTGACGGGGAATGAAATGCTATAATTGAATAGAAAGTAAAAGGTTATGATTAAAATGAGTTTGAATATGTTTTAGAAAAAAGCACGTCAGTAGGATGCGTAAGCCACACACAGTTCATTTTTGTAATCTTAGAGTTTGAATGGAGCACATGTGACTGGGTGAGATTAGTATGACCCAGAGAATCAGATTTAAGGCCAAAGTAAATAAGTAAATGAAAACACTTTATTCAGACAGTCTCTTTAGCTGTGTGCTGCACAGGCAGGTATAACTGGATTATCCTTATGTTTCTGTTGGCAGGCCTTATCATGGGCTCTATGGTCGGTCAGTTTAAACTGGGCAGATTACAGTTTGCAGAAAAGAGGTTTAGCCTCGTTTGGAGCTCTGATATGTTAATTAAAGAGGATTTTGAGAAAATGGGACGGCAGGATGTAAACTCCACCTTGACAAAGCTTTAAACCCATGTGTTGGCAGAGATATATCAAGCATTTTTGTGTGCGTTTAACTGGATGTTTTTCAGTCCTGATGGAAAATAGTCCTTCACACATCTTAAGAAGTGAGGTTATTTTAGCATGTAATAATTATTTCTAGATAAGTATGAAGTTAATTAAAAGGAACATCACCACATCTCAGTTTTGTTTGACTGGTTTCACAGCAAAATATTAAATTATTCCATGTTAAACTACTGCATGTTTTTGACATTTGTGTTGAAATGGACTGGTCTGTAGCCGGAAATGTGGACACAGTATTTGTAAGATTTGTTAAAAGATTAAAGCTAAAGCACAAGGCACAGAAGCTGGGTGCCAGCTACTGATAGAGCACTATAGGCACTGTTTTAAATATGTTCATGAATACAGCTGGATTTTACAGTGAAGTATGAAGCATCTTAGAAAAAGATAGTAACAGTCCAGGTCACCACACACGTTTTTGTCAAGGTGGGCACAAAGCTTCCATAAATTACTTTAAAATTCCAGCATCACATTCCACCACATACTGTAGAAAGGCATCTTCAAGTAAAGTCCTTTCAAACCACAGAACATAATAATATTAGTAATATCAAATTATTTGATCACCCTAATGACACACACTGTTGCATTTTACAGAAAAAACAGGTCAACTATAGCCTGCAGTGATTTGCTGTGGCTCCAACTCAAGACCTAAAATGCATATTTGACATTTAAAGCATTCATTATATGTCTGTATACAAAAGCCATACAAGGATAATATGTCTAACTAAAAGCTTTAAAAATATCACTCATCAAATGTGACATGATGACTACATTTTAAATATGAACAAAGTAGTAGTAATTATCAATTAAAACGTCTCTTAGAAACACAAATACAGTGGGAGAAAAGTGATGGCGCACTATTGACCTCTGCATGCGGCAGTTATAGTTAAAATAAGGACAGCTAAAGCTGAAGGTTGACCCTATAGAGAATGTTCTAGTCAGTGAAGTTTCTTTTATAAAAGGGCAGCAGCACAGAAATGGATTTTGACAAATGCATACTTTATACATGCAGAAAACACATGGAGCCTATTAAGTGTCCTCTAAACGCCAGAGTGCTTTTGCTTTTTCCCACTGACTTGTTCAATATTATTTCATTGCAGGCCTTGTTTTTACCCCCATTTTGAGCTGGACCAGATTTAGCTCAGTTTCATCCTCTAATCCCTCTGTTTTGTTAGTGACACAGAGAGAGCTGCCTGGGCTGTGTGGCTCAGCCCTCCCTGTCAAAGCCTATAACATCTCTCACCAGGATCAGGTTATTGCCTGAGCTCTGTGTATCTTTATATTGAATTGCTTCTGATAGGACCCTCTGCTGTGTGTGTGTGTGTGTGTGTACGTGTGTGTGTGTGTGTGTGTGTGTGTGTGTGTGTGTGTGTGTGTGTGTGTGTGTGTGTGTGTGTGTGTGTGTGTGTGTGTCCCAGCACATATGGATGCATGTGCATGAATGAGTTGGCCATGAATATATGAATGGGACACACAACGGTGGGTACTACATTTGTCTATTCTGACCTCAAATTTCAATATTGCCTCTTGCATCTATCCCACCCTCCATCCATCCTTCCTTCCCCCACCTACAATTCTCCCGTTCCTCCATCACCATAGTGCGGTGATAGATGAGGTGGTGAAGACGTTAAAAGTTTGTGGGCCGTGGTCAGACAGCACGGCATGAATATCAGTTGCGCACAGTGTAAGCGCTGGGAATTGGATGCGCACTGGCGATGAGGGCCGTCAGCACTTTCCCTTCCTTGCATTACACTCTCGTCAGATTGAGTCTTATTATGTGACCCTACTCCTCTTCCCTCTCTGACCTGATAATATTGTTTCAGCAATCCTGTCCAGCCTTTGACCTCATGACTTCACACAGGAAATTGTTAGATGAAGAGTTCCACTTCTTGAAAAGGGCCAGACCTTTTAAAGCATCTACTTCTTTCCTACTAATTTAATGTCCAGGTAAAAGTTACTGTCATCACTATTCATTGTCCTGTCATTATGCAGTAGGCAATGTCCGAATAGGCCTGTTTTTGAGACTATACAGGAAATCAAAGTTACAATGAGATTAACCTACATTCTTTTCAACAATTTATTGTGATTTACGCGCTGCACTTGTGGATAGATTCATATGCAGTCTCCACCTCTGTTAAAGAATACACATAAACTGCTATTAGCTAATTGTTCATATTGGAGATCTTCACTTGGTCATTAGCAAAGGCTTTTCTGCTCCAACAAAAGGCCTGAATTTTATTTTAGAGTTAAGGACACTTCTTGTTGCTATGTCACATGTATGTTTAATTTTTCTACTTGTACTTGCTTTGAATTATAATCTTATCTTAATTATATTTTTAATAACTTTCCATTGTTGGTTGTTAACGGTACATTAGCTGCCCCAAAAATCAATGTATTAACATCATTGTGTATGGTCTTGTTAGGCAGCCAGAGTTAAATGGGAGAGATTTTGGCAATAATCCCTTCTCAATCTGGACCCCACAGCTGTTTGACTCAGTCCATCTGCACGTCCGCATACACACACAGCACTGGACTCTACGTCAATGCCAGCATGCGTTGGGATACTGGGATGGAAATTGCAAAGGACCAGCAAAGAGTGTGTTGGTGTGTTTAATTGGGGTTTTCCAAATCTTTCTTAACTCTGACACTTTTCCTTCCACATGCTCATGGCACTGCTCACCCAATGGGTCAGCACACCAACCTGCAGTTCTTTCACAAAGTTGTTTGAGCTCTGAGACAAAAAGATTCATGTACATGCCTATTCGGACAATTGTACAACAACACAAACTGGATGCTCCAAATGGACTAACCAACTTTGTTTGCAGTTAAAGACAACTCTTAGCAGGTCAATTGTCTTTTCTGTTTTGTGGTAATACATGCCTTCCCTCTGGCTGCTGGTTAAATCTTCTCCTGTGGTCAACTGGAGGCCAGATTGGCCAGGGGGAAGGGGAAAAAAAACAACATGTTGACCTTGTCTACAGATTTAGAACACAAGTATCATTGATATGGCAGCTGTACTGTGGCAGGCAACAGAAGCTGGGGCTTCAATCAGATCATTAGGTTAGCCCAGTCTGGAGTGTGCTCAAAGACATGTCTGAAGGCCTTTTTTAGGAGGGGGTATCCAAGGATTACACAGAATATTTGGAGATTATTTATATTTTTTCCGTCCTTTGCCTAAATACAGTTCAAGTTATTGACTGTAGTTATCACTTTTTGAATACCTAAATATAACAAACAATAAAAATGACTATACTGGACACAATTTTACTTGTAGTATGTTTGAAATCAATCTGTTGTATATGATGTCTTCTCATAGTGTGTAGCATTCCAGTGTACTGCTTATTGCTTTCTTTGATTAATCTCCCTCCTCGTCTTCCTGCTCCTGCTGCACCGGTCTGTCAGTAGACTTCCTGCAGGTTTTCAAAACAACTCTTCACGTCAGCCTTCCTTCCTCCCGGACCTCCACCCCCCATCCCTTCACCGATCCTCCTTTGTCTTCTATTCATCACTCCCACAGCCCATTTTACACTATCTCTCAGTCTCCTTCCTTCATCCGTTTTGTGCGCTCCATTACCTTGCTTGTTCGTGTCCCCTTCATCTCACCCTTTTCCCTGTCCAACCACCTGACATGAATTCTCTCTACCCTCTTACTGTATTTCTCTCCTTCTCCTTGCGTTCTCCCTAATGCCATTCATCTTCAGGTCCTCCGTCCATCTTCCTTCCTCCCTCGCTCTGTCAGGCCCGGCACTCTCGCTCCTCTTCCTCCGTCTGCCAGCCTCCACTCTTGCTGACAGTGCTGTTTGTGTGAACTGAGTGCTGAGCTTCACAGCCCCCTCGCCTCCCATTGCCCCCCCCCCCCACTGCCTCTCCTCCTCGTCCTCCTCCTCTCTGCTTTCCTTCAGCCTCCCACCTACATTCCCCTCCAAGCTGAGGGAATTAACCTTCCAGCCCGGGGCTTAATGACTGTCTGGGGGGGTGAGTGGGGCTAGGCAATCCAGCTGCTAACACCTGGGCCACACAGACTCACTAGCACCGGCGTGTACAATCAACCCAATCACCAGTTATAATGGACTTATTGACTTCCTCTGTTAATTCAAATGCACAGTCAGACCATGCATCAAACTGGACTTCTATCTTTGTCCTGTTTACATGCACAAGACTTGCATGCAAGCATGCATTGGCTTGAGCAATACTGCTTCCATGTCTTACATTAGCATTTCATAGCATTCAGCTTTTGCTTAAAAAATTTAAAAACAAAAAAAAAACATTGAGCACCTCAGTAAGACATCTTGTGTAGTGAGTAATAGATATTGGCATGTTTTTACACAAAATGGTAATTAAATGCAATTAATCTCTGATTTGGTGCATATTTTGAAAAGGAAGACAGAAATCCACCCAAATCACACAAGAAGGGGGGGTTTGCAGCTGAGTAAAACTGGGGTTACAACAGTAGTATGCAAAAGCCAAACTCTCTTATCATAACCAGCAGCTTTTAAAATGTGGATATTTTCACAGATACTGATTACAAGATAGAAAAAAAAAGAACTGCATTTAACATTAATCCATTAAAGTAGATGCGATGTATGGTTGATTTCACAATGTGATTTTAATAGCTACATTTGTTATGACAGTGGGTTGGTCAGGCATTGCAGAGTATGTCCAAGAACAAGTTTGAATCTTTTTCTTCCCTGCTTGCATTGTATGAGTTGGGGCTTTTATTAATCCACTTTTATCTGCGACTGGATAAATGTGACAGTTACTTTATGGTCCTCTCTGACAGCGGTTGCTCCATCATTACTGCGCGGCCACCCCACGGCACAAGAGAACACATTCTGCTAGTAGAGCTACTTGTGCGTTTCAAGCCTGCAACCACGCATAGTCAATAGAAAGAGAAAGAACAAGTGTCTGCGAGGCTAGATCAAACGGGAAACACAGGCATAAAAGAAAGCCACAGAAAATAAACATGACCTTTAAGACGTCTTGCTAGAGTAGGCTTCAGTATGTTCCACTGAGTAAATGGTGCTATTCTCCAGTCACCATTTAGTTCTAAGTATATAATTGACAAAAGGAGCAAAAAAGGCAATGTTCAGCAAAAAAAATAAAAATCATCTATTCTGCAGTTGAAAATGGATTCTTTGGCCTGTCTCCATCTCAGCAGTGGGGTAGATCGACCCAGAAGTATTCCGTTAAGGAAATGCCGTTATGTGGATACTCTCTATTCCATTCATTATGTATGAGCTTAAATGCTACAAACTAGTAGCTGTGAAGACATCCATGTTGTATTTTTGAGCTGCACTTTCCAGCCCGGTGCCCTACAATACAGAATCAAAACTGGAAAGCGTGTTTGTCTCATTATTCCACGCAACTTTACCTGGATTTGATGTATATGTTCTGCTTGGAGTGGATCCTGTACAACATGTGGTGCTATGTGGCCTTTGTTTAGGTGTCGGCGGTGACCCTGTTGTAACACTTCTTATACACACATCTCTCCCTTGGCTGCTCATGTCTCCCACCGCCTCTTTATGCCTATGTAAGAATTGCGAGAAGTGGGGGAGTCCCATTGGCATTCTTTAACATCCTCGTTGCTCGCTCCTTGTTCAGAGAGCCATCTGTAGATCAGCGAGACTAAAAAGACGCTCCTGAGCCCCAGCGCGCGCACTCAACAGGTAAGCTGCCGTTTCTCTCATGCAAATGCACACACCTATTCAAAGATTCTTCCACGGTTTCAAGGAGGTGGTGTGTCTGTCTGGCGTATTTTCTTTTTTCTTTTTTCTCACAATGCACCCTAGGCAGGCAAATGTGCTCAGGTTGCTGGTTAAAAGAAGGTTGTGACTTAACTTTTCTTGCAGAGAAGAGAATGCCTGTTAAGAATATCTGGTGAACTTGAACAATCCTAAGACAAACTTTCTTTAAGCCATTGGACATTTTTTGTTCTTATACCTTGGAGCTCATATATATAATTTGCTTTTTTTTTTTTGCATTGCCGAATAGATTCTATTTATAATCTTATGTGCAAAACTTTATCTTTCAGAGCATCTCTATTAACAATTTGTGTAAATTTAATTGTTCAAAACACCACTATAAGCTTAAATAATTAGACCCAGAAGCGAACCGGAGAGACTGGGCAAGTTTGTGTCAGGGTTAAGATAAGGCCACATTTGAAGTGGAAGGACAAACTTTATTTCCTGCATGTTAACGGATTGTGCAGCAATCTCAAAGAAGAGTGGCAATGAAACATACGGAGTTGTTGGATGATACTTTGAAAGACACAATTACAAAGCAGAGCAGAACTGAATGGTTTGGCGATGGGTAATGCCCTTGTGGTAAAAGCGGCAGGCCTTGTCTCTTAGAGCAAATCAAATTTCAAATCAGATTTTTCTCATTTGCATTTGAAAGAACAAGGTCAAAAAAAGTGAGCCCTACTGTAGTTTAGATTTGTTCTGAAAAAAGGAGACAAATTATTTAACTAATGAGTAAAGAAAAACAAAATGCCCCATATCCAAGTATTGGAAAATGCTGCTTTACACTTATGCAAACAATGCAAATGGAAAAAAGCCCATGCAACTAAATTAGGGAAAAGGAAGTTTCACTGTTTATAATAAGGATAAAAACAACACTCCATCATTAATGTTTACCAATGTGAGCATTCAAAGACACCAAGATGAAGCGATAATGGGCATTTTAACCCCAGAAGAAAAGAAACAAACGGAAAAGAGGAAAATAATGCGTTCAAAGAGTGAGCTTGGGGCTCTGAAATACAACTGTTTTGGGAGTGAGAAAAAAAATAATTGAGTCTGAGTTAATTCTTATCAAAGCCTGTTGAAGTGCAACTAATAGACTGAGGGGAGATGCGTCGAAGAGCTGTTGCCTTCAATTCATTTTGTCTATTCAGATGAGAAAATATTTAGTTTTCAATTAAGTAAATCGCTATTATTTGTTCCACTCCTGCAACAGATAAATTGAAGTGATTACAAGCAGATTTATAAACCACCAAGGGCTCTTCCAGGTCATAGCAGGAGTCGATATAGTAGGTACAGACTCACAGCACGACATGCACGTTTCCTTCTTAAACTTTACTCTTATTCTGCAAAAGCAAAGGAGCTTAGTTATTGCCAAACACAATTGTTTCCATGCTCTGAAAATGTATTGAATAAAAAAACAAGATGAGATTGAGTTCATAATGACTGTCGTACCAAGTTAGGGATGGTAATATGATCATAATGTCAAAACAGTTTAACTTAGAGCAGTAGTCAATAAAATAAAAACATAGATTCAAATCTCCTCCACACATCAACTAATTGCCTTCAGAGATGTCACGTGATATTGAATAGCTTCTCTCAGTTTTATAATACACACCTGAGATTCTTCATGATGTATGTGATTTTGAATGTGAATACGCACGAGCTGGTGCAGTGGCGTAATTACTGACAGTGGACAAAGCTGTAATAACTGTAACACTAACAACATGCAACAACTCAACAAATGAGATTTTAGTCAAATGAAACCTTAACAAATAATTTGTTTGCTGACTTAACAACTTACCCCAAGCTCTTTTTAGAACACCGAAAGCTTGTTCTGCTCTTTTTATTTATTTATTTATTTTTTTTAATTGTACTGCTCTTTTGAATGACACTCTCTAATGCTGCTCAAAAAGAAACAACGCACAGAGCCTCTCTAACAGAAAAGGGAGACAGGTATAAAGATGTGTCGTATCACTCAAGTTCTACTGTGCCAATACATCCTTTTCACTTTACCATAATTTCCATTTGGTCTAAATCAGACATGTCCAAAGTCCGGCCCAGGGGACAATCACAGCACAAAGCGAGAGTTTATCTGTCCCTTAGCCTCAGAGATGAAATTTGCCCAAACAAACCCTTTTGAAATCCAACTAAAACCTTGTAAAATCCGACAAAAACCTGTTGAAATTCATCTAAAACTGGGGAATTCTCCTTTTATCAGATGTGTTTTTGAAAACAGTTTGGACACCTCTGGTCTAAATAGTAACTGCATAATAAGGCCAAAAATTCAAAAACATCTTCAAAAAATTAAAAACTAGCCATTGTACTGCCTTATACGCCATAGTCTCATGTTGTTTTTTTCACATTTTTAACAGTATTTACATTATTAATTGTGAGAATGCTGGGCAACACTCTCATATCTGTGTATCAGCACAGAAGAGCCAACCCTGGTGGAGCTGAGTCTGCGGTCCTCCTCCACCTCAAAGTGAAAGGGCATTGCTTTGAGGACAGCAATGTCCAAGAAGGACAGATGGTTTGAGAGAGGGGTAAAGAAATACATTTTTGTCAACATGAAAAAGCCCCTACAGTTTTAAAACCTAAATCAAAAGAGTTTCATTTGAGAAGGACAACACCTGAAGTTAGCAGTGATATTAGCGACTCACCTGAGCCTTTAACAACTCTCATCAGCAGTCACACTGCCCTTTCAAAGTTAACGACTATGAGACCAGAACAGTCTGGTCCAATCAGAGTTAGTTTCAGGTCAAACCCCTCCCTCTAGAGATAAAGCTCAGCTCTCATGCCAGTTGATCTCAGAATAAACAAACGTCTTCACCTTGAAATCTAAGTTTAGATCCCTTCGCATCTCATTCTAAAGTTGATTTATTTAATTAATTTCCTTTGGTAAAATCTCTGTTAACAAGCACAAATATTTTATTAACACCAAATGAATAGTTTCATTTCTTCTTCTTTTATTTCTCTTATTACTCTACTGTATGTCAGTAAAACAGTTCTGTATGTTTCATTTTGAAACAGGATTGTGTCTGAGGACATGGATGACTCATCAGCAAGGACACTACTGTTTCTGTTGTTGATATTTGGTAAGAGAATATATTACTTTTACATTATCTTTACTATTGTCTGCAACTATTACCTTTTATGTGACAATAGTGTTCAGGCAATTCAATAGAGTGACACTATTTAGAGCAGCTCACTGTGTGTTTATAGGTACACATAAAGAAGAGGGAAGTGAATTAGTTGATCTCATGTCTTTCTAAATCCACTTTGTAACCGAATAGTTTAAGATATTTGTATTAGATCATCAGGTTTGGTTTTGGTTACAGTTTTGTCGATGCAATCCTCTGCTGTGTTGTATTTCTTGCACATTTATCCTTGTTAAGGGGTAAAATATAAGATTGTGTTTCCTGAATTATTGATTGGAACATGGAAACCCATTCTGCCTCTTTTTTAAAGATTACTGTCCGAGATTGTTCCAACAAAACCAAAAGTAAAATTGTCAGCTCTGAATCAAAAAGAAGTCTGCATGTTTTTATAAGCAATGTCCAATATATCTTTAACAGAGAAAAACAATATATCTGCCAAGTGTCCATTTATTACTATTGCATTTGTTTTCCTGTAGAATTAAACAGACCTTCTGCTTTGTCTCGATCTTTATTCAGAATACAATATAGATGACATATCAAATTTCAAACTGTGAAAATGTATCATTTTAAAAGGAAAAATAAGTTGATTTTAAATGTTATGGCATCAACACATCTCAAAAAAGTTGGGACAAGGCCATGTTTGCCACTGTGTGACATCCCCTCTACTTTTTATAAACAGTTTGCAAACGTCTGGGGACTGAGGAGACAAGTTGTTGTCTCATTCTTATCTAATACAGGCTTCTAGTTGATCAACTGTCTTAGGTCTTCTTTGTCTCATCTATTTTTTTTATTATTATTTTTTGCTTATATAGCGCTTTACCACCTAGTAGGCACACAAAGCGCTTTACCAGTGTTACAGCTGACCACTGGAGGCCCTATCTTCCTCGTTATGATGCACCAAATGTACTGCAGGCTGGCCATTTCAGTACCGGATCCTTCTTCTACGCAGCCATGATGTTGTAATTGATGCAGTATGTGGTCTGCAAGGTCTTTCCTGAAAGAGACGACGTCTGTTTGCGAGCCTATGTTGTTCTAGAACTTGATATACCTTTCAGCGTTGATGGTGCCTTTCCAGATGTGTAAGCTGCCCATGCCACACGGATTCATGCAAGCTTCTGACCTTAGCACTCATAACAACTTAGTTGTCCTTGTCCTCTTTAGTCCGGATGACATGATGTCCCAGTTTTCCAAAAAGAACTTCAAATTTTACTCACAGACAATGTTTTCTGGAAGTATTCCTGAGCCCATGTTGTGATTTCCATTACAGTAGCATTCCTGTATGTGATGCAGGGCCTAAGGGCACACAGCATTGGGGGAATGCCCAGCTTGACTTCTGAGAGACACTGCCACTTTTGAGTGCCACACTGAGGCTCTTTTTATAAAAAGCATGTTGCCAACTGACCAAATAAGTTGCAAATTTATTCTCCAGCTGTTTCTTATATGTACATTTTACTCTTCTGGCCGCTTATTGGTACCTGTCCCAACTTTTTTGGAATGTGTAGCTCTCGTGAAATCCAAATTGAGCCAATATTTGGCATGACATTTCAAAATGTCTCACTTTCAACATTTGTTATGTTATCTATAATCTAAAATATTGAAATTTAAACACTTCCACATCTTTCTGTTTTTATTCCCAATTTGTACAAACTTTTTTTGAATTGGGTTTTTAATAAAAAATATATAAACTTAAGGTTAATGTAATTAGTTATACAGATAAGTGTGTACTGTAAAGTAATGTAAAATATTAGTAAAGTTAAGAGGCTTCTTGGAGACTGGTATGTATATACAGTTGGGTGAAGTTGTACCAATGATAACCTAACCTATCTGTGAAGGTTCTCAGTCATCCAGGACATCTTGAAAAAAAAAAAAGTCAAAATAACAGCATCTTGAAAACTGAATCCAGATGCTGTTAGTGTAACCTAACTTAAACAAAAAGTATTTAGCTCCTTCTCATCGCTCAGTCTGAGGTATGATATTCTGTCAAATGATTAAATATACTATCTCTGGTATAATAACTTAAGTTTATTATTATTTTAACAGACGCTGTTGAGAGCTATGGAGTATTCATTTATGTAAACTGTATGCAAATGCGCTCCAGTGTTTGGTTGTTTGTATGCATCCTCTGTAATGGCCAATCTTGCCCTTCATTTTTGACGTGAGGTGACTGGTTCAGCCTTGATCTGAGAGCTCTGCCTCTCATTCATGTTGTCAGACGCAACAGAGCATGCACTTCACAAACAACTTGGTCATTGCTTCAATGAAGGTCAAGAATCAAACAACCAAGTGGAATCAGGCTGCCTTCTCTGCGGGGCATTGTTTGAATGAAATTTGCGTTCAGATTTTTACCAACTAATTGGTCTATGTGGTTGCATTTGACTCTCTCAGATGAATTTATTCATAAACCCGTTATGTATAATAATCATATCCTCCTAGCTCTAGTGTTGGAGGCAAACGCAGTAGGTGGTCTACCTTTAAGTTACTTTTTTGCACCATGGAATGTCACCTAGGGCTGCTTGAAGGATGGCCAACCCCACCTATGACAAACAAGGGTGATTAAAGTGGTAATCATTACTCTTCCCAGGAGGAATAAGCCGGTAAGAGGTTGAGAAAAACCACAGGTGAACGAAGTCTCTAATACCCCATGCTTCCCTCCTTTCACCACATACTGTATCTGTACGGCCGAGGGCTGATTTAACTTGCAGTAATTACTTTATTGACTCATTTTCAGGGCCATATCATTGCAGTTTGCCATCAATAAAACATATGCCAGGATGAATAATGTGGTCAAACACAATAGGGTTCTTTCTTTGACAAAAGACCACAAGACTACATCCCTATGACGTACTCCTTTTACTCTTTTACCTCTTTACATTAAATCCCACCTTGCAGTCAATCCTCCTGTGTGTCCTCCTTTAAGTATGTACAGGCATTCAAGCTCAGCAGGTGTTCCGGTCCGAGCCCAGGAACGTTACAGTGCGCATGGGGGCCACAGCTGTGTTGAGGTGTGAGGTGCTGCGGGCCTCTGGGACCGTGCAGTGGGTGAAGGATGGCCTCCTCTTGGGACCTCAGAGAAGCCTGCCGGGCTTTCCGCGCTACACGATGATCGGAAACCTCAAGAGAGGTAAAGAGGCTTACTCTGGGAAAAAAACAAGACTACCCCAAATTGGGCTTCTGCTGACCCACTAGAGTTAAAAATACACCTATCCAAGAAGGACAAAAAAGACCTCACAATCAAACTTTTTTTAAAGACTGACCCTGCTTTGTTATTGAACATGCATAGCCAATTTACTGACAGGATACAACCATCATCCTTTTACATTTATCTAATGTAATTGCTTGTTGTAAAGGTGTTCCTCCATCAACAAATGGTGCCACAGCTCACTAAAGACTGACATTGTTGGGATCTGATGATTCAGACACTACTTTGTTTTAGAGACTTGATCTGTCACCACTAAATGTGAACTGTACAGTGATCTGACCAAAAAACATCAAACATCATAAAGCCTCATAACCGCTCTTGTTTTTCAAATAGTAAAGCAAAAGTGACATAAGTGAAAGCATCTGGGCCAAGGAGATGCAGTGACTGTCGACAGCCTCTCACACAGCCCTTCATTGTCACTCACATTTAAAGAGAAGGTATTAAAGCAGCCAAGTGTCAACAAATCAGTGAAATGTAGCAAGTTATAATGTGTGTCGCCGAATCCGCACAATAGTCTATAAAAAGTAATAGCCAATTAGAAGCCAAGACTGAGTAGAGGAAGAGCATCTGTTCCCGATCAGCCCACAGCCCACAGCTCGACAAGGCGCGCATCACTGTCGCACAGTATGGGAGGCCGCCAACGATCAAGAGCCATAGCAGCCTTTCAAAACAAAACCCATGCTTATTAATGCCATAGACTTTACATAAACACACAGGCAAATATTTTTTGATTGAAACTTTAAATTTTACACCACTAACCGCAAAACAATATATATATATATATACACACACATGAGCTGTCAAATAATCACAAACCCAATCAGAGATATAAAAACTACAAGAGCTAAGGTTTACCAGAGAGAGTAAAGTGCAGAACGATAGATGCAATCACTCCAAAGCTGCACTGAAAGAGCCAAAGCATTGTACATGACACTTGACTGCTCCTGGTACTCAAACAGCTTCCACTGATTGTCTCCGTCAGTGATGTTTATTGATGCTTATAAATAGCATGAAATTCTGCATTTACACACACAAGAGACCAGTTTTGATTTCAACATACACTTACAGTAGCTCCAGTAGCTTTAGCTTTCCTCCAAGTTGCAGCAACAAAATGTATTCAATTGAGCAATGGTGTATGAATGCTGTGTTCTGTATAACGGCCATGTTTACCTCCAGCATTAAGCAGCATCATCCTATGTGAGAAGCCGCTCTGAATGTATCGTTTATGTGGTTATGCATTTAAAAACATATGTGGATCTATAAATAGCAACATATTTCGACAGATGGCAGTGTAATTTACTTTAAATTAACAGAATAAATGAGAAATTCTAAAGGCTGTGACTGTACAGAGGCTAAAAGACTTTCTATTGTTTGCTCGGTGACCTGCTCCCACCACAAATTCCAGAACACATCATCTTTAGCAGCTCTACTTTACTGAACGTGCCATTAAGCTTTTAATTAGTAGCATTTTCTGAGAAATTTCACACATAACCTTTAACATCCATAAGCTGTTACAAGATAATCAAGAAATCTAACAGCAACCACATTACCTCAACATTTTCCTTTTTACACTTTGTTATGTGAGCCTGACCTTTCACAGTTATGTAAGAATGTGCCTCCAACTTTAAGCCAACATGCAAACTTGGCAGTGAACATGCTCAGCTGCAGACCAAATCAGACAGTAAGCACTGTATGCTATAATCCTGACAGTTGCTAAAGATAAAGCACACATAAAATGCATAACCAAGTTACATGTCAGACTTTTGCCATCCATATTCCCATAAATGCATTGCAACCATTTGTACGCTCTTTCAGAAAAGAAGACTACGATTAATAACTTCTGTCTCTCTCTCAGCACAGTATGTTAACCAAGATGTGAAAATTGCTTGTAGTTGCTGTTAATCATCTTTCCAGCTTATTTTGACACATGCATTTTAGACTAGGATGGTTGTCAGACCAAGATACTATTTTTCACATGTTAGTCATCTGTGAGCCAGGAAATCAGAGCGAGAAAACCAAACACTGAACATCGTCTAATCCCAACAGGTTATGGCAACGCATCAAACAAATCAAAGCCTGCTGGCATGTCAATCTATCAGAAGAGAAATACAGAGGACAACTCTGCCTGGCATCAATTAATAGACAGTTTAGTCAATTGACACAGTAAATTTCAGATTAGGTTTCATTTGCCATTCAGCAAATTTATTCAGATACAAAATGTTACCGATATGAGTACAGACAAGCACCGACATTTTAATGGGAAAGCCTGCAGCTTCAAGCACTAGGAACAAGAAAATATGTAAATAGACTGTTTACAGAGAAATCTAATAAGCAATTTTTTCAGCAGTATTTGTGGATTAATATGGTACAGATTGCCCTTTTTGTTAATTTTATAACTTCAATTTTGAAAATGAAAATCTCTATTATTGAGAAAGTTTTTTGTCAACGCAGAGGTAATCACAGATCATGAAGCTTTAAAGCACTGCACTCTTTGTGTGTAATTATTTCTCCGTATTCACTTTCCAGTTCCTCGTCAATATTATGTCTCTTTGTTTTCTTTCAGGGCAGTATAATCTACAGATTGAAAATATCCAATTAGAAGATGATGCCACCTATAACTGTCAAGCGGGTCGATCTGAAAGCAGCGAACCAATCATATCCAACACGGCTTGGCTCAACGTACTAAGTAAGCATAACAGTGTGAGGGATGAAGATGGTCATTTGTACGCAACAAAACAATCTAGCATGCATTCAAAAGCAGAGAGCATCCTCGGAGTTCGAGTGACACATGTGACTTTCTGACCAGCAACCAGCAAATGTTTAACATTCAACTCTATAGAAAAAGGTTTAATTTGCTTGAGTTTAGGACGTTGCATTTGAAATTGCACAGGCCTGGGAACTTTTCAAACATTATTTATAGCTTTTGAGGGTACTGTCATCCCTTCATGTTCTACAAGGTCTGAGGCTTTAACCAGGTACTGTACAATGGAGAGAATCAGTCGAATTCTCTGTCAGCCTTGGGCGATCCATGTCTCTGCCTTGCACAGGAAGAAATTATAACAGTGGTGATTGAAAAGTTCTACTTCGCACATGAGCTAGAAAAGATGTAATTGTGTGACTACACTGGGCCACCTGTTGTCACTTTATAACAACTGCTGTCTCTCAGTCTGCCTATGCATCAGGCTTGTGGGAGTGAGCCCATAGGTGGCAGGGAAAGGAACTGGATACGCCACCTTTCTTCCACAGGCGAGCACTTCATTTGCTTACACCCCCTTCTCCTCATTCTCTCTGTCACACCATTTCTCCCTCTCGCCGTTCCCTTTTCAGGCTCTTACTTTGTCAACTACGGAGAGGGGTTTTGTAAAGAGTGTGTAGGTGGGGAGGGCAGTGGGGTGGGGGTGGTGGTGGTGGGGGGTGGGGGGGGTTGCCGTGGTGATTCCATCCACCACACTCTTCTCTGTTGGGAAGTGAACAGCTTTTTCTGACATCAGTGGGACTGTGGGAGGCATGGCGGCTGGTGCTGGTGCGGGATAGGAAGAGACCACAGCCGTGTCCTTTGAATGTCTGTTCCACGGTGCCTCTGTCATATCCTGCAGCACGACTTACACCTGCACCCACAGCAGGCCTCATTCCCACACTCATTTGGCTTACTGCACTGCGCCCACGTTCACTAAAGCAACACCATCGCCGTTGGCTTTGTCAGAAAGGTCAAAATGTGTGGGAATTATGTTCAGGTTGCATGTTAGGATCGCTGGTAGTTGTATTGGTCATGACTGAAAGTGGCTGCTGATCTGTGTTTCAGAGAAAGTCCACATCAGAAGCCATGTGCCTAGCCTCAGCTGGTGTTTTTCTCTGGTGTACTGGGAACACTTTCCAGCTGTTTACTCTTTAAGATGGACAGTTGCAGCTGTGTTCTTACAAAAGAGCCAGAAGAGTTTAAGGACTGGCTCAAAAACAAAAAAATAAAAAACTTGAGCCTGAGTTCTGAAGGGTCATTTGTTCCAAGCCACCAGCTCAACCGATTCAAAATACGTGACTAATCTGGGGCTTGATAATGAGCTGATGAATTCAATCTCCTGTTAGTGCTGAACTGGGACTGGAAACTATGCGTCTTTTTGATCCGCACAGTCTGTGATGAGTTCCCCGTGGACTTCTCCATCACCAAACTACAGCTCCCAGGGCCCCACACCCCTCGCCAGTCAAGCATAGCCATATCCCATCAAGCCCTGCATCAAATCAAAACACTATAAACTCTTTATGATGAGATACAGTGGGGGAGAGGGGCAGCGTTGTGAAAACAAAACAGAGATTGCTGGTTGTATAATTGGATTCTTGGGTCAGAGGGAGTGGTATCATGACTGGCTAATTTGGGATGGATCACCACAGGCAGTAAATAGCAGGGGCGAAGGCAAAAATGTCAATAAGCCCCATCTATGGCTTTACAATGAGATGTTTTCAAAACATTTTCCTTGACGCAACATAACTCCTGTGTGTTTTTGCCTTCCTGCAGAGCTTAGATAGGGGATTACCGCAATAGGCAGATCAAGTGGCAGTGAGTAATCCATGATAATAACAACCTGTACCCCCCTCCCCCCCGATACTTCTGCTGAAACTTACCCCACACTGCTCCTGTCACATACCTGCCACATCCACTGTCTCGCTTTATACCATTAGCCTTAGTATTTAATCCTATTAATGAACAACTCTCGCTATTACAGCAGCCATGCCGCACACATGCCTTCTGTAAATGTTCAAAAAAAGCTCATTTGATGTGTTCTGGTTTTAGACGATGTTAGTCATCCTGTTGCCACAGACTTACAGAAATGTGTGTGTAAGCTTATTATCAGTGTTGGTTGGAGGTTAGGGGACATTTTAGCAACCAGGGCTATGGTGAGTTTTTTTTTTCAGTAGCTAATGAGTTTAGCACTTGAAGAGTATATAATGAGCCTTCATTTTGCAATTCCCTGTTATGAATAATGGAGAAACTTATAAATGGGGGGCACATAGGCAACGTTGAACATGGTGACTTTATTCATCCTTTGTTCTTGAAAAATTCTGACAGTTGCCCAAGATGTAACGCAATCAGAGGATGATGTGTTAAACACTAGTGAGCGTTGGACCCATTACACATTAATGGAGGAAAGGGTTATTAAGACAAAAGACACACTAATAGGACCTTCTTCTTAATTTGAGCTCTGCCTAAATCTCATTAAGGTAAATTTACTTCAGTGTTGCTTCATTTTTTGTGTGACATGGCCATTTGAGGAGGAATGCTGTCAAAACAAAAAGGTATGAGAGGCAGTGAGAGTGGGGGTGGGTCTGGGAGGATGTTCTTATTTCTGTCATAGACACCTGCCCCAGAACAGACCCAGACAGAGAGGCTTTCATAGCCAGAGATCACACACCTGAGACCTACAGAATGTCCGTGTGTGATGAATGCATGCATTTGTATGAGCACTTTTCTCCTTCATAGAAAACCAGTGGCTTTAGTCTATTTGGTCTGATCTTTCTGCTGCTATTATTTTCTTAATTCTGCATAATAAGCTTTCACAGACTCGTGTATCCTCTGGGCATTATTTCTCCATAAAATCAGCTTCATATCACATGCTCTAACTGTGCACACACTGACGCCTGTTTTTAGACTGAAATAGATGAATGTCTGCATCAGTGCGTTTGTGCCTACAAATCGGCATCCACTTCAGTTTATATTTTGCCTTGAGTGGAGGAAATAATTGATGTATGTTCTCTTTGAATTAGGGCATATATCAGTTGTGTGTAATTTAAAATTTTATTTTTAATTTAAATAAATAAAAAAACATTTGTAAACAACAGCAAAAATAATCAGCAAAAATCTGATTAGCCTCAAGTACTAGAGTTTATAAATTCTTTAGATATTAGACAGTAAACTTAAGAACAGGGTTGGGCAATTATTAAATAATCAATAATTAATACAACGCTCTCTTTATTTTTTTCCTCTAATGATCAACAAAATATAAATGTAGTGGATGTTTAGTTGCGGTAATAGTTGAGCATAATTACTACACAAACTTTGCCAGTAAAGATGTGGCCAAATAAGCAGTGACTATAAAAGTTAACCTAAAAGTAAAAAAATAAAAAAAATTAAAATAAACTCTTAACCATTGAATTGAGGTTCTTGGCACATTCTTACTTGTCTCAAATTGTGAAAAATAAAAACACAACTGCAAAGGTGCATGCATGTAAACTCCTGAAGATGAAAATAACTGCTTACATAGGTATATTGACACATCTCCAATTCTTCCATCCATCTGTACTTTTGTGATAAGTTGAACACTGCAACTCACAGCCTTTTATCTGAACTCTAGAAGTGAGAATTTTTGTGCTTTTCTATTTTGGGGCTTATATATGCATTTTAATCAGAGCCGCTGGAAAGCAGAAAAAGGCAGGGAGTGTGAAACAAAGGCTGTTAAGAGCAGGTGTGACAGGTAAGAAGACAAAGACAGGAGAGAAAGAGTTAATTAACAGAACAGTGTGTTTCAACTGTCTATTCTCTGCTTCACATGCATCATGTGAAGTGAACTGAACAGAATGGTATTTGTTGCTACCCACATGTGTCATCTATTGCGTTATTGTGTTCATCCTGGCTGGACTGATTGGGTCACATGGTTTGGCTGAGTGGATGTGATGGATGGGGGGGCTGTTATTCCCAGTCCAAGCTGGAGCACACCTAGCCCCCCCGCGCTTCTGCAGTTTAACTGCAGTGGTCAAGAAGGATGGCGGAGGGAGAATGGGTGGGCACAGACTCCTACTAAGGGATGATGGAGTGAATGCTAGATAAGAGGAATAGGCCAGCATAACTAATGGAGGGAAAAATGAGATACCTGCCTGTCTCATTTAGAAACATATCATTATTCTTATTTTAGGATTTGTTAGGCTGCCACACACTCCTCCTGCACAACAAGTGATGCGCCTCTGCGCAGTGCACAAGTAGATTGAGAGTGCAGGGGCTGTCAATAGATGCATGGCCTAGTCATCTTCTCAGGGTGGGGGGCTGGGGTGGACAAACAAATGCATCTCATTATTGCACCGTGCGCTTCTGCAGTGCTCTGGGTAAGCCATCACAGTCCACACAGATTCAATTGCTTCTTTTAAATCAGTTTGAAGCTGCAGCCACATCTCATCCGTCTCAATAGCAGACTACATACAATGAGCGACACAGCAACAGCTCCTCCTAGTGGTCAGGGGATGAATACATGTGCCAGAAGACAAAGGAGTAAACCTGGCAGGGTTGGCTTCATGTGGTCCAGCAGCTTATACTCAGACGTTTGTTGGGGATTTATCTCCCAATTCAGAGGCAACCATTTTCTTGCTCCTGTCGTCCTTCTAACCAGTCCCACATTTACTCTTTACCCTCTGCCAGACTTTTTAAAGTCTGCCTCATCCTCACGCATTCTTTCTGAACTGTCCAACTCCCTCTTCAGTACAGCCTTTGCACTTGAATTCTGATGAAAGCAAACAATCCTTAACAGTAACCATACTTTACAATCCTCCCACTTGCCAAATGCTGGCACATAACAAACAATCAGTTTTTTTTTTGTTTTTTTTTGGTAATGCAAGCAGTATTGACCTCCGCAACTTGAAAAAGAGTGGCTTTCACATCTGAAGCTCTTTGATGACTACTCATTGACAGATTGTCTAATTTTCTGCCAAATAGTTTTAGTCCCTTGCGCTAAAAGCTTTTTTCCTTTTGCTGGAATTCCTATTTATGGTCAGATAAAAGGATTGTAGAGTAGAACAGTGGAGAGGCAAAGAGTGCTTTGATCAGTCAAGAAAGCAGATATTTAGCTTGGGGCTGATCTGAGGAGAGAAGTGTTTGGTGTTTGCTATGATAGATTAGTACTGGTTCAGCTTCATCACTAATTCAACTCTGTATTCTCTTCTTGTTCACAATTTGTATTCTAACTTGACACAACAGCAAACCTGACTGTAGTAAATCACTCAAAAGCCGACAGCGTGACATCCCAGTCGTCTGTGATAGCAGCTGCTTATTTGAACCCAAATTTAATGTGATGAATAATATGTTAGTGCCTTGACAGATATAAAACATGAGCTGTTGTCCCTCTGATTCAGTTCCCCCTTCAAAGCCGTACTTTGAGATGGACACGGAGCAGCACTGGGTGGCTGGTAAGAAGTACAGCGTCATTTGTGTTGCCCCTGATGCAAAGCCAGAGGCTGAAATCACACTTTACAAAGGTGAGTCACAGTTTCAACTCTTCAACTTTAATGTGATAAAGACATTCAGGCTGACGGTTTTGAGCCGCAGCCTTGAGAACATCATTTTCCATTATACATTCTGAATTTCAATAGGTTATGGTCCAAATGCTCCAAGATAAAACACTGCAAGCAAGTTCAGAAATGGTTTCTCGAGTTAAATTCTTTGAAAAACTGTTGTGAAGGGCAGACTTCGAGAGGGTGGAAATATCTTAATTTACAATGTCCTCCAACTGTAGATTGACTACACCCTTGTTGCTTATGCAATTTTCTTAATTTCTATAATCAAATATTCTTTTCTGTAGTCTGAGCTATAATAATACACTGTCACAGAGTTGTAGTAAAGTCTACCAGACCACCACCTCCTTCCATATTTCTGTATTTATAGCAGAATAACAGTGATGTTTGTGTTTACGTGAGCGCATTTACACAGTTTCTTGTGGGCCTTCTCCCCCATTGTGTCTTGTAGATGGAGTGGAGCTGACAGGTGCAGAGTCTTTCACCATGTCTGGCTCAAAGGATAAGCTCCTGAACACGCGTGCTGAAGTAATGTATGTGCTCGTCCGTCTGCCAGACTCATTCTTTTCACCGGCCCGCTCAATCTCTCAGAGTCGGTCTTTGTTTTCTCCTGTTTTCTACCCTCTTCCCTTCTGCTTCTGTCTCATTCAGTACAATAAATTTGTGTACACAGCAAACTGTTACTTGGCACTGTGCAACTGAATTAGCTTCTGTCAAATGCACTAAATTACATTCCAGCAATGAGACACATCTGATCCTTGCCGCTTCGCCAGGTGCCTATACATTAAACAGGGCCATAGATTTCTTATTATCCTACTTGTCTTCTGCGTCAAAAATAATAACCGCTTGTCATTTTCTGAGATAACATTGGTTGCGAGGAGCTGCAACATTGTTCAGCTCTGTTGCGTGAATGGCCGAGGTCTTAAGTAATATTGATGCTCGCTCTTCTGTTCACACTGAGCGTACGCAGCAGTAAGCCACGTGTGATTGTTACAGTTGACATTGCACTATAATTTGATGTGGAAGATATATGCTGAAAATAAACCAAGTTCAGAATAGATGCAATGCTGGTGAGACTATAAAGGGACTTAGTCGAGCATTTCAGTGATGTTTTTAGCGGTGTTACCTTCTCCAGCTCTTCTTCTTCTCATTGTAGGATCACAGCTTTGAGCTCGGACAATGGACAGCAGCTATCATGTCGAGCAAAAAACTCCGCCCACTTCAGTCCTGTGGCATCTACAATGACTATGAATGTGCACTGTGAGTGTCAACCTGTCTTCTCACTGACAACAACACCCTTTTCAAGTACACAATGAAAATGTGAAAACACTATACAGGAGCCTGAGGGAGGCCCAAGGGTACACCGTATTGTGCACTCAGTCTGCATTAGTGGTCCAAAGAGAAATATTCAACCTGAAGGCAAAGTTGCACTTCACGACTTCAGGAAAGCTTGAGTGTGACTGCCTCCAGTTCACAAAGATGTCACTGGTGGTTTGGGATTGAAATGATGACAACAAAAATCTATTGGTGTATATTTTATCACAACTCCAATAACAATAGTTATTTTTCTTTATTGTTGCCAATTCACAAAATATTCAGTCAATCCCATAATTTTTTTTAACAAGAATTGAGACAAACTAAATATTCCACCAGAAAACTTCCATATGAATCAGTTTAAATGAAAGCATCTACTGAGAAAAGTCAGAATATGTTATTATCACAAACACAGCAAGGTTGTATTAAAAATCTTGCAGCAGCAACAAAGATAAGTTGAGAACCCCATTTCAATTGACTAACTTCATTTCTCTTGTTGCAAGACAACAAGAATAAGTTATTGTTGAATGTACAAACAGCACTGTTTCCAGGTTTTGCATTTTCTACTGTGTTGTTTAGTTAAAGTAATTGATTGCTCAGGCCCGAGAGTCTACCCATCTGCTTCTCCTAAGTCTAAATCATGTTGTTGATTAAAGTCAGGCAGGACTGCTGACACCTTCGGCATAGACTGTTCCCCCTGCTACGCTGAGGTATTATCCACAGGCTGACTAGACACCTTAATGTTGTTTCTGTACTCCACCACATTAGATGCTGCTGCTGTTTTAACAATTGCCAATGAGTGTGTGCTCTGGTCCCTTCCTCTCTATCTCTCTGCTCTGTATTAAGCAGGGCTATGTACTAAGTGCTAATGTTGCAGAACTTGGGACCACCGCTGCAGCATGCCAGCCCATCAAAGCCAGCGCGGTGGCCATTTTCAGCCAGCCAGATTGTTAGCAAGGTGGCAATTTGTCACACTGGTTCAGGGGGCTGCAGCCTGCTCCTGGAAAATGATTGCAGCAATAACAAAGACCCGTCCTCCCCTAATTTATTTTACTGCATATATTTTATTCAAGGAGGTTCTAATTTATTCATATTTCACATTGCTTTATTACTGTTTGAACATCTGTTATTTTGCTTTATGGACTGGATACAGCTCAGTGCTCCCTTAATACTAAAGGCTTTCATCAGACCCAGACCTCTTATCCCACAGTCATGTAGGACCTATGTGCCCAATATTTTGCCACTGTCTCAGCAAACAGTGATGCTTCCTACTCAATTGACAAGAGTGTTTTCATGACAGTGCAGTTTCTTTTTTAATATTATCCTATTGATGGTCACTCCACCTGCCCCAGAGTTTGATTTATTACTCTCCTTTCCTACCCTCACTGTTATTTCTTCAGATTGCTGTCACCCCCTATGCAATTCTCCTTTGTCAAGTCCATTTCTATTTGTGTCTTTTGGCTCTTGACAGTTCCACCTCAGCCTCCGGTTATTTTAGGTTTGGAGAGACAGGAAGTCAGAGCTGGGACAATGCTGGAACTGGAGTGTGTGTGTCAGTCTGGAAACCCCCTGGCAAATCTTCAGTGGACCAAGGTAATTCCATGTAAATCCATGTATATGGGGGTCATTGAAGGCAACATGTTCTCAACAACTACACATTTCCCACGCCCGTGTTTTACCTGTTTTGAGTGGTGTGTTCATCCATCTGTCAGAATGGAGAGGTTTTATTGAAGACTTGGGAAGAAGATGCTGCGGCGCGTATGTCCAAAAGTGTCCTGCATCTGAAAATCAGCCGTGCGGACAACCAAGCAACACTGAGCTGTGAGAGCGTCAACCTCGTGTCCGTAGCTCCTCAGTCCTCCAGCCGAACAATCACTGTGCTCTGTGAGTGGAGAAAAAAAACAAAAAACTATTTTTATACATACTTTATATTGAACCATTAAGCAAACCCCAAACTGAATAACACCCACACTAGGTCACACCAAAATAACGTACCTCCATAAAGTGATGGTCAGCGTCAACTGCTAAGTAAGCCTATGACTAAAATGTACATTTAGCGGGCTAACATGCTTACTTAATTAGGTTTAGTTAAGGTTCTATAAGCTAACTATTTTTAAACGGGCATTCTTTCATTGGGTTACATATAATTCAATTTTAATTTTGTTTAAAAAAAAAAAAAAAAAAGACTAAACAGTGTTTTCAGAGACCAAGACTGTCACATTAGCCTACAGCACATTAGCCTAAAGCAAGCCTGTTAGCTAACGCTGGCTGGTTGTTTGAGTTTTGTAGGAAGGTGAGTAGCAGGCATTGCCAGATTTACTTCCGAAATTTAACTTTGCCCGCCTATCAACATTATTACAAAATGTTTATTATTTTTCGTTAGGCACCTCATGGCTGTCTTATGTTACAAAAAATGTAATCATTGGTCGATATTTTTTGTATACGAGTCAACTGGAGCCAGGACTTTCAGCCTGCAGTGCTTCCACACTTCAGATACAAACTGTGGAGGGTCCCACTTGCATAAATCCCTGCCAGCGCTTGAAGCGATGGATTATTAAGCATATGGACATGAGGGAGGGGAATATAATAAGAGTCTTACCTCCAAAACTAATTCTTTTGCTGTCCCAGCATAAATTCTAGTGCTAATATCATTAATGAAACTAATGGTTATTATAGCTGAGGACTGTATTTTCGACTGCCTCCAGATTAGTATCATTGCATGTTATTTCATAGAAGCTACATCAATTTAGTCAAATTGCTTCAGCACAATCCTCAGGCACAAAGCCTACACATTGTGCAAGAGTAATGCCGATTGTTAATAACTTTTCCTCTGAATACGAAATGTTTGTTTCAGCAACATTAAAACAAATATAGAATTAATATTCAGCAGCCTTGCCGCCAGGAGTCTAACAATAGCCTGATTTCCACTACAGAGCCAGACATGCAAGGAAGAGCTTGGTAAATGCTGATTGATGCACCTATTTCATGTAAATGTTGCTTTGAACTTAATAAGTCTTTTAACAAATATGTTGCTTTTGTTAAAAAAAGGTGTCTGAAATCCCTCCAGTGCTCCTAGTTTGGTTGCCAAGCCCCCAACATGCCCCAGTGCCATGCCTTCCAGTCATCCATTCAGAGATATTGAAAATGAGAAGCTCACTGTCTTACTTCGCTTTTGGCATTGGCAGAAGCTGGAGGGCACAAAATTAGTCTCAGTGGTGTATTATAAGTAGGCCATTTTTTTCTTAAGGCACCTGTGTAATTTCTATTTTGCTAGTTGGTATGGTGCAGAAAATGCACCCAATTTGTGCCTAAAATGCTATGGATACAAATATGCAAAAGATTTACATACATGTTCCCTTTTTCACCAGTCTGCCAGCTCAGTCCCCAGCCTTTTTATTCCCCTGAAGGCTTCATACGGCTGCATCACTTTGCCCACAGCTATTGTACCTTGTCTTCTCCTGTTGTTAAAATGAAGCAGACTTTACAAGCCATGCTGAAAACCTCCTGAGAAAACATGTTGCCACTCAAAGTGATTTTCCTCCTCACCCTTGATACTTTTCACATCCAAAAATAGTTGCTCCCCCAGTGTGATCCTAATATTTAGTTGTTGAATGTGATATCCGGGAGATGACTCTTTACTGATAGCCTTTTGTATGTTGCCTGTTTGCATGTTTAATGTAAATCAGTTGATCCAGTGGAGGTGAAATTGATGGGTTCCTTTGAGGCAATTGAGGGTGAGGAATTGAATCTGGACTGCTATGCTACATCAAGTAATCCCCCAGTCCAAATCCGCTGGTGGCTGGGCAACAGGGAGCTCAACTCCACAGCTGTCATTATGGAAGAGGTAGGCCTACAGCAAATATATAAAATCTGTGTGTTCCGCTTGTTACGAATATGAGAGTAAAAATCCTTATGAAAGACAATGTGCTCAGAGGTGCAAATAGTGATCATGTCAGTCTCCGAGAAATAAAAATGTGCTTTTGCTTTTCAGAGCATAAGATAAAAGCTGCACCTTTAATTCAAGCTTGATTTAAAGTGCTAACTGAAAATTGTAATAAAAAAAATAACCTTCCACTGAATTATCTAAATAAATAAAAAAATCTATCTGAAATTTGGCCTCATGTGTACGCTCACAGACAAAGTGAAATGGTATGACCCGGAAAGTCTTAGGTCTGCTGCATCTTTGCAAATGAATCAATGCTGATTCCACAAAGACTATTCAGCTGCTCCTTTTCTCTTTTGTGTATGCTAATATGATCAAAGTGAATAAAAGCTGACATAGAAGATGAGCATTATTAAACAAGCTCTTTATTCATCTGGCAGCAGCATTTTCATTTGATCTTGCACAAGGCACTCCGTGTGCTGTGTGTGAGCTTTAATGCATCTGAAACAGTGTGAGGTTAATGAAGACTGACGCTCCTGTCCAGATTCTTTGTTAGTCTTTCAGACTTGGGCTTTTACAGTAATCACCACAATAATAGCTTTAATAACCAGATGTGCTGCACAGGCATGGCCACTGCCGGGCAGGTGCAAAATGACTGGAGTCAGATGAATATGTTTATTTATTATAGACTATGCACAGGATTGGTTATTACAGCAACTAATTTGCCATCTGTATTTTCAAAGACACTTCAGGTTAGGTTGTTTTTCTCTCGTGTTTTTTCTCTCCTTAGAACAAGAATGCCAACAAACCTGTGCTGAATTGTGTGCTTTTGTGCCTGCAGGGGGAAAATGGTGGGATGACAACCATGTCCAACATGACCTATCGTGTCTCCAAGGAAGACAATGGGATGAAGCTCACCTGTGTGGCTTTCAACCAGGGTACAAAAGTCTCCAAAACAGAGAGTGCTGAAATCACTGTCTATTGTGAGTAAAAGTACAATTTTAAGGAGTTAAAGTCATGACATAATAATGTTTTTTTATTTTATTTATGTCATGTCACATTCTGAACATAAATGAAAAATATATATATATATATATATATGACTCCTCAAAAACAGACCCCCCTCAAAAAGTATGGCTTGATGCTCCTTCTCAAGACATCACACTGCAAGCTGGAAACAAAGCACGTCTCATTTGTTTCTCAACCGGAGGAAATCCACCAGGGAACCTTCTCTTTCTTAAGGTTTGCTTAAGGTTTTAGTGGTCTTTGAAGCCACATTTTACACATTGCCTATCAGCCCTTTTTCTTGTAACAGAATGGCAGGCCTGTACAAAATGCACTAAGGCAGACTCACTTTGATAAAGGTGTGACTCGAGAGCTCATCCTTGTCCTGTCTGCAAGCGACAACATGGCTGAGTATCGCTGTGACGCTTCCAACAAGGCAGAGCAGACTATTTCTGCCCAAACCAGGCTTAAAGTTTATTGTGGGTAATAACAAACACACATTTCTATATCAACCTAACCTGATGAGTTAAAATTTCTTGGTTAATCTTGTATCTTTCCAGTTTCAGCCATTTCTATGAAAATCACAGCCAATAAAGAGCTGCTTTATCAGGGCCAGACAGTAACTCTAGAGTGCAATTCTGGAAGCAGCAATCCCAAAGCCAATATCTCCTGGAGCCTGGGCACACAAAGGTTTAGCTCTTCATGATAATCTTTAACTTGAAATGCCTGATGCATACCCTGTTAAATATGGTAATATGTGTGTTTTCTTATTGACCCTTGCCTGTTAATGAGACTGTTGCTGGACGGTTTTTGTGTCCTAGGGTCCAAGGAGTGGTACAGCCGCATAAGAAGGCACAGTATGGTGGTTTTTCAGTGAGCAGTTTTCTGTCACTGAATCTGAGTTCTCAGCTTCACAATCAAAGGGTAATTTGCCAGTCCTACAGTGCTGAACTACCTGAGGGAGCCAAAACCTTCTTCAAACTCAGTGTGCTTTGTAAGTAGATTTGAATTATAGATTATCTATTTTGTTTTTTATTTGCATGTTTTTATTTCTCTTGTCCTGGCAAAAGACCAAGAGATAATAATGATGTTCTGTAATGGTGCAGATATTTCCTGCTTTTTTGGTGTCATCCTGTGCACACCGTCATTGTATCATATGTTTGTGTGTTGCTTTTTTTTTTTTACCTTTTTTGTTTACTGGAAACCTTTGTTGTGATTTGTGGGTCTGTGGAGCTCTGTGGCAGTGTGTCCTAATTGTGCATTTGCTTTGCTGCTTGGCCATGTCTGTCTTTGATGCCATTTCACAGGCAGCAGCCAGCCACTGCTTCAAAGCTTGCTACTGTGTCTGAGCATGAAGGAATGTCACTGTGTGTTTGTGCTGAGCTGCAGTTGGACAACAGTACTGTCACTTGTCGTTTTAATGCCTGTCCCTCTCCCTTCCACGCTTCCTGACACCCCCATCATCTAAAAGTCTGAAGTTGGTTAGATCTAGAATTATTGGTGGGATGTCAACTTTCTGTTGGCTTGACTCTCATTAATGTCTTTCTTTGCTTTATGCCTAAGATGTTTTGTGTGTCTGTGTTTCCCTCTTGCTGTGTGTCTGACATTCTGTGGGCTTGAGTTTACATTTGTGCCTCTGCCTCATGCATTTCTGGATCAAATCCAACTGAACTTATGTGTTATTCTCTGTGTCAGACCCGCCTGAGTTTAGCCCTGACCAGCCAACACAGATCCAGGTGGTGGAGGATGACATGGCAACCATCCCACTGCTGGTCTCAGCGAACCCAGAGGAGGTTTCCTGCATTTGGCAGCACCGCAGGGAGAAGCTGGTCAAAGGTGATCTAGGACTGTGTGATGGCTCTATAAACCAGCTCCTAGTTGAGCTGAGCCAGCAAGTGAGCACTCAGCTCTGCCATTCAGGGTCTGAATAAAACATGGCAGGTTAGCCAGCATGGGACCCTGCCAAATGTGATTCTCATTATGGCTCTAATGTATGCAGTCTAAATGAGGATTGCTGTCTCTCTGAATACAACACAACCATTCTAAACCTGGCTTCTCCTCCAGGCCGGTGTCAATGCGGTCATACTGCACCCAATCTCTTTCTTCAAATCTGTTTGCTCCCATCATACATAACTCCAACAAAGATTACCATACTTTTACAATACTATATTACAGTTGGAGTGCTATAGCGCAGAAGGTGTCTCTCACTCAGCCTATTGTTGCCTTGATGTGGGACTCCAGCCAGGACAATCAATAATGCAGGATTAGATGTCACTTAGAGACCAGTGGCCAGAGGACATGCAGTTGATGAGCGTGTAATGAATGCTTAATTTACCATTGGTCTATGTGTGTGTGTAATGTTTTTGCTCAGAGAGATATCTGCGCTTCCACTGGCCAAATGAGTTCACCCTGGAGATCGAAAATGTGACAAGGAAAGAAGCTGGATCTTATAAAATTGAGTGTACAAATGAGGAAGGTGTGGGCCACACCACCATCATGTTGGATGTACAGTGTAAGAATCTCCACACAACACATGCATCCATCACATTTTATGTTTGATATTGTTTCCTTGCCTACTGTTGTAAAAATACAAATTTTTTTTTCATGAAAACAAATCCACATTTAAAATTACCTAATATTTTCTTGGTTTTGCTAATTGTTAGTTTTTAACCCTTTTATTTATTTTTATAAATATTTTTTTATTTTAAATATGGGAAAAGTCTGCACATTTTCCTCCTCTACGCAGCAATGACTTTTAGCCTATCCAGCAAACATGCTTCATTCATTAGGGCTCCATGCAAGGCCGTGGACCCTTATTGCTGCCCCAGGCCCAGCCTCAAGCACCTGGTCCTCTGCTCCTTTAGTGATGATTTAATAATGGAAGTGTTGAAAATGTAGGTCTGTCTGTTTCACTAAAGCCCATGGTACATGCCTAATGGATTCCACTGTCCTGATCTGACTGGGCCTGACAGTTGTAGATATTTATTATGTATGGAGGATTGTAGTAGCTTTTATGTGTGGCAACGTAGCCCACTTAACAATGTCGGTCTTGGTTAAGAGGCCAATATGGTTGGAACCCACCAACCCAGAGATATGTGTCTCTCTTGTGTTTTCCGCTGCTGTTTTTCTAGTGTGAACATAGGTTTAGACAAGTAGGCACTAATGGTCCTATTGTTCCGAGGAGATGGTACTCTAGGGATGTATAAAAAGTTTGTAGAATTGACTAAGGATGTAGAAGGCTCGAGAAGTAGAGGAGCTGTGCAGTTAGAACACTATTGGGTGTGGAGAGATGACTAGATGGATATACATTAAATGATTCTTCCAGTCTGATATATTCAGTTTCAGAATACGCTTTCACTGGACGTCTATAGATGTTCTTGCAATGTAGTCTTCAATATCCAGAGAGGTTAATGTATCTGAAATGCTGAGGCCAATTAGGCCACAGTTATGAACTAGTTCAAAGGTAAACGAGTGTAAGAGTAATTATAGTGATGCAGCATGTCTGTTTAATGGCTCGGCAAATGATTTGGCCCACATTGGTATGTTAACCTGTGCTTGTTCTTAAGCCATGTTCTCTTTTCTTACACTCAGATGCTCCCAGTGTTAAGGCAGAGAGAGATCCTGTGTATGTGAACATTGGGGACACAGCAGATCTGATATGTGTGGCAGATGCTAACCCCATTATATCTGACATGTTCTCTTGGAAATGGCTGGTGAGAGCTAAATATACCCACAAATACTCACATTTGCAGAGTGAAATATCCATCCCCTGAATTATCTTTTCTTACCTGAATTCCTTTCTATTATTTTAGCTATTTACATTGTTTATCACTGGCCTTTCTAAATGCACAGATGATCTATATTTCACCAACCCTAACTATCCTTCTATGCTACCCTTTCCTGCTTGTGGCTCAGACCAAATCCAGAAAAATAGCTTTCATTACTGCTGCGTGACTAAAGGGCACATTCGTCAATGCGCTGTAGTCTCTGTATCTACTGATGCCTTCTTTGGTCTAACCCACCCCCTGGCAGTATTGTGTGTCCTGCTTTTAACCTGCATAGCCCCCCCTTTTTATTCTCTCTCTCTGTGATTCGCTAACCCATGGCATTATCATTCTCTGTCCTCAAACCTAGTCCCCGCTTTGCCCTTTTCAGTGCTAACTTTAGCCGTGACGGTTTCCTGCTCCCTTTTCCCCTTTTCTTGTCCACATGTCTTGCTCTTGCAGAGCCCCTTAACTTCAGGAAGAGGTGTAAGGGCGTTGAGGGATAGCTGCTGTCTTGAGCTCATTGACCATTGCTTTGTCTTCCGCAGGGGGAGGAGGAGGTAGAGATGGGAGAGGAAATCCAGCAAGATGAATCAGGCCTGCTGACCATTCATGGTGTGACACGTTCACATGCTGGCGTTTACCAGTGCATTGCCAATAATGGAATAGCACCCCCTGCCAGTGCAGATGTGCAGCTGGTAGTGCAATGTGAGGAGGTTTTTGATGCCAGTATTGAGGAGTATTCATTGAGTTCTGTACAACTGCAAATTTAAATGTAATTGATTTTTATTTTTTTATTTTTTTTTGTCTTGTAGTCAAACCAGAAATTCAAAAGGGAGTACAGTGGAAGAAGGTTGCTAGTAGAGGGGATGGCACCAGTACTGCTGAGCTGATTTGTCGAGCTGAAAGTATTCCACGTGCTGATTTTACCTGGGAAAAAAACGGGGCACTCATGGACTTTGCAAACCCCAGGTTAGAGAGTACCTGATATGACTCACCTTTTACACTCAACTTGCAGCTACTGTGTGTTTTTGGTCACATATTAAAACAGCTTTGATCAAATATTGATGAATCCTCACAATTAGATACAGTCTTACTATATTAATTTGCCATTTCTAACTATTTCACCAATAAACCCAGATTTAGTGCTTTTCATACTTGCTTTTCCCCATGCAATACCAGTTTAATGCTTCTTTGATGTGTGAAATTGAATGACTTAGTGCAATCTGCAGGACATCACAATCCCTGTTGTCTGCCTGCTCTGGCTTTATCTCTTTCTTTGTGCGTGGGTTGTGTGTCCCTGCTGCGGTGCGTGCATGTCTGTGTGTGTCTGCTGCAGGTATTTGGAGAAGACAGTGAGGGAGGGGTCCTTCTACACCAGCTCAATTCAAGTGGTAAATGTAAGCGCCTTGCTGGACTACGCCATCTTCAGCTGCACTGCCAGCAACTCTCTTGGAGAAGACAGGCTAGACATCCAGCTCGTCAGCACAAGTACTTATTCATTAGATTTTACTGTATAATACTGAGTGTATGCTATATGATTAGAACCCTATAAACAAAGTAAATGTTACATATGCAATATTTTGGTAGCCATTTTAGAAAACTGGCCTACTATTATAAATTAACTGTAAGTTAGTAAGCTGTAATATGTAAAAATAACCTTTATATTCCACACTATCATATGACTTGGTTTATCTATTATCTGGCAGCTGTTTGCCGAAGCCAATTACCAAACAGTTGTTGGCCAAAGCCATACAATTAACTGGCAGATGAAGTTTCAACCTATACAAAGCCAAAACCAGAGCAGCAAGAAAAGCAGTATGACATGTGTATTGCTCTATTTTTTTATTGACCAGAATGTTAGGTAGTTTTCAAAATTATCTGCCCCCTAGTGGAGAAAATTTCCATTCTACAGCTTTAAGCAGCTGCCAAATGATCAGAGTAAGTAGTTACAACTCTCAGCATGTAAGAATTATTCATATCACGTACTTGGCAGAGGAGTACACATTTTCTTTGGTTCTAATTTGGCAGCATCTCAGAATAATTGTGTCTGTGCTGTCTTGTCCAAGCTTTATCAGCCTTTTCCAGCAACATTACAATAGTGTGTGTGGGTCATTGAACATAGCAAAAGCTGTAAACTGAAGGGAGCTGTTGCTCCTGAGTGTCAGCCCTTTAAGGAACTTATTCCAGTGCTGTATCTCTACCTTATCTCTGAGCCCATAGCACTATTTCTCTCCTCTCTCAGATAGTACTGCAGTGATATGCTTAGCTCTCCCTGTGTGCTCAAAATGTTCTGCCTTCAAGCTACCAATGCATCCTGGTTCCTCCACCATTATCAACCACAGCCTTCACTGGACACATTTAGTGTTTATTGTGAACACCATAAAATATAGTCAACCTGTTTTTCCACAGTCATTTTTAGCACTGTGAATATTCATAATTAATCGGACACAGTGATAATACATTTTAAATGCCTTCCTATCATTTGAGAGCCTGAGAGGAAAATATATTTTCTTGTAGCATGGCTCTTTTTTATTTGAAGGAGACAGGATCCAAATAAGATTGACCCCTTTGCCCTGAAATCTTATGAGTGGAGCTGATAGTGGGATATTTATTTACTCTGCAAATGGTGCAGCAGCCTGGAGCTAAGGACAAGCAGAGCACCCTCTTTCCACTGTTGTTGTTGGTCTTCCTGTCCATTTTCTCCCCTTGACTATCAAACACCTTTTTTTTTTTTTTAAACCCTCCAAATGCAAAATAATCCATTTTGTTTTCACTTCTCTAAGATAAGTACTGCCTTGTCTCAGAACCATAGCTGGTTTATGCTCTTGAGCTTTGAAGCTTCATCCTCTATTGCTTGACGTTGGTCAGATAAAGGACAAGCTGACACTTTGTTACGAGAAAGCTCAGTAGCTCTGCTTATGCTTCTTAATAAGTCATACAAATAACAGCATAAACAGCCCAAAATAAAGAGCTGTGGACAAAAATATTAATTTTTGTTTTTTGAAAATTAATGAATTAAACAGACATAAACCATTATAAAAGGCACCATATGAAGTTGTGGGAATGTTTTGACATTCTAATAATTATTCCACAACTACTTTTGAAGACACCATTTTTCAGTTTTCCAACTGTAAAGGAGCACTTGCACTTTTATCACTATATTAAGATTCCTCAAACAGCTCTGCCGCATAGAGCAAGCTCATAGGGGAAGGCAGCCCACAGGCCAGAAGGCCTAGTGTTATTTTAGAGACAGTTTAAATAACCACTCCATTATCTCACAGCACACATCTTAACCTTGGAGGACCTGAAGCCATTTTTAAATAGGCACCTGTCAAGTTGGGGATTTTTGCTCTTCATTGGTATTTTAAAAAACCTAAGCACATTTATCTTTTATACTTGTTTCTTGTGACCTCAGATCACCCAGACCCTCCTTCATCATTTCGCCAAGTCAGTGTCTCACACAATTCAGCCACTCTAGAATGGATTCCCGGTTTTGATGGTGGATTGCGTCAAAGGTTTCGTATAAGGTAATAACCCTACACTATATTTATACAGCAGGTCTGGGTGATTTCGCCCAAAATAATTAAATTGGGTTAGTTGTGTAAAATTTTGAAGAATACTCTCGTTTCATTTGTCTGTGGATGTGAGTTGTTCCTGCAACTCCTCAAGGCAGACAAGGTGAGCACTGCTTGGGGAGAACCACATTCCGGTTTCTCTTTAAAGTATTTTTTTAATAAAGGATTTGGACATTTATGTAATGTCACAAATGAATGGCTTTTGCTATGATAATGTCATAGGGCCTGTTTTCCACTGACTTTGTTCATAGAAGGCAGCATGCCCTTGCAGGGCTACAGCAATCTGCAGTTTTACCACTAGATGCCACTAAAAACTAAAGACCTCCATTAGTGATTTTGTATTTCTTTCCATATTTTGTTAATTAGTAAGTCTAACGTTGGACAAAAAAACATCATTAAATTATCTTGGTCAAAGTCAACTGTTGAGCTAAATGTGTCTATTATATTGTGTTAATCTGTGATTGACAGATACCTTTGGGACAAATCAGCTAGTTTCCTGTACATGGATGTGTTTCCTCCTGGAGAAACAACCTTTACTGTGACTGGTCTGGAGCCAAACACCACCTACAACTTCTCTGTCAATGCCATAAATGCCATTGGAGAGAGTGGCTATGCAGACAATGAGGCAGTACTGACCATCACCACCACGGGTCAGTTTGGAGTAACCCTTGATTCTTGCCTGTATTGTATTTTGCATAAGCATATAAGGCAGAGCAGTGCCCTCATTCCCCTTTGTTCTCTTTTGTGTCCTTCTATAGAGATGCCAGAAATGGGAGCTCCACCAGACGAAGCACACAGTAAGAACTCTACACCATCCCCAGTAAAGCTCTTAAGGAGAAATTATTGTTTGCACAGCAGCAAGCTTCTTTTGGCTTAATCATGTTAATATATGCACCACAAAGGCTATTAATGTTTGCTCGGCCAAGCAGTGGTTGTCATGGGGCCCACCCATACTTTTCCCCTAGTTTTTAATCAATAAAGACAATTGAGAGAGTGCTTGGGTCTGCCATCTTACATTTCAATATTACTTTACCTTGTCTGCTGTTATGCATTAAGCAAATGCAGCATTTTTAATTGTGACGTAGTTTCAGGTGGAGTGCCAACCTACCTGACAGTAGTGTTCACTGTAGTATTTGGAGTCCTGCTGCTGGTAAATTCACTGGGCTGCTTTTTTGGACTAAAGTGGAAAAAGAAGCAAGGTCACACAGGTAAGGCTAATGAACTTTTAATCTGTGTGCAATGTAAGTGTTCCCTCCATCAATGCCTTCTTCAATAATGTCCTGATTCTTCAACAGAACTCTAAAGAGATTACTACCCAACCATGATGCAATTGTCTCTCACTTTTTCCAAATCTGGCTGTGTTCCTCTATCCGTCTTTCCTGTCTTGTCTTTTTCTGCTCATTCTCTAAGCTCCTTCCTCTTTCCTGCCACATTCATCTCTCAGAGCTGTCACTTCAGTGTTTTATACATATCTTTTATCTCATTTGCCATCCTCCTGTCCTTCCTCTATCTTTGCCTCTGTCTCTTTTCATTTGCTCTTCACTTTAACTGCAACGTCCCTTTTCTTTAGCCCCCCTTTTCACATTTTACCCTTCTTTATCATCAGTTTCTTACTTACTTACTTCTCGACTTTCTTTGCGTCAGTGTCACTCTCTGTCCTTTTTCATTACATTGATCATTTCCTGTTCTCAAGACGCTTCTCTTCTCTTTGAGCCCTAAATTCCAAACTCTGAGCCAGCTTCTTTGTGTTTCTGCTCACTCTGCAGGGGGTGAAGAAGGCAGTGTGCCGAATGGAGCAAAAACCGAAGAGGAGGGGTAAGTTAAGGCACTGCGGTAGAAGTAATAAAGAGACATACATCCAATCCACTCTAAGAAGCCTGAGACACGAGCCATTGGCTGACCCAGCTGCTAAAAGAGCCAAGCAGGCAAAACTACAAGCTTCTGTCAATATCCATTTATATTAGAGCCATTAACCTCGCACCACAATACTGCAATAAACAAATATACCACACAATGTGATATTGAAGGTGAAGAATTATTGCACAATGATTGTTACTAAAATATAAATGTGGATGAGATTTTGCCCCGCAGGTCCAGTCAGTCAACTGTAAGCAATAAGTATGAGAGCAGAGAAAAGATCAACAAGGCTGCACAGCACACCCTCCTCATCGACTCAGGATCTGAAACAGACAGCAACCTGTATGAGAGCTACACAACGGTAAGAGAGGAGGAGAGAAGGACAACGGAAGAAATATGTAGAGAGCGAAAGCAGACAGAGAGATGAAAGGGGTCATAGAGGGGTTAAAGAGATCTGGCGGGAAAGGAATTGGAGAATTAGCCATAATAAGCAAAATGGATAGCTAAACAAATGAAAGCTTCAGCTGATCATTAAGATGGAACTAAGATCAATATTGCACAATTAATATTCAACTACACATTGATTTCAGAGAAATTATCATTTTGGACTGTTAAAAGGCCAACAAGGATTGGAACCTCAGAGAAAACTGGTGCGTGAGGTAAAAGAGGACACATAGCACACTACTGTCACGAGTAGAATAATGAAATCTTAAATCTCCGCCGAGCCGAGCTTTATTCTGCCTGATATGAAGTTAAACAGAACCCCTGGGAAGGGTCGCATTTGTGATGTCCCATTATATATTTGACACCTTTTCCCCCAATCTTTGGATAATTTTTTTTTGATTTGACAGAATTAAAAGGGTTACTCCACAATGATTATAAAGAAGCAGATCAACAGTTAAAAACTTGTGACTGGAATACTGAATCCATACCACTCTCACTTATTGGGGCTTGTTTCCGTGCACAAATCACGAAAATAAAAAAATAGACAGTGATATTGGGGCAATAATTAAAATTATTCAGTAAAAATCTGTGTTTATTTTACAGGGACAGATAAGTTCTAAAAACTGTTACAGCCATGACCAACCCATTCATCTATTGTTCTTTTTAAATCACAGGACTGTGTATGTAGGGTCCTGACTAATCTTTTGCATTCTTTTGTGTTTTGCTCATTCAGGAAGGTCCCCATTATTACTACCCCACTGTTAATTATAGACCTTCTATCAGTGCACACCCTGAGGAAATATACAGGCCGGGTAAGTACACAGATCAACCAGGATGGACAGCTCTTTGTTTTTTCAAATCAACATGCTTTTAATAAAAATTATTTTGATGTCCTCCTTGCAGAAACTCAGAGCCATTTATACGAAGAGGTAAAGGACCTGGCTCTGTACCAGGACGTACCACTTTCCTCTCTCCCTCCCCCTCCCCCTCCTTCTTTGCTTGACCAGGGATTGCCTCATCAAAGAATTGAATGGAAATTTCCAGCCTTTCCTCAGGTGTGTGAAAAGCCCTTACATATGATTTGATGCATAATTTGAATCACTTCATACCACAAATTTACTGAATATGAATGGGTTATATGTGTAGATTGCATAGGAATGGCTTCATCACGTGTATAACACAGTCTGTGTGTCTGCAGGTCACTGAGCAAAAGAAGGAGTTCACAGATCTACGACAAGCACCAAAATATTCAGATCTTCCCTTTGAACTTCGAGGAGAGTTGGTGTAGAATAGAAAGGTCACATCAAACGTGTTCAATTGTCACAACAGTTGAAGCCGATATTGTATAGATTTTCATTCAATGTAATTTATTTTTGAAAAGCATCTTTCTGCAGGTTACCTTGAATGTATCTGCTAGCACATTAAAGTGGGAATGGAGTGCCTTTAAGAGTTGTGATGTTTGACTGTGCATATGGTCTTGAATGGAGAAAGTTGAACAAAGCTTAAACTTAAACTTAAATGCAGATTAAAAGTAAAGGTCACCATATTTTATAACCAAAGTTAAAATGGTTTTCTTTATATAATTGTGGCCTTTCATAATACCACTTTGCATGCCCCTTTAGTTATATCATTGTTGCTCTCATCATTTGAAAGTAGTCCTCAATGCTACTCACCATTTGGCCTTCAGATTGTCCCAGATTAAAAGGGTCTGACATCAATATGTTGCCTCTCGCACAGCATCAACGCAAGCACGTGCAATTCTATTTGTCTCGTTCAGATTGAGTGTTTTCTCTCTATGACAACCTGGCAACAAGGTTGGCCTACAGTTTAGCCCTACAATGTGGTGTATCTGTGTTCAGTTTAACTCCTAACATCAGTGCGAGAACATCCATGAAGATAAATGGTCTCAGTCAGACAGAGATAGAGACAGAGAAAATTAAACCAGCGTTAGTCTGAGTTACAATGGCTACTGTACAAAAGACCCCTTCTAATTCGTTTCCATTTTGTCAAAGTTGCTGCTCCACACAAAGCTGTTTAATGGCTTTTATTTCCCAGTCTAGGCATTTATAGTGTTTATTGATTAGACACATTTTTGCTGGAGGCTGATGTTGTGTTGCCATGTCAAAACAAATCACATTAAAAATAGCTGTGTATCTGCGTGATGGCAGAACTAAACAGGGTTTGTTTGCACAGAGCATCTGTGTAACATCTTTTACTTAGAAGGGATCTTAAACTTCCTCAAAGTTCCTGTTGCTCTTTCAGGTTCCTGTTGCTTTGGAGTGAACACAAATAGTGACAAGGCTCTAATAATACCCACAGTCAGACGGGTGAAGCATTCACACCCCGTTTGTCTTTTCCTACAAAAACGATTCATCAGCCTCTTGGGTGAAACTGAAACATGGCTTTTTGAACACATGAACACGTGTTTGATGCTGGTGGACATTCATATTATTTACTAAGTGCATTTTTTTATTCTTCATTTTGTAAATTATTTTGTCATTTTTATGCCTATCATCTGTGTCACGGTTATTTTACTTTTAGCCTTTTCTAACACTGTATTTATTTTGTAATTACTGTGAAATTCTTTTCCAAGGGCAATCACAATGAAACTATTTAGTCACAGTGGTGATATTTGGCATGTACAACCATCTCTTTCATTAAATAAAATCTCTTTCCTCAATGGTGCTTGGATGTTTGCAGATACATCTCCATGTTTCACTGAGCTATATTTTCTCAATTAGGCTTGCTATTCTCTATCATGAGCTGTCAAGGTATGTTTGTCTCATTACTGAACGATTGTTTAAGTTCCTGTCAAACTGACTGCTGTGTTCATAGTAAATGTCTGTTCTTGATGCATCACTCCGGTGCAGGCAGCAGCTCTAATCTGCTAAACTGATGCTTTGACAGCTCAGTGCTGTACATTAGCCGCTATTTTTCTTCACTCCCACACTTTTTTCTGATGGAGATTTTGATTTATTTTAAAATTAATTTCAATCACACAAAGTTTATGAAATTCTGTCAGAAAACAACAAATGAGAAAGTAATTAAAACTGTAAGCAGTGTCAAACGGCCCTCGCCCCTGACAGCCAGGGCTGAGAAGCTCGAGAGGACAGCTTTTCACAAATATAAACTGTGAGATTCTCATAAAATAAACAACAAACTAAATTTCAAAGTCAAACTCAAAATATCTTCAGGGTGTGGAGCCCTCTTTTCATGGGTTTGTGTGGGCCATCCAAAATAAATAATTTTTCTCAGATTCTGAATTGTAGGTAAAGTTTGGTGCAGTTGTTGAAATTACTGTTCAATTCTCGGCTCCCATTCATTTAAATCACACATTTGGGCCGTTGCCATGGCGACACACAGTTAGGGGAAGGTCATCATTGGCTTTTATGTTCAGGGGGATGTCAGGAATTCTTGTGCCAAATTGAATTAAATTTCAAAGTCACATTCAAAATTTGTAGAGGGCGCTGGAGAGGCATTTCAAAACAATATCATTGTGTTCAGGGCGTCATTGTGCACAACAGCATCATTGGGTCCACCTTGATCTGACAATGTCTGAGCGAAGTATCGGATGTTGGCGACTCACAAAACGACCACTGGAACTTACTCAAACACTTGATAACTTTTGATGCCACACTTCTGTAGACAATGCTGACAAAATGTTTAGCCTTTTGGATGGAAACTCTAGAAGAAATAGCATTTTGCACGAAGGGTACACTTTTGGAGTCCCAACTTCCTGTTTGTAAGGGAAAAAGCAAAGGGATTTTATTTTTTGTTTGGCTTGATGTGCAGAATGTATTCTTGATTTTATGACTGTTGGCCAAAAAAGTACTTTCACTTCCCTTTAACGTAATGTATTTTCACTTCTACATGGGTCTTTTCATTGGTTTGTATGGGACTTCCAAGTAAAATTTCCTGAATTATGATCCTAAATTTTTGGACAAATAAAATGTTATTTTTGGAGCACATTCAGGTTGTCAAATTAGAGTTGAAATTGCAAACAAAAAATAATAACACCGGCTTTGGCTCTAGCCTAATTATCCAAGTTTCCAAGTTCTTTTAATAAAACATTACAAATAGTGCAATACAATTATTTTAACAAGCTGTTGGTCATTTAATTTAGCGTTTGAGTAATTACTAAATCAACTGAATTAAAAACAATCACCATGACAATACTGGCAGTCACTTTGACTCACTTTGTGGCACTGCTTTGCTGATGTTAGTGATGAGAATCTAATTTGGTCTCCCATGTGGATCAGAGAAAAGCACAAAAAACAACAGTGGTGGCCTATTAGGAAAAATATGACTTCATATTGAAATGTAAAAGCATGTGAAAAGCACTTTTATTAGGTGGACTTTTGTGTGTATACAGTGGTAACAGATTGGACTTGGGGGTTCGGTAAGTTAAACTTAACAAAATTTGAATGTAAGACTCATACAGGTGCTGTCATTTCTAAACACAAGCCTGAAAACTAGAAAAAGAATATTCTTCCTTACAAACCTAGGCCTAACAGAGAGTCACCAAAGATCACATTTGTACGGAAAGTTTCCCAAAGCTATTGAATGACATGTAAAAATCCTAGAAGTCGCATATCTTTTCATTTCTTGTCACAGATCCCTTTTTTATATTTAAATAATACCCAGCTCATCAGGTTTCAGATTGGATGGTGTTGAGAACCAGACGTGTGAGAAGGTGGAGGGAATGTGCTTGCAGTAAGTCAACATTTTAATAAACCACAGAATTGTTAAGAAAAGAAAAAAAAAACACTAGATACCGCTGACAAAGAAAAACTAAGAGAATGTGACTGAAAAGAATTCCCTCGAATTGGACAAAGACTATACTCTTCCATTGTGGATAAATTGTGGACTTTGACTGCACTAACAATCTGGTTATGTGTTTCAATATTTAGTAATGCTGTTGGGTCACCATCACATTCACAAAACAATCCAAACAAATCTTTTCAACACAATGGAGAAGACTCATCGAGGGCCCGTTGAATAAGTGACTTTAGATTGTTTACATAGAGGAAGGTAATAACAATGTTTGTCTGTCTATAGGGTGTCACACTCATGACCTTAAGCAGTTGAGATTTACACTATTAACCAACAAGCACAAGTGTATATAGAATAAACTGTTATTATTCCACAACAATCAAAACCAAGAAATGCATAAAACTCTTGAATAGAACAAGAAGTCTTTGTTGTGTTGTTAATTCTTGCTTATCCCAACAATTTCCCATCCAGATAAAGACGAGCCACCATGCCCGGGACCCAGCTCAGAGAGTCAACTACAAGCGAGCTGAAGGGCCATGTCATGACAAAGAGTGGGTGAGTGAGACCACAGCTGGATGAGGAAGTAGAAGCAGTGAGCACATGGGTAGGGTTGTGTCAGCAGTCCCTGTAAGAGCCTCTGCGAAAGACCTCCTTTTGAGAATGGTGCACCTCAGGAGTCTGGGAGCTCAAAAGATGGATACCAAGGTAAGCACACTAGTCCGGATGATGACTAAATATCAGAAGGCTGAGGGCTGTTTACGAAGAAGAGAGACTGATGGAGGATGACAGACAAACGGATGAACGGACAGACGGGGGAGTGAGTGAGAGCGATAGATGTGACAAACGGGCAGTGGGTCAGGCCAGGGGACAAGACAGAGACCAAGGGAAACGGGCCTCATCTTGACATATGCTCTGGAGTGTAATGAAGATTGGCACGACCTGCTAATCTGGGCTGTCACAGCTCATGACATGTTCAGACGCTCACCTGTCACTGTGTTGTGAGCCCGCAGGACGAGCTGCCATCACTATAGGTCAAAGAGCCACATTCATTTGGTTCCAAGCAAAACACTGGCCTATGTCATTTTACATGCATACTTTTTAGTTTTCTTCTTCTTAAGTTGTAGAATCTAGTGTGGGTGGTTAGTAGGCTATGTTAGGTATGTTGTTTTTTGACACGCTTCAATGTTATTCCAACCTGGAAACAAGCCACAGTTTACCACACTTCTGTATGCATAGGATTATAAACACAACAGACGACACTCCATCAATACTTTTGTCAAGTTATTTTGAAGTATGAGCTAAGATATGCATGTCATGTGCTTCCATGTTGCTTTCAGAGGAAATATGAGTAACCATGTGGCAATAACCTCAACTGCTACTCCTTCCTGTCTGTTAGATTTGCTCAGAAAACAATGTGACTAAAAACAAAATGTTGTTTCAGTCTCAGCAGATTGTGTCAATGACCATCTGGCACCATTTAATTCATCGCTGTGATATCTGCTCAGTTCTACCGGAGGCTACATTTACATGATCCTCTATTAAAACAGTGCAAAATCAAGTACAATTAGTTAAGATTGCAGTGGAACGCCACCTGCTTTCACATTTGCCATTACTGCTTCTTTTCCACTCATGCTTTGTTCTGTTTTCAGATTCACTTGGCTTTTCTCTTGCTTGTAGTCTTAAAAGGTGAGTGCAAAATACGTTTTTACAGATATTAATATTTAATTACCTCCTTGAGAAGTAACATGTTAAATGGATTTTAAACTGTAGCTTGGGAATAGAGAGCAGCTTGGGAGCGAGTAAACTGCAGATGTATTTGCATAAAGGTGTGTGATAAATATGCAAGTGTAGCATAATTAAATATTTATAAGTGGCAATGCAGGCAACAATCTATTTTGTCCTTAAAATATCTGACACACTAGTCATCTGATATGAGTTTATTAATAAACTGCTTGGAATCTAAGTAGAATACCCCAGAAAGTGGCTTTGTGGCGTAACAGTGGTAATTGGAAGGTGCTGAGAGATGAAAACAAACAGCCTTTTTGTCCTGCAGTTTTACACAACAGTCTCGCCTCTGTTATTGGCAACGCTTGTCACTCATAAGACTGTGTATAATGTGACTCCCCTGCATGGACAGATAGACACTCGAGTCTCATTGTCTAGGAAAAAAAAAAGCCACAAGGGCAAACAACAAAGAGCTTTGTGTAAAGTGTACTGTAACGAGGCTGCTGTGTGAGACTTTCTTGAACTTATGTTTCTGGTGATTTTCCCTGCAGTGTCCAGAGCTCAATCTACTACATACTCACATCAAACGGAGCATGGGAGCAGCCACATAACCGACTCACCCACAGTGTCCTCTGTTCCCTTTGGTATGACTGCTGCTGAGATGCCACTTAGTTGGCTTTAGCGTGTTTGGGCAGATGTGCTTACAAGTAGAATGTCTTTTTGAGTAATGTCTTTACTTTGTGAGTTTTCTTTAGTTAAAGTAGAAAGTAGATGTTTTCCATTGAAATTAATTTGCATATGCTTGTGTGACAGACAGAAAAATGCAAAATAGAGTCACTGGAGAAGCCAACTCCTCCCCAGGAACTTTCCCTGATGCAGAAATCACAAGCTTAAACAAGAACGACAGCAGCAGCAGCAGCACCCCTGTAAACAATCTCGGACCAGAAAATAAAACTTCAACAGGTAAATGCATGTGACAGTGTATGTACGGTCATGCTCTATTTCCAAGCCTCACGTGACTTTGTTTCTTCCATGCAGTAGCAGGCAGGAATGAAACAACAAGCCCAGCGTCCACTCCAGGTGCCTTGTCCATTTTGTCCTTTAATGTATTTAAATGCCCAGTTGGTGGAGCCAGTGAGTCTAGCCCATAAAAAAATGACAGTGTACTTCCCCTTAATAGCAGTTAAAGGTACAGTAATGACCCATCATTAGGGACTGTTTGAGTTCAGGTTCTTGTTAGTAAAAATGCAACAACACCATACAAAATGTGGAACTTTTATAAAAATCTTTAGGAAATATGGAATGTGAAATATAGCATAGTAAGGCGTCTCTGAAAATATATCTGCACTAAGGCTTGTGTTTTTTAATGTGATCTGAGGAGATTTTACTTATTTTTTTTCTCTTTCTCTCTCACAGTGACAAGGTCCCCAACAGTTACTGTGAAAACCCCCCCACCCACGCCTGTTGCCTGGGGTAACTTGAATTCTCCTTCTACATAGTTACCTTAAATGCCACAGGCGTAGTGGGTTTATTGTTAACTCATGGCAGACTCACAGTATCACTATTTCCTGTCCTCCAAACAAAACCCATGGCCTAGGTACAGAATAGAGCCTTGACTCTCTCTTGGTGACAGACTAACGCCTGAGTGTTCCTTATTCAAGAGAACATTAATATTTGTTGAACCCCATTGAAAACCTCTGGAATGTGATCAAGAGGAAGATGAATGGTCACAAGCCATCAAACAAATCCGAGCTGTGTGAATTTCTGCACCAGGAGTGACATAAAGTCACCCTACATCAATGTAAAAGACGGTTGGAGAGCATCCCAAGACGAAGCTGTGATTCAAAATCAGGGTTATTCCACCCAATATTGATTTCTGAACTCTTCCTAAGTTACATTGGTATTGTGTTGTTTAAAAATGAATATGAACTTATTTTCTTTCCATTATTCCAAGTCTGACAACACTGCATCTTTTTTGTTATTTTGACCAGTTGTTGCTTTCAGCAAATAAATGCTCTAAATTACAATATTTTTATTTGTAATATGGGAAAAATGATGTCAGTAGTTTATAGAATAAAACAAAAATGCTACTTTTACCCAAACACATACCTAGTAAAACCAGAGAAACTGATAATCTTGCAGTGGTCTCCTAATTCTTTCCAGAGCTGTATGTCGTGCCACATCTGAATATTGCTCTCTGACAATTTATTGAGATTTTCTTTCATGACAAATTTCCTTAAAAACATTTTTTCCCAATTTCTTTTCATTTCTAATAGATCCAAAGTGGGACAAAGATTTCTTCTATGGTAAGAGGCATGTAGTGTATATGAGCATAATATTTCCACTGAGTGCCTTCTGACACAATTCTGACATTTCTGTAGATTACAAGTCTCTGCGTCATGCTGGGCTGTCTGTTGCAGCTGTGCTTTTCGTCATGGGTATAATGGTCATAAGCTGTAAGTATGACATACCACTCGGTAATTATCTTAAACTATTTTATTTAAATTTCACATTTTATTTCATCTCTTGCTGTAGGTGGAAGACTATGCCGAATGCCCAAGTGTCGTAAACGGGCGTCAAAGTAAGTGCAAGTGTATTTTGTTTCAGACTGGCCAATGTTTCCACATAATGGAATCTCATGGAGGAAGTTGATAGCTGCACTTAATATCACGCTGCAGTCGACTACAGGATGATGTATGGCAAACAATTATTTCAGCCATGTAATAACTCAACAGAATGCTGACTGGAATTTTGGTAATGATTAATAGATGAAAATGATTATGATGAAGCTATTTGTTGGGGAAAATCATAACAGACCAACTGAAATATAATCTGCTGTCTTGTATTTGTGTCTGATAAATATGATGGATTGTTTCATTGCTGTTCTCTGTGTTTACTCTTTAGGTCATATCAAGTGGCCCAAGGAGAAAATGAAAAGTGAAAACTATATAAAAATATCTATAAAACCTGTGATGTGGCACTGTTACATTAAGACTAATCTCTGGTAATCAATAAAGAATAATAGAAAACATTACTTTCTGACTTTTCACACATTCACAAACATGTTTACATGTTTTAGGGCCGTACGGCAAAACAAATGTAGATGACAAACTGTGAAACATGCAAACACGTTTAATTTCAAACTTACAAATTTAGCAGAAACAATATCTGAAGTGTCCCAATTACAGTCCGAGGTACAGATATAACTAATACAGGATGCGTTTGTGAGACCCTATAAAAATAACTGTTATCTTACATTTTTGGCAAAATCTCAATTCCCCTCATTTTGATTTTTATACACATTTTATAAATAGACAGTGGATAGAACTCACCAAAGCATATAAACATATCACAAGTACAATATGGGAAAAACAGAAATGTCTTAAGATCTGACAGATGACAAATAGTGTGCGTTAAATATCAACCTATATTGATTAGGATATACTTCTAGGAGTAGTGCTCAAGTGATAAATGAAGTAAAGGTTGGGTTTAGATAAACAGGCTTAAACTGTTAAAACTGTTAATGTGGCTAGAATACACATATAAAACCAAAATGCTTTGTATCATGTCCGACTGTGCTTCTCAGATGTACTAAAGACTGGTTGGGCAATGCTACAACTATATAATAACAAACATACTGTAAAGATAATGAACAAATGGAAATTCATAGGAAATTGTCTGTATTAAAATAATCTGGGATACATTGTTTTCCAGCACATACCTATTTAGGCAGTGCACACCTTGATATAAACATAACTACAGCTTTTGCCTCTTGCACAAAGCCTTCCCCTGGCAGTGAAAAACTTGGAAGAGTAAAGTGAGATGCTTTGACAAATCCAAACACTGCCATTCCCAGTGTTGATGACTTCATATTAAGTTCTTCTGGTAAATAAAAACATAAAACTGATTTACTGCACAAGAGAAGCACATACACCATCTCCTTCAGACATTTCCCTCCCGGTACAATAGTGAGAGAAAGACAACCAGAGCCTTGAGTTAGAAGCATCTGTTTAAAGGGCATGGATAATGTCCATTTCAATAAAAACAGAACCCAAGTATAGAATATTCTGCACTATACAAGCGACAAGGTATTTTCCCCAAGAATGCACATCAATCCATTTCAACGAGATATTTACAATCTTTGAGATCGTTAGAGTAAAACCCTTTCAAAATCAAAAGGGACCTAATTTTCTGCTTTCCAGGGTTCACACAGGCTATTCATGTCTGTATTGTTAATGTAGGAGCAGGTCTTTGTCTGTCTTGCTACAGCTCAGTATCAGTGTTAATGGCCTGGGAACAGAAGGTGTCAGCTAACTGAAAAGGGAAATGTGATGAGAGTTGGTATAGCTTAGTGTGGATTAGCATGGTTTGTCTCACACTGACTATTTCATACAGACAGGTCTGTTCCACATGCAACAAATCAAAAACAAATACGGTTTAACAGCACTGGGAATCATTTCTCATTCAGGTAGTGGAAAGGGAGGGGGATCCGGCTGTGCTAAATTATCCCTTTTGACAAAAGAAGCTTTAAGCCATATTCACAAGCTTTGATTTGGATTCCTCAAATAGAACCCAATTAGAATGTTCCAAATGTCCCAGGCAAAACTGCATGCTTATCAAGTAAAAAGGGCTGGGACAAAGACGGTAGAAAATCAGCAGGACTGAAACAATATATTGCATTTGTTTTGGTGTGTACGAGAAGCAATAAACTGAGATGGAAGCAGCAGGCTCTTGTGCAAAAAAAAAAGTCAGTCCTGAGTCAAAAGTTACTGATGACAAAGCATATTGCATTGCTCCTTGTTTGTTTGTGCAGACGCTTCCTTCTCCAGACACTAGACTGCTTCTTTCTTGTCCTGCTCTGTAGGAACAGAATAAATCCTAAAAAGAGGGGGAGAACAAATATTAGATAAGTTAGGAAAATGGCAAAAATCAAACATATTTAGTAGAATGTTAGATACATTCTCATTTTATTTGGGAGACATAGACCAGATCCTGTGGTGCAGGACCGTGACAGGTGCACAGTGACTGCAGCACCTCAGGACACACCTCATCCCCAGGTGGGACTTATAAACTGGCAAGACACTGTTGATCTAACAAGCCAGAGGTTGCTGTGTGATTAAGCCTCTTTTCAGCAGAGCGATCAGTCAGCACCAGCACTTGCAGAGCTGACTGCAACCCCGCGAGGCACATAGTAATCCGGACCAGGAATTTAACCCTTGCATATTGACTTCTGCTCTGCTCTATAATGACTCTGCCTCTGCCATTTGTAAATCTCAGGAGAATAATTTGAACTCAGTGACCGAACTTGTATTGGCAAAACATGGAACAAAGAAAAGTGATTACTCTGCAAAAAGCCATGCCAGAGCTAACTACTATTAAAACCCTAAAGTGGGGGAATGAGGAAAGGGCACACAGACAGTCCCTCTATTTAAGGGGGTCAGGCTGTTCTGCTATCCGAATACTGTTGTCATGATGCAATAAAGAAGCATACGGTGTTGCTTTTTTGTTCTCAGTAGGTCTGTCACCTCAAAGTTCAATTCATTCAGCAAATGTTTGTGAACAGGTTAGGTCCCATCCCACAGGGTGTGCAGACCTAATGGCAATGTCTTAAGGCTATTGTTCAAAAGGGTCACAGGTTGAGAGTATTTACAGATAATGTGGTGGACCTTATGCAGAGATACTAATTTCTGTTCAAGTCCAGACGGGCCCAGATGGGTGGATGCTGGCTGCATTTTGTCACCTGACTATATCTTTATTGCTGACAAAGTGGAGAAAATTGGCAAGGCAGCAAAAAAGCTGTTACCCACCAGACTGGTTCTGTCACTTTAAGTGTGACTTAGAACAAGTACAAGACCTTTGGTACAGATTTTGTTTCTTGGGGTTTTTTTCTTGTAGAGAAGGAAAACTTTGCACATCAATTACTTGGGACGGGTGCGTAGGAGCGAGGGAGAAACCCCAAAAGTATATCTAAAAAAGATTCCCGCACACGTCTAACTTTCAAATGTGAGACTTTAATAGAACTCAACAAGCGGCGTTTGCTTGATGAAGGCCTATTGCCGAAACGTTGCCTGGTGAGTCCTATTAAAGTCTCACTTTTGCGAGTTTAGACGTTTTGTTTCTTGTACAAAGCGAGTAAAATTAAATGAATACTGAAATAAAGGAAAAACTAGAAAATGTGAGCTTACCCTTGCTGTCGAAGTTGCTTGTGGCGTCTCACTAAATATATGGCTGTCAAAAAAAAAGTCATGGTTACAAAAGAGACCAGTTCATATTTGCTTACGGTATTAATAAGTTAGGTAGTATGTCCCCTACAACTTTAATATGCCGTTTAACAACCTTTGCTGAAATAAAATACTCACCAGCAATTGCTGCAACTGTAAGGGCTAAGACAACTGCTGCTACGATGATGATAATCATTGTTAACTGTTCTACAAGGGAAAAATAAGAAAAAGTCATGTAATTGGGAACACTACATTTCTATGGTTATTATTGTTTTATGTTATTGGTTATTTGTTTAGTAGACAAAAGCATTTCTCACCTGAATCCTTGTCTTCACCTGTTGCTTTATCAGGGCCTGGAATACTGCCAACCGGAATTCTTGCTACCATAAAACAGAGCAGTTTTACTGTTATACTATGTACTTCCGCTTCAGCTAATCTTTAAGCTATTACAATAACACAAAAGCAAACATCTTTAATTTACAATTGAATTCCTTTTAATTATAAAATAGAAAAAAGAAAAACAGATAAATGGAGCAGTAAGGTCAAAGGTTAAAGCTCTCTGTGCTTTGGTAACTGACTGCAGCCATGTTGTAAACAGGTCTGTAATTCTTTCAAAAGTCCATCACAGTCATAATGAAGACTGACAGGCAGAGGTGTGTGGAGAGAATGAGAATGCCAATGTTGATTATTTGAGCAGCAGGATGGCAGAGATGTCACCATGTTCATTGGCCTTTCAGTACAACTCCAGGGAGCTAACTGATTTCATTCAGACCATAATGGGTCGAAGGAGGAAAAGCCAACAGGGGCCATTGTCCTTCATACATCTCCTCAGACTACAACACTTTATGCGACGCTGATCTACAGACAATAATTACAGAGGCCATAACCTTTCTGCGCTTTTTTCCGTCCTGCTTTTCCATTTTGGAAACTATGGGAGTAATCCTACTGCCCTACTACTCGCTCTTGGGAACAGAGGAAATAAACTCACAATTATACAAGTCCTCATCGTCCGGAACTGGAAGAAAGAAAAAAAGAGAAGTGAATTGCTTTTTATACTAATAAGAAATCATACTGTTACATTGTTTCAATGTGCAATAACATCTTTAATCTTTTGGCTATATTTATAAAAATAATAAAGTAATTATATAGTATACAGTTGGCTTTTGCAAACTAACAAGCTTCCAAAAGCAAGGTGTGCTGGGTTTTTTATAGTTGTATAGTTATTACGGTTTCAGTCAGAGACATTAGTGCCCCAGTCTTTAGAACTAACAGAATAAATGTTTTGGAATCTGTGTTATTTGGCAGAAAATAGGGCCCCATTAAAGCACCATTCAAATATTGTCAGGCAAAAACAAGCAGCAATTAAGCTGTATACTCTACAGCGGCCCTAGGAATATCTGCTAACACATTAACATTGCTTTGTCACCATTTGATTTTACTGTAAACTCTACTCCTGTTCTGCTCTGGTTGAAATGCAATGATAAGCCATAATAATAATCCACATAATAATCTGGGCGGCAGTAGCTCAGTGGTAGAGCAGCCGTCCTTCGACCGGCGGGTGAACGGTTCGAAACATCCCAATCTCCCCCACATACTGTCATTGTGTCCTTGGGCAAGACACTTAACCTACATTGCCTCCAGTGAAGTTCTGTAACACTGGTAAATTGTTTAATGTATGTAAAGTGCTTTGAGTGCCTACTTCACTAGGTAGAAAAGTGCTATATAAATAAAATACAAATAAAAAAAACCTAGACCTGTACCATCGTCGGCAGATCCTTCCCAATCTTCAGAATAAACTGTAAATAGAGCAGAGAATATAAAAATTTGCCTTTAAAACAGTAGTTTTGGTACATGGTTTAAGTTGATGGTCTCCAAACACTGTGATACAAATAAAGTCCGTCAAATCAAGTTTCTCCTTGTTTCATAGTAAAGTACACGTACATGGTAAACCATAGAAGAAGACTGTTATGAATTTCATTCTCTTTCTGTACGTTGTGTAATTGTAAAGTTAGTGCATACATTAATCTTGTTGCACAGAGGCCAGATAGAGCACAGAAAGCACCGATGTAGGTGAAGAAAACATGCCAGTGGAGGGATGTGGCGGTTGTGATTAGATGTTTATCACCTGAAAGCACCAGAGTGATGAGAACATACCGGGAGCAGTTGGAAGCAGCAGACACAGGAACAGCAATCGCATCATCTTCAAATGCTGCAGGGAGAAAAGAGACCAGAGTTAAAAATATCTGCTTTTAACATTCACTCATTGATGTGTGTGAAATCTTGGTGTTTTGGTTTAGAGATTGTGATGGAAAGTAGCAACGGTATCTATTATTGGAGCTTGTTGGTACTCAGGCTTTCACGCACAACACTTCAGTGGAAAACTACAAAATCCAAGTCAACAGTTCCAGCTAGTTTGAAAGTGTGATTCAAATGTAGATTGTAATCTGAGGCCGGTGGTGACAGCAGGGTCAGTGAATGGAAACCGTATTTCCCACAGTACTCAGCAATAACTTGTTTTGTTAAAACCGTTTCAGTAAGGAGATGATTTAACATTTTCCACTATCTTTGTGAAAAGACTTGAGGTAGCAGATTTTTCCACTCACAAAACAAATCCCATTAACTTTCCTAATCATGAGACCACTGACAAACTGTGACTTGTTGTTTATCTATTAAAAAATAAATAATATTCCATCCTCTACGGCAACTTTTTTTTTCTTTCTATTGTCTTGCCACCACCTTACATCACTGTACTGCAAAAATGTGAATGCCAGATGTTTTCAAGCCCGCAAAACAATACGCCAGCTGTACCAAACACAATACAACTAGTGTTATTTTTAAAGTGCGATCCCTGGCATTGACCCTGATCCAGCGCGGGTCCGGATAAAGTCCGATGTGGCGGATTTAGTGAGGTTTGCGTGATTACAAGAAACAATACTCACCCCTAAGACACTAAATACTGTACACTGACCTTTGTGCCAAATGTTTTGACTCTTACAATTACACATGCCCATTGTATCCGTGTTTCCTCTATATCTAAAGTTAATGACAACGTGGAAAGAAGCATTGTTAAGTTGCAGACTATAAAACGTACTATGGAGAAACCGCAGTGCTTCTTTTACACACACAAGTTACAAACTTACCATTTCCTACTCGTAGTTTCAGTCAGCACACAGTAGGGGAAGTACAGCATGCTCTCTAAGTAAACTCTATTTTAGAATAAAAGGGACTCTACATTTCTACATTTTTTTATAGATTTTGGTGGATTGGTGTATAATCTTTGTGCACCAATCTCTCACTTTTTAAGACAAATGCTGACCCTCTAGGGTGAGGCAGAAACAGGATTATCTTTGTGCTGAACAAGAATAACACTATCCAAACTGTTTTGGTTGACAATATTAGAAAGAGATGTTAATCACAAAACCGAGGCTGATTGGAGAGGGAGAAGCGCAGGCTGTTCTGGCCCCTTGAATAGCTGCAGTAAATCTCCAAACGCAAACAGCCTAAGAAGCTGCAAATAAAATCCCCTTCTGTATCCAATTTGCTTTTCAGACTCGCTTTGGGTGAAATAATAAGCTGATCCAATTTGAAAAATATTTATCAACCCAGTCCGCTGCCTCTGTATCAAAACGGCTCCTGACGCCTGTATTATTTTTCAAATTGGGTAATATATTCTTGTACATTTCAATGCCGATTGAATTTGCTCTTTAATACCAGACTCAATTTGCGGCATATAATAATCAGTTCTCGCATGCTCATAATGTGGAGGTGCCAGCTGCTGTCCTCGGGCGAGGGTTGCAAAGATCAGACAAGGTAAATGTAAAAAAATAAATAAAAAAGGAATAATTCAGAAAACTTGAGAGAGCAATTTTTCAACAAAGCCATTCAACATAGAAGTGTTGCTGGAGGGGGACCAGATTTGATTTTTGTTTCATTCTTCCCATTAGATTTCTCTCAGCCTCTTACCTGCCAGGCCAGAGATCGGTCATTCACACGACCCTAAATTCTTTCAACAGTGTGCATCCCTACCCAAAATCACAAACTTAAATCTATACATATGCTTTCAGCAAGAAGTGGACTGCATCTAAGACAGCTCAGCCGCTGCGTATGACACTCACACAAGTGATGAGCAGACATCTGAAGTACTGTAGCTGGCAGACGGAACATAGGGCAGCAAATGTACATGATGAATTGCAAAAAGATGGCAAAGAAATGACTAAACAGGAAGAATGACAAGTGTAAACATTCATTGCCAAAACCATTTTCTAAAAACCACTTCCTTGCTTTGGTTTGGTGAAGGAAGTTGTTTATCTAAGTAAGTCTAATAATTTTTACACTCATATCTCAAACATAACATACTTTCCTGTAGAGGTGTGAATCTATCAGTGTCCAGCAATTTGATTTCAGATTTTTTGGGGTCACAATTCGATTCAAAATTGATTTTCAATTCAGGATCTTTGATTAAATTTAATTAATTGAAGATTATGTGATAAGATAAAAAAGACAATGTTAACCAAAGAGAACATTTATTTAAGCATTTCTTTTATTTTCTGTCTGTTCCAAATCTTTATATCAACTTTATATCCATACAAAATAGAATTGTGCTTGTATCAACAGGCTAAAATCACCTGTAATAACTACTTTTCTGTATCACTAGACCACAGCACGAGCAGAAAATAAAGACATAAGGAAAGGAACTCACAGTCTCAGTTGTTGGAGAGCATGCCAGTGTGCAACCTGCTCCTGATAAACAATGGAGCTGCAATACAAAAGTTGTGTGTATGATCTGTTGAGCCTGAGGCCAGCAGCAAAACAACTAAGAGGATATGAGAGTGTGGCTGACAATCACAATAGCTCCTCAGAGACAATTCCTGTATTTCCTTCCTTTCTAGCACACAACCAGAATAAAAAAAATGATTAAAAACTCTGAATAAGTGCCTGTACAGCACCGCTAATCCTCTCTTCTGTGACAAGAACCTTGAGCAATCTTTGAGCATGTACACTTCAGCTTTTACTTTTTTTTTTTTTTAACCAGAGGTAGACCGGGCTGTGGTTTTGGTAACCTTTTAACACAACATGCACTTTCTTCAACAACAGAGGTACTGTGGATTTGTATCCCTGGTTACAAATGAAGTCCAAGCAAAGAGACCCACGTTGACAGTAAAGTAATATACAGTACTATTGTGAAAGAAAACGCACGTTGTTCCCATAACATTTTGTGTAAAGCAATAACAGATTATTATTATCGGTTCTTAAACTCACCACAGCTGTCCAACAAGTCTGTCAAAGTTTCTGTAAACTCTCGGACATGAAAAGATCAGTGCTTTGCTGCGTGGGCTCGTTTTAGAGAACCATGTAACCTCACGGGGAATTCACAGCCTCCTCATTTAGCGCTGCAGTCTCTTTGCGAGAGCGGAAAATACAGTTTGTCTGCCTTTGCGCTTTCACAACAGTTTCCTGAAAAATACGCAGCACCTCTCAAATTTTCTATTGACAGCTTGTATGTTTGTTTTTTGTTTATTTTTTTACCGCGACGCAAAATCAAAGTAAAATATAACTTTCCCCACAAGGAGCTGACCAGACTGCAGGGAAATTAGTCCAAAAAAAAAATTAAAAAAGATGACATCATAAACTTTGTGGATGCCAGCTGCCGGTAAACCCCCAAAAAGAAGAAGAAGACGATGACGCGACTAGCACTCTTAGTGTGTGCTGCTGTTTTCTCAGAATTATATAGCATTATATTTAAAAAAAGTGCTGTAAGTTGCGGTGAACACAGTGGATTTGCTGAAGTGTAACAATGCACTTGTTCCTGCTGCTCCAGGTGTGCCTCCTAGGATTTAGTGAGAGTCATGATTTAAAATGTAGCAGGCTATTAACTATGCATTAAGACGCAACAGGGCCAAAGACAGGTCACTGGACAGAGACTTGAGTATTCATATTGACCATTCAAGCTCTAATCCTTTCTTTGCGCTAACTGACAGCACGTTTATATTCCTGCCATGTTTACCTGTCTCAAGACTCAACACCTGCAGTTTGAGAAGGTCTGTTTGTCCAGTTTTGAGTAATCGATAGGGAGGGGCTGTGTCTAACTCTTTAAGTAGACAAAAGAAACTAATCTGCACACAGTTGGAGATAATCCCGGTTATAATGCCTCTTCAAAAGTGCCCTGTCTTTACTCAATACTAGAAATAAACTGTAGCCTAGCAATGTTAAACAAAAATAAGCCTTTGAGTTAAGCTTGCCTTTAAAAGTTATTCATTACTTGTATTGCGTTTCTCGTTGGTTTGCAGTTTTAAGAATGTTAAGTGAGAATAAGCAACAACAAGGTGACTTACTGTTGAATAAGCTGTTGTTTAGAGTTGCTCTGCAGTGTTGGTATGTCGCCTCACGCCAGGATCCTTGTTATCATGAATCTGTCAGTGTTGTTAGTGCAGGTTAGTACAGGTGTCCTCAGCCAGAAACCAGGAACCACGTTGCCTATTGGCTGCTTCTTGAAACCTGACACCACCTTATCGCTGCTATAAAAGCATACAGGGCTGAATGTCATACTTGCTTTGCATAGATTGGTAGTTTATGTCTAAGCTCTGCAAATGATTTTATTAAACTCCTGTTATTTCAAACAATTCCTCTGGCCAGTACTGTCTGTGCATCTTTCTCATTGTTATTGTTGAACTAATTTGAGTCTGCTAAGTTTTCGGATGAGGTTTCCTCCACATAAGGACCTAATAGTGAATGCTAGTCATCATGTAACTATCTCAGCTGCTGGTGTTTATACTTCTGTCAGAGTGGAAGCAGCTTTATAGAAGATGTCTTCCTTTTTTTTCAAATCAGTCAAAGACGAATCAACTACCCATGTAAGTGGAAATAACAAGCTCTGAAACATCCTTCAACCTCCTGAGAGTAAAATCCAAACGGTCTGTTAGAGTCCTTGCTTTGTTCTGTACAGAGACAGGTTGTGACCATTGATTGAATATAATAAAATAGTGTATATAATTGACCATTGCCTCCTGCTTTCTGTGTCCACCTGGGGAACCTGCTACTATCCAGTCACTCTTGTGTTTGTTTCTGGATGTTTTTCTCTCAGATGTGCTCTTTGAAGTCAAACATGTATTTCTTTACGTTGTATGTAGAGGTGCTACACAGACTGTACCTTCAGAGCAGCTCCAGTAAACTCTGAGCGGTGTTGTTGTAGGTTTTACTTCATGGAAAATAACTTTTGGCAATGGCTACTGCAGACTCTTTAACCAGCACCACACAAAATAATGTGACTGTTGTTGGTGCTGTAACGAAAGTCTTCCTCATTGTGACCTCAGAGAAAATCCACATTACAAGTAGCAATCCTTTTCAGCTTGTTTTCTTATGACATAAGAGCATGCAACGTTTCAGAACGAACGTTGCTTCTTTCTTTCTGTAGATGATATCTGCCAGACTTTGTTTATGTTTGATTCAAGTGATATGAAAGCCTGTGTGGCAAGACAACAGCAGTAACACGGACGACTGTGCCCTTCAGGGTAACTACACTTGTTCAAACTACTTGTCTAGACTATGGCTCCACTACCTCAGTTCCTCGAAAGATCTGTTTAGGCAGAGCATACTTAAATATTATTGTCTACATCCACACAGAACAGATAAACCTCCAAAGTTTTAATATATTCATGGTCAAAGAGGACAACAATGATGTGAGTGTAGGTAAATTGAAGTCATAGTTTACAGCTGCAGAGCCTGACTGAGCTTGACTGTGATTTCTAATCTTGTCTTAACTATGTAGGTGAATTTACAAAAGAGAAACCTGCCTCTGAGCTTGGTCAATAGCTCCCCAAACTTCTACCCAAGGGTTGCATATTTAAAATGTTTTGGTCTTGTTCTCTACTTTGACTGGATCCACCTTCTTCAGGTTGAAGTGAGCCCAGAGCTGTATAGAGCTTTTTGTGGTCTCTGTGGTAATGCCAATCAGAGCTCCTCACGTAGAACCGATGAGCGTTCTTCTCATCTTAAAGATTGTTTTAAGGGGAGAAGTTTGCACTAAAAGTCAACTCTATTTCTGGAATGAAGAAAATCTTGATGGAGTTTGGCTGTAAACAATTGAAAAAAAGCAATGTACCTTTCTCAAAGTGACCCTGAACTATTGTATAAACAGTTTATATGCTCATGAAGCCTTTTCATCTATCCACAACATTCTGGCAGACTATGCTAGCATTTTTCAGGGGCAGAGGATCAAAGTCCAGAAATAGAGAACTTTAGCCAAATGTTGAAAATTCTGATTGAGTTGATTGAGTAAATAATATGTTGTTGTTGCTAAAATTGATATCTCTTTATTCTTATCACAGCTATGGCATGTGCGTCATTATGAGTTATGTGGCTCTGCCTGTCCTGATGCCTGTCCTGATACCTGTTTTAATCCAGAGTCTCATCATAACTGCTTTTCACCCGGTGTGGAGTCCTGGGGGAGTATCTGTTGAGTGGAGGAAAGTGTGATCCTCACATGTGTGACTGCTCCTACCAAGGGTCCTTCTTCCTATACCCAAAGCAAAAGTTGGAATAGGTAAGCATTGCCAAGAAAGATGTCCATTTGCAAAGATGAAGAAGGGTGCATGCTTCTAAATGGAGCCATAGGCTTTCACATGGGCCCTCCTGGAATTTGCACAGCTAAAGGAGATCAGACACTACTAAACGACCTATGATGGACCTTACGTTGATATTTATGGTAACTTCCCATACCTCCTCACTTCTCACTGTCCCAGAGAGCTTGATGACTTTACTGAAACCAAAACAAGCATGAAGGAAAGGTCTCTTTTCAATATTTTAGAATGATTGTTGCTGGTTATTTAGTTCAAATTTTATATAACTGGATAGGATTATGGTAGGATCTTTCTAATAGTAGTAAAAAGATGCCTACATAAACATTTTTGGCAATTTACAAAATTTTACCATACTTGTTTCAGGTAAATTGTCTACTGCTGCAGCTTCCATTGGTTTTGAGCCAAGGAAAAATACAAATCTACATGACTGGAATGTCAAGACGCTTTAAAACAGACTTTGGCGTTATTGTGACATATAGTCCAGATATGATGACTGTCGGGTGCACGTGGCAGAGTGGTTAGCACTCCTGCCTTACAGCAAGAAGGTCGTGAGTTCAAAACCCGGCCGACTCGAATATTCTCGGCCGTCTCCGGTCTTTCTGTGAGGAGTCTGCATGTCCTCCACGTGTTACCGTGGGTTCTCTCCGGGTACTCTGGCTTCCTCCCACCGTCCAAAGACATGTATGTATAGGTTAATCGGCAACTCTAAAGTGTCCCTAGTGAATGAATGTGAGAGTGAATGATTGTTTGTCAATGTTTGTCTCTAAATGTCAGCCCTGCGACTAACTGGCCACTGTCCAGGGTGTACCCCGCCTCAGGCCCAAAGCTGCTGGGATAGGCTCCAGTCACCCGTGACCCCTAACGGGACTAAGCGGTAGAAAATGAATGAATGAATGAATGATGACTGTCAAAATGACCAAAAGTCACTGCTGCTCTGTGGCCTGTGTGGGAACTTTAATGATAATCCAGATGATGATCTTGTGGCACAGACTGAATTAAATATCCCTCAGGCTATAAGGCACTGGCTAATCAGTTGTGAGCATAGCCGTGTTGATGTGCAAATGATTACCTCAGGTTGCAGTCTACAAGATAACAGTCTTTTTGAGGGAAAGGCTTTTTGTGGGAGATTGCTAGATAAAGAAGGACCATTCCAAAGCTGCCACAAAACTTAAGACCCACAGAGTTTTTTCATCTGTTTGGGCTATAATCAAATGGAATTTAAGAATTACACAAGTCTAAAAGGAACAAAATGTGCCATCCCTGAAGGGCGTTAAGCATGCCATGCCACACAGCCTCTTAAATGCGCTGTTATGGAAGCAAACTATGATGGATGTAGCTTTGAATATGAGCTTAGAAACTGCAGTTAGATTCTGTCCCAGGCCTGTAATGAAGATCATTTATTTTATCTTTATAATTTTTTTTACATATCAATGGTGTGTAGGGGCCCACCTGCTCAAATGGAACACAATGGTATGGTAGTTAAGTTCACAAATCCATGTTCTTGTAGACACTAGTGTCATTGTCAGCTATCGTGGCCCATCTTTGATACAAATTGCAATTCTTCAAACCAGTAGAAAAATCTGCGGCCCATGTGGACACAGAGGTTTGGCTCTAGATAAACACATTGCAGAGGTTCACATGATGCCAGTCATGCATCTGTGTGGTTACTGTCACCATTTGAAAAAATATTGTTCTGAACAATCTGACCTTTGTTCTTATCTGCAACTCCACCAGTGAAGCCAGGTTTGCATCAAGTGACTTTTGTGGCATGCTGCTTGATCCTACATGGCCTTTTAGTAGCTGGCACTCAACTGTGAACCCAAAGACCTTTATTAAGTTGTGTTTAAATTACCTGTGCTTATCTAATGGGAGCGGTGACTTGTTTTGAGTGACTACAGTTTTACTTGCCAAAAATGCTGGAGCTGTGTTTAGTCCGTGGAGTGCTGTGAGTATGAAATACTGTTCTATGGTTTTATGTTAATTTATTTGTCTTGAATCTCTGTAACATATTTCTAGCATCTACATCTGGTAAGTTTATTGTTCATAGCAGTGATATTTCAGGGATTTTGCAGCGTTAGCGCAATAACCTTTTATCTTCTCAGCATCATCATGTTGCTGCTTGTCCTGAGTCCTGCACTCTTTATTCAATACCCCATGTCCATGGCCTTGTTATGAGGGATGTCAGTGTGATGCTGGATATCTGCTGTGTGGAAATGACTGCACCAGAGCTAATTAATGTGGCGGTTTTCACAATGGTTATTACTATGAGGTGAAGAGGTTGTGATGCAAATATAATGAATACTTAATGTTTTGAAAGGACTACTAAATATTATACGGATAACTCAGACATTGTTATCTATAGCTTATGAACTTTAATAAACCAGATTGTGACACATCTGCATGTGACCACATTATCTGGCAGTTTTATGCTGCCAAGTCAAACCTCACTCACTCAATTACTCATTAGAGACTTGGCTGAACATGTAGAGGTGCATGTGGCATGAGTAATTACAAACAGACAGATTTGTTGTTTGCTTGTTTTAGTGAACAGTTAGGTAATGTAAATGACTAACTCTTGTCTGTTGACTGGGGGAAAATTGTGGAACGAGGAATGCACTGAGTACTGTCACTGCTCGGCTACAGCCACCGTGTTGTGTGAGGCAGACTCATGCCCGGAGGGAGAGCGCTGCACCCATAACAACACAGAAAAGTAGGGTGAGCTGGTTCTCCCGGGTTGGGCTGCTGACTCAACAGCTGTTTATTTCCACTGTACCATGAATACATTAATCTGAGCATTTTTTTATTTTGTAAAAAATATATAGTGTGTCCTATTTAGCCTCTGCAATTTAACTAAACCATGTAAAATACATCAATAAACTGTGAACAAGATCCTGTTTTGCTCTGTTTTGTAGTCTCTCTTTTCAACTGAAAACACAAGTTGTAACAAAGCGACTTGTGGTGTCCATCGCCTAGCTCCACGAACCCAGTGTAGGGTCCTGGGAGGCACGCATATTTACACCTTTGATGGAGAGGTGTTTAAGTTTCAAGGAAAATGGATACATAAGAACAGGCCCCTTAATGAAACTTAATAACTTTAAGCAATTCTTCTAACAGAGGCAGAAGTCAATATTACACTTTGGAGAGGGAAAATGCTTCTGCCTTTGACTCTGCCGTCTGGATTCCTGAGAGTAAATCAGAGTGGCCTCTTTAATGATGTGGATACTAATCTGTGAATCCAAATTAAGTATGACTGCACTCACATTGCAGCCATTATGCTTTCTAATAGAACAGTGGTTGAAGGATTGTGTGGAAACAATACTGAATGGTAGAAAAGGAGATAACTTCTAGAGTATTCACGGAGAAGCTGCACAGTTGATTGTGGGGATGTCTGCTCAAGACGCTCTGCAATACAAGTTCAAATGTAACCAGACAATGGATCAATCTAAATGTATAGAAACCCTTTCTATGCTTGCTTGGAAATTCTTATACTCAAGTATTGGGAACAATCAACATCTATGATTTATGCGGTAGTCACATATTTCAGCCCATAGTCACAACTCTGTGAAAGCTATTAGCTTGATCTTTGAAACATACGCTGCTATCTGCCAAAATGCCCTGCTCCAGATCGGCAAGTGGAGGAGTAGTACATTCTGCCGTAAGCAGACACACTGTAACTTCTTTTCAAATGTCATTAAGGCACGGATGGTAAGACATAAGATCGTTTTATGTCTATTTTATTAAGCTTTAGGTTCTACAGCACTGGTTTTTTCCCTGGGATTACACATTTACATTTACACAGACATAGGCATTGAATTTAGTCAGTGTTGAAGGAATGCATAGCATTTTTACAGTAAATACGCTAATTCTATTTGTGGTCTTTGTGGAAACTTCAACTCTGAAGCTGTTGATGACATTATTGAAAATTCTGCACAGCATCTGACCATGGAACATTTTGAGAAAGTTTGGACAAAATCGTTGGTGTGTGGAGGGCTGTCTTGGGGAAAGTTGTCCAAAATGTTCGACTGAGGATTTAGCCCGTAATTCTTATCCTGAGGCTTGTGGGAAAACTCTGGAAGTTAATGGACCATTCAGACATTGTCATGGCAAAGCATACCCATCCAGCTCTTACAAGCGCTGCATCAGTGACCTGTGTCTTCATGGAGGTCTCAAGTCTGTGCTAAGCCACTCCCTGGCAGAGTATGCCAACGTGTGTCTTGTTCACAAAGCTACAGTTCATGCCTGAAGGATCCTGAATCTTTGCTCTGAGTGTTGATCTCCCAGGCTTGTTGTGAATGTAAATTTAATATTAGGTTTAAATGTACTGATGTTCTTTGCATTTCATCTTAAATTAAAGCAAAATGAAATTAGCAGGATATTCAGTGCATAAATAATTTTGATGTTGATAATATTAGTTAATTTTTATTGTTGTTGTTATGTAGCTTTAATCAAACCTTGAACTGATAGTGTGAGGTGACTAAGAGCCACTACATATGGGCCACTAGATGGTACTAATGCATCACTGGTTAGGCTTAACTAATGCACTATTTTGAGTGACAGATGTTTTTGTATTTCCACAGACCGACCCTGTCCTACCAGTCATAACATAAGTTCAGCTTCTGTTCACCTCTGCCTCAGCTTGCACAATAACACCACAGAGAATCCTCAGGGTTTATAGTTAGGACTGCCTCTGTGATGGTTTTGGTTCACCACAGTATTTCTTGTATTAAGGCACAAAACTGTGGTTGCTTTCACCATAGACAATATATCAGAGCCGGCCAGAAAGTGTGTACATGTTTACAAAGCTGTCTCTGTTGGCCAGGACGAGAGGTTACTTATCGTAATGTCTCCTGTGGAGAGAATGAAGAATGCAAGCTTATTAGAGGTGTTGAAAGTTTCCACCCTAAACCCAAAGTAGCCCAGTGCCCTGGTGATTGTTCCCAGTATACCACATTTTACCATTCTAGTAATAACACACTGGTTAACACATGCCCTGTCAATCAGCTGCAAGTTGGGCCTTTTTCAATATCTACCCAAGGCATTCAAGACACCGGCAGACAAATGCACATTGAAATTTCTAACATGTTTATTAAGACATCAACTCAGGTTTTAACTCGTGTAATTAGTGTTGGTTGATGCATTCATTTTTGTTATTTGTTAATTGGTTAAATTTAAATTTACTTAGTAATACTATTCTTTTGACCCTAGGTAAATCTACCATTTACACAGAATGTTAGTGACCTACAAAAACACCTTCTAGTTAAAATCCCTCAGAACTTTTGAAACAACTTTTGGCTTGTTCGGATTACAATATGAACACATCAGATGATCTTAGGTTACCCAATGGCACTCTGACCGTCATGCTTTTGGGGTTTCATGGAAAGTATTTGATCGTAATGTAATGAATCACAATGTTGGCAACTACTGCTTTTATTTTAGTGTGTTAATGTCTGTACCTCACTGTGCCCTGGGCTGGACTGGACTGAGTCATGTGACAGTGACAGTGACAGTGAAAAGGGCTGTGAGTGTGATCCTGGATATCTTTATGATGGACAAGCATGTGTGCCAGTACAGCAGTGCATCTGTTCACACAATTGGAGGACATTTAAGGTTAGATTTGTTGCATTTTATAATTCGTTGAAACTAAATCTCTATTAAACCTCCTCTCTTTTTATCCAATGTTTTTTTTTTTTTACTTTTTTATTTGTTATGTATTGTTTGTATTTTCAGGCCTTTGAGAGCAAGCTTTGCACAGTGAAGTGCACATGTGGGCCTCTTCAAGTTTGTGAGCAGTACTCATGTCCTACACTGCACAGTTGCATAGTTGCAGATGGATGGGAGAGGCGACCAATCAGAGAAATGGTCCTTAATGTTCCTGTGTGTGAGAGCCTCAACGGTCTATGCTGGACATGACAAGGACAATGTTATCACACCTTTGATGACCTCACCTTCCATTTTGCAGGAACTTGTAGCTATATCTGCTCATAGCAAGCCAGGGGTCAACATGCAGTTTGTGTTTCTATGAAAGCTGTCATGTCAGGGCCATCCTCCACAGAAGAAGTGACTGTACAGGCTTATGGGCTCATTATCAATAATCAATAAAAAGGAGAAAGTATTGCAATTTTCAACTATATATTACTCAAACTTTACATCTTTTGTATGTGTTTAATTCTTTTGTTTCTGCTTTCAGATGAATGGTCAAGTGAATTATGTTCCAGTTAATTTGTTAGCGGGTAAAGATCTCTTTAAAATAAAACACAAACCAAGACACTTAAGCCTCCAGTGTCTGAGGGACAATGGATGGACTTTATCTCAAGTCACTTCAGTCAGGCATGTTTATTTTAATGTGTCTCATTACTTTATTAACATGCACTGTCCAAATCAAATCAATCAAATGAATTGTCACAGATCTGTCACACCAGATTCTTTTTACAATAGTTGTGTAGCTGTCTTCATCCATAATGGAGGGTCACATGTTCACATGCCCTTAGCAATGTCATTAAGTCATATTCTATGGTTAGTGAGCAGTCCAGTTATGGAGAACACTGTGGACTGGCAGTTGGTAAGTGGTTGCGCATAATTGAAGTTCAGTTACTTCCCTTATTATTATTTAAGTATACATGTCCAATTTTCCAGCTATATAGTGTCCACCAAATAGCAACTACAAGATCGATGGTTCATCATGCCCTCCATCCTGTGAGTTTAATGAGCCCTTCTGTGACAAGGTTGTCCCAGGTTGTTTCTGTGACCCTGGTTAGGTCAAGTCCAAAGGGTTGTGTGCTTCCTCATCAATGTGACATATCCAATATTGATCCAATTAAATGAATTCAATATCACAATCTTTGCAAACTGCCACCAAAGGGTTCTGTATTTAGTTTTACAGTAACGCTTTCAAACTGCATCTTAAATGTTGTGAGTAAAAATGACCCAACAAGATTCAGGTAAGATATTGCACCTATGTGTTTTACTGGTCAATATCCCACAGTGTTACTCTGGCAAACGGTGTGGTCTTTGTGGAAACCCAAATTAACTTCTGTCACATGCTTCTGCTGAGTATTGGTTTCTCCCACGTTTTTTTTTCAGTGACTTTACTGGATGATTACTTACTGCAACAATCTATTTTGTAATTGATGACCTATTAAAATGACTTATCAGAAATCCATTCTGTCTTTTTTCACTGATGTTTTTTCATGGTGTGTTCATATTTCTATGATTAATATTTTATGTAACATTGTCCTAAGACCTAATTTCATCTCTGGCCATTGTGTGCACCAACATTAGAGGCCACACCTTACCTAAATCCACAATTCGATATCTCAAGACATCTTAGAGATGCCCCTCCCAAGGAGTTTCTGCCCAAATGCACACAAATCAAATGTTTTTATCATTGGTTACAAAATCTAATGCAAACTTATAAGGGCTGAGTACTATTTACTTTCTCTTTGTTTGAAATAATTTAGCACGCTTCGCTGCCTTCTGTTATTCTTATGTGACAGACACAGCCACTTGTTAAGGCAGCAAATGTACATTAGCATTAGTTTGACTTGGTGGATTATTTTAAAAGATTACCCACCCATTTAACAAGCTTTACAAAAGACCTTTTTAAAAGATTAGGATCATTAAAAGTACAATGCATTATAAAGAAAACATGCCTGTCCTTCTGAGGTTGAAATCATGATTGTATTTGGACATTGACGTTACAATCCTATAAAAGATCAAAATGACATTTCAGTATTGCCGTTTATTTTTTAAAATTCCACTTCTTAAATCGGCTTTTTCAAAAGGAATGCTTAGTATTGGGTAACGCTAAAGATTAATTGTAATTTCTCTGTTATCACATTTTTGCCTCACCCAGTATGAACTAGATTACATTATTTGGTTACACCAGAATATTTAACACTACTGATCGGGGCAAATAATGGAACAAACTTGATATTTTATAAAAAAAAAATAAAGTAGTGTTTTGTCTCTCACTTTTATTTCTAGGTCCTCTTAACACTAATGTTTCAATAAAAAATCATATAAATGAATTTGAAGTGTTTAGATTAAGAATAAGTGTAATAATTGTGTTGGCTGTTAATGTGTTCCCTGGACACTGACTCTCATCATTATTCATGTTAAACCGTCCAGCTAGGTCCAGCTGGGTGTGTCAGGTGTGTATTATATTATTAATATTATTATTATCAAATGTAAATGTAAATATTATACCTCACACCTATGTCAACATACAGCAGGACCTACAGTTTATTCCCAAGTGCAGCCCTAATTTCTTTCAGAAGAATGTGTTTGTCCAACCCCTCTGTACCATTACAGATATTGTGATTGGTTGTATCTTTGAAAACGGCAATATATAAAAGGGTTCCGATTAAATTCACCATACTTGTGCATCTAAGCAGGTAAGCACTGTTTTATGATATATATATACTACTTGACATGTAAAAAATATAGTTTTGTGATAAAAGTATAAATGTCTTTCAGCCATGGGTTCCCTGTTGCTGCTTTGTGCCTTGGTGCTGCTTCTTAGTTGTAAGTATGTTTTTGTGTTATTCAGATTTTTCATTTTATATTATACTGCCATTTATTATTCTATTAATTTTTTCGCAATTTAAAAGTGTCTCAGTAGCAAACCTGGCAAAAATCTACTCACAGTCCTGCAACTTAATAGTTGAATCTAACTAAATGAAGCTTTCTTTGTATAAAAAAAACCCACAGTAAGGTATCTTAAAGTCAAGCTCTCTATTTCTGCCACTCTCTGTGGCCAAGTCATTGTTCAATGAGAAGTAATTTATTACAAGTTGTCGCTTTCATCAGTTGAGCCCATTGTTGTCAGGCCAAAGCAGGTGCCTATGTGAAAGAAACGAAATGTTAAACAGGTGAAGAATTCAAGAATGCAGCACAAAGGATAGTCATCTAAATTGAAAATACATAGCTTTTGTTGGGAATAGCATTTACCTTCTGCTGCTATTGAGTTGGAGCTATTAAACTGAATGGGTCAAACTGGAGTGTAATCTAAATCCCCCAGGCCCTGACAAAGCCCAGAAAATGTTCACAGCAAAGGCACATATTGATAATATTTCCATTATGCAATTATAATGTCTGTGCAAATGACTAATGGAGTACTGCTGAGGAGCAGTCAAGTGAGAAGTCCAAATCTCTTTAAGCGGTTATCACAAAAAAGCAATCCATCCATTAAAGACTGGCATCCACACTTCTCTTCACTCTAAAAGTGTCTATCACTGTCATATTGTTTAAGTGTACTAAGGATTTTAGAATTCAAGTTTTGTATGTTTCTAGTCTGTGAAGAATGGGATATAATTGAAATGAAGAAATATTTAAACAATTGTACCTTTTTCTAACATATATTACCATCTTATATTTTACTTTTTCATTTGAGTTTTATTTCTCTGTTGTTTTGTCTTCCAGGCCCATGTCATGGTATGTGGGCAGGGAGAGAGTTTGCCCTTTCTTTTATGCAGAATTACAATCCAAACTATGAAACTCCCAGCTCCCAACTCCAGCTACACATCACCGCTGTTGATACCAACTCTAAAGTGACTGTCCATGTGCCTCCTCTAAAGTTCAGAGAAGAGAGAGATCTCAAGGCTGGACAAGGGGTCACTATTACTCTCCCTGATAAAGTTGAGCTGTATGACTCTGGAAAGTCTCCCAACACAGTACGCATTGAGGCCTCAGCACAAGTGACTGTAATGTCCTTTAACTACAAGCTGTATACTGCTGATAGCTCAATGATCTTGCCTATTACTGAATGGGGTACTGAATATTTCATCTTTACCCCTGATGGAACTCCTTATGGCACTTACAAAGAGTTCGCTGTGACAAATGGGAAGGAGAGCAACAGAGTGGAGATTACTCTCAGTGGTGCCCTTAACTTCCAGGGCCGTGTGTATAAGAGTGGCAGCCAACTGGTTCTAGATCTGCAGCCCTATGAGAGTGTCCAGCTGCAGAGTACATATGATCTCTCCGGCTCCAGAATTGCATCCACACACCCTGTTGCAGTTTTCTCTGGCCACACTTGTACCTGGCGCTTCTCCAAATGTAACCATGTTTATGAACAGCTTTTGCCAGTGAGCAAATGGGGATCCAACTTCATTGTGGCTCCTTTGAGCTTCCAGAATCAATTTGATAGTGTCTATATCCAGGCTTCACAGAACACACGTGTCACTGTCCAAAAGGGCAAAGGTCAAGATGTTTTCAGTTTGAGCAAGGGACAGACCAAGGAAATCCAATACCGCGACCCCACAACACTGTCAATTCAGGCTGAACAGCCTATCCAAGTCCTCCTGCTCTTCAATGGTGCAACTCAGGGCTTTTTCCAGTTCTATGACCCCTTCTTGATGAACATTGTGCCCACCAACATTTTCTGCTCCTCATATTCACTGCAGGCAATGAAAGAATTTGATAACCAGGCTCTGATTGTGGCAAAAACAAATGAAATGGCAGGATTGAAAATTGATGGTATCATGCCCCGGGATGTCCAGTGGAAAATGGTGGAAGGGACAGATTTTTCATGGGCCAAGATTTCATATAAACCAACCCAAGATGGTGTTAGCCACACTGTGTCTAGCTCTGGTTCATCCTTTGGTCTTTACAGTATCGGAGTAAGCCAGATGAATGGTTATGGTGCACCAGGACAATGCATTCAGTCAGGTATACTTTAGTCAATAATGTTTCATGTTTAATGTGTGTCATGTGGTCTGCTTTTCAGACAAATCCTTTTTTCCTTTTTTTAGGTTTTACTGGAGGGGGGTCACTTTCCTGTGACATTATCACCTGCAGTGACAATGAAGTGTGTGAGATGAATGGTGGCTATCCCTCATGTGTACCCAAGCCAAAGAAACCTGGGACCTGCTGGGCAATGGGTGATCCACATTACCGCACGTTTGATGGACGACGCTATGACTTCATGGGTACCTGCACATATGTCATTGCTAAAAACTGCAAAGTGAATGATACAATTCCTGCCTTCGAGATCCTTGCCCAAAATGAGAACAGAGGCAGCCCCAAAGTGTCATATGTTGGCCTGGTCATAGTGAAGGTGTTTGGTGTTACCATTATTGTGGCTCGCTCTGAGACTGGTTATGTCAGGGTAAGAGTCACACATTTTATTAACATTTAGATATTGTATACATTTGTAGTATGTGTAAGTAATGCCCCTTTTCCTTACTGTAGATTGACAACAGTCACTGGGCCTTGCCTGTCGTCATGAACAGTGACAGATTGGTTATAAATCAGAGTGGTCGATCTGTGGTCATTGAGACTGATTTTGGTCTCAATGTCCGTTATGACTGGGAAAATTCTCTTGTGGTCACCCTGTCTGACACTTACAGCGGTAAGACGTGTGGCCTTTGTGGAAACTTCAATGGCAAGCCCAATGATGATTTTGCCACACCCTCCGGCAGTCAGGCAGATAGCGCTGTGGCCTTTGGCAGCAGCTGGAGGGTGCCAGGTCTGGTGGCTGGGGCTCTGTGCACAGATAACTGTGTTGGGGGATGTGAGACCTGTGAACACAGCCTGATGAAAATGTGGGAGGGTGAATTATTCTGTGGGATAATTACTCTGGTCTTAAACGGGCCATTCAGCAAATGCCATAGCGTCATTGACCCACAAGCATACTTTGAAAACTGTAAATATGATGTCTGTATGGGAGGCGGCCTTAGACATTACCTCTGCAAAGCTCTGGAGGCCTACACTGATGCCTGCCAAAATGCAGGGATTGTAGTCCATGATTGGAGGAAAATAGCAAGATGTCGTAAGTACTTTTACCTATACTTTTAACAAGTAAAACTGCTGTGCATGCAATTTATTACATTTATCCATTTTATCTATCTATCCTTTAGCTGCTAACTGTCCTGCCAACAGTCATTATGAGCTCTGTGGCAATGCTTGCCCTGCCACTTGTTCTAACCCTGATGGCCCTTCCAAATGCAAACGTCCCTGTGTGGAGACCTGCACATGTAATGAAGGTTTTGTATTAAGTGGAAAACAGTGTGTGCCTGCTGCTAAATGTGGCTGTACCTATAATGGCCGATATGTTCCTGCTGGAGAGTCATTCTGGGCTGATCAGGGCTGTCAGAAATTGTGCACATGTGTCCCAGAAAGCAGACGTGTGGAGTGCCAAGACAAAGGCTGTAAGAAAGGAGAGAAGTGCCAGGTTGTTGATGGCATTAGAAAATGTGAACCAGTCTCTCTTAGCACGTGCCAGGCTACGGGTGACCCCCATTATAAGACCTTTGACGGGAGAAGATTTGACTTCCAGGGTACATGCGTGTACCAGCTGGCTGCCCTGTGCTCCAAGGAACCAGACTTGGTGCCATTTGAAGTAATAGTGCAGAATGACCACCGAGGCAGTAGAGTGGTTTCTTACACCAAGTTAGTTGAAGTTAAGCTGTACTCAATGAGCATTGTAATTACTAGAACACACAAAGGTTTAATCATGGTAAGTCTAACTCTAATCTCATACATTTTATTTAAAAAATAAATATAGAAATTACAAAATATGTTTTTTTAAGGTAAACAATGAGTTGGTGAACCTTCCAATCAGCCTTAAAGATGGAGAGGTGAATGTGTACAAAAGTGGCTGGTATGCCGTTGTCAACACAAACTTTGGACTTCAGGTTTCCTTCAACTGGGAAAGTGATGTATTTGTAACACTGCCCAGCAACTACATGGGCGCTGTCTGTGGCCTTTGTGGCAACTACAATGGCAAACCTCAGGATGACCTTATTACAAAGAATGGTGTTACTGCTGTCTCACCTGCAGACTTTGGTACAAGTTGGAAAGTGGCTGAGATTCCGGGATGTGTTGAAGGCTGTAAAGGTGTTTGCCCAGATTGTGATATCACTGAGAAGGTGCAGTATGAGAAAGACGATTTCTGTGGCATTATCAGAGATCCCAAAGGTCCTTTCCGTGATTGTCATGCCAAAGTAGACCCAACTGGATATTTTGAAGACTGTGTTTACGATGTCTGCCTTTATAAGGGCAGAAAAGATGTGCTGTGTCAAGCTATCACATCATACACTTCTGCCTGCCAAGCTGTGGGAGCCAAGGTGTACAGCTGGCGGACTAGTCAATTCTGTGGTAAAATTTTATTTATTTTAATGAGACAATTGCTATGCACCAAATAAAATTACCACAATACAATTGTTATAGTTGAACCAAAACATATAACCTTGTCTTTTCCCTTCTATTTTATGTCCCTGATCTACAGCCATCAAATGTCCAGTCTACAGCCACTATGATATCTGTGCAGTTGCTTGTCCCAGCACATGCCAGAGTTTAACTGTTCCTCAGGGCTGCAAGGCTTTGTGTCAAGAGGGTTGTTCCTGTGATGAGGGATATATCCTCAGTGGAGACTCCTGTGTGCCATTCTCACAGTGTGGCTGTGTTTATCAAGGCCGCTACTACCGCATTGGGCAGGTGTTCTATCCCAATGGACAATGTGAGGAAGAGTGCAAATGTGGACAAGATGGAGAGGTAGTTTAATGATGTAAAAACATTATATACATGTTTTTCATGACATAATTATTTATGTTATATCTATTTTATTATTTATTTCCCTCAGATTGAATGTAAGAAGTTTACTTGTGGACCAAATGAGAAGTGTGCTGTAGAGAATGGCATCCAAAAGTGTCAACCTGTTGGGCAGGGTGTGTGCCATGCCTCTGGTGATCCCCATTATAGCTCCTTTGATGGAACAAAATTTGACTTTCAAGGAACCTGCACCTACACACTGTCCAAGAGCTGTGGCCTGGAAGGCATGCATCTGGAGGCTTTCTCTGTTCAAGTGGAGAATGTGGAGTGGTCTCAGAACAAGTTGGTGTCCGTCACAAAGCTAGTTGCTGTGAACGTCTATGGCTTCACCTTTATCATGAGAAACAACATGTTTGGTGTACTTGTAAGTACATATCAACAAAGGTTTAAAATTACCTGCTTCTAAAATTCAATGGACACTTTTATGTTTAAAAAGGAAACTATGCTATACAGCATATTCTAGTGATTATCACTAAACAAAAGTAAAATCCAGATTTATTATTATTTTATTGACCTCTAGCCACCTGTCAGAGTTTTGTCTTTTCTTCTTTTGAGAATGCTTTGCTAAGAAAGGGAGTAATTACAGGCTCCTCATATCATACATAACTGAGTTGATATTAATTGTTTCAGTGATTAATTATTTAAGAAAATCTATATACTACACTATACTGTACCCTGTTTTTGTAGGTCAATGGAGTATTCAACTACCTTCCACTGAGCGTTAAGGATGGTGCAGTGCAGGTCTTCCAGGAAGGGACTCATTATGTGATTCAGACAGATTTTGGGCTTCGAGTCAGCTATGACTTGGTATACTATGTTGGTGTAATAGTGCCGGGAAATTACCACAACAAGGTTTGTGGCCTGTGTGGTAATTTCAACGGTAATCCAAAAGATGACTTTCAGATGCCTAACAATCAGCTCACTAACAATGTTAATGACTTTGGAAAATCATGGAAAGTCACAATTCCTAATGTTGTGTGTTCAAATGGCTGTGAAGGAAATAATTGTCCCAAATGTGACAGTGCCCATAAGGCTGTGTTTTCCAAGCCCACCTATTGTGGTGTAGTTACAGCACCCAAAGGTCCTTTTGCTGCCTGCCACAGTAAATTGGACCCCCAGCCATACTTTGATGATTGTCTGTTTGATGTCTGTGCTTCTAATGGAGAAGGAAAGGTGCTATGTAACAGTGTAGCAGCCTATGCCTTTAACTGTCACATGGCAGGAGTGGATGTGAAAAACTGGAGGACACCTTCTTTTTGTCGTAAGTATCCATCTGGTTTAAATCATTGTTGTAATCAATCGTATAATCAAGTACGACATCTCTTCATATTCTTCATATTTTTTCTAGCAATGAAGTGCCCGGCTAACAGCCACTATGAGGTGTGTGCAGCTTCCTGCTCTGCTGCCTGTCCAGGCCTCACAGAAATAGTCCAGTGCTCCACAAGCTGTACAGAAGGTTGTGAATGTGATGCAGGGTTCTTATTCAACGGACTGAAATGTGTCAAAGATACAGAGTGTGGCTGTTATGATGAAGGAAGAACCTACATGGTAGGCCTATGACTGTTCAAAAATGACAATAAAAAATTAAGAAGTATAATGTTGCCTTATAAGAGGAAAAACATTAAGTGATCTTTTTCCCTTGGCGTTAATATAAAGTCTATAATCTCTCTTGTTCTAGCCTGCTGAAGTGGTCTACAATAATGACTGCACTTCAAAATGTTTGTGCAATCCAACAGTAGGTCTTGTTTGTGAAAAGCACTCATGTCCTCAAGGCACCAAATGCACAGTCCAGAAAGGCATTCAGGGATGCTACAACACAGGCAAGACACGCACTCAATAGTACTCTTTAACAAACTGACAGAGTAAAACAGGATATATAACATATCCTCTATTTGTTGTAGATCCCTGCAAAGATGCAAAGTGTCGTGTCAAGGAAAAGTGCCGTGTTGAGAAGGGTGAAGCTGTGTGTGTGCCAGAGTTTACAGGCGTCTGCTGGGCCTGGGGGGATCCGCACTACCACACATTTGATAAATATGACTTTGACTTCCAGGGCACTTGCAGATATGTCGTCTCTAAAACATGTGGTGACTTAGAGAATCTAGTGCCCTTTTCAATCACAGAAAGAAACGATAATCGAGGAAACACAGCAGTTTCCTATGTCAGAGATGTAGAAGTGTCCGTTTATGGATATAGTATCAAAATCGTCAAGACGCAAGTTGGCAGAGTCACAGTAAGATTTCAGTGTCTTATCAGACATCCTGCAAGGTTTATAACACATTCAATATTGATAATCTGACTATATTTCTGCAGGTGGACGGAGAACTCTTGAATCTGCCTGTGCTCTTAGGTGAGGGTGAGGTGTCAGTGGTTCAATATGGAAATACTGCTAAAATAGAAACAGACTTTGGCCTCATTGTCACTTATGACTGGAACTGGGAACTTGTAATCAGACTTCCTAGTAGTTACTACAACCTCGTCTGTGGTCTGTGTGGTAACTTCAATGGAAACAGCCGTGATGAGCTACAAAATCCCGCTGGGAAAGCTGTGTCCTCAGTGATAGAGTGGGGCAAAAGCTGGCAAACACCTGAGCAGGACAAGGACCATCCATGTTGGGACACATGTGTGAACAACTGTACTACCTGTGATGAGGATCAACGCAAGCTTTATGAGACAGAGGCCTTCTGTGGGGCCTTAACAGCCAAGACTAATAATGTATTTAAGATGTGTCACAACAAATTGGCTCCAGATGCTTTCATGAACAGCTGTGTATATGACATGTGTTTGAACAAGGGAGACAAGAAGATGCTCTGTCAGGCTTTAGCCTCCTACAGTCAGCAGTGCCGTGAAGAGGGAATCATTATAAAAGACTGGAGGAAAAAGTTTGGCTGCCGTAAGAGTTATCAAATAAAACTCATTCATTATTAATATCAAAAACCTCAAATAATTATGTATTTTTTTTATTTGACTTGTTTTCAGCAATGAACTGTCAGCGCAACAGCCACTACGAAGATTGTGCCAGCCGGTGCCAGCCCTTCTGCCCTTTCCCTGAACAGAAGCAGACATGCCCCGGTGCTTGTGTAGAGACATGCGTCTGTGATAAAGGTTATGTCCTCAGTGCTGGTGACTGTGTGCCGGCAAAAACATGTGGCTGCTCTTATCAGGGTCACTACTACAAGCCAGGCCAACGCTTCTGGGAGGGTGAGGCTTGTGGTCGCCTATGTGAGTGTGATACAACTCTAGGTATGGTGATATGCCGTGAGGCGTCATGCTCTGCCAATGAGAAGTGCACTGTACTGGATGGCGTGCGTGCCTGCCGCCCCATCAGTTATGCTACATGCACAGCCTCGGGTGACCCCCACTACCGCTCTTTTGATGGCCGCAAGTTTGACTTCCAGGGCACGTGTATATATCAGCTGGCTGCTCTGTGCTCTGAGCAGCCTGGGCTGGTACCTTTTAATGTGACTGTGCAAAATGACCACAGGGGAAACAAGGCAGTGTCCTTCACAAGAACTGTCACACTCACCATCTATAACATCACTGTCACTATTAGCAGAGAATACCCCAACAAACTGCTGGTAAGTGCAGATGTCTATGATATGGCTCTAGAATGAATAAGTCCTAAGCTTTTTAAAGAAGGAGGAATTAGGACACAGTATTAGTTAAAGGGATAAAGATTAAACCAGGACACATACTCTTTGATATCAGTGAATAAAAGTGGAGTCTGATATTGTGTAAATTCCAACATCCCTCTCTTTTGCACATATGTCTAATTGCATATTAAACTTTCTATCCAGGCAGTCTTAATTAAACTAAGATGTAACAGCATATTAGAATGGATTAGCAAAGGCTGCATAGTTATTAAATCTATAATCTCCTAAAAATATCCCCCTTTCTTGTATTCTCATCAGCTCAACGGACAGCTTGTTTCACTGCCATTGGAATACAGCGATGTGCTGGTGGTGTTTCGCGGTGGCAATACAGCTGTAGTGGAGACAGCTGCTGGCATCACATTGACCTTTGACTGGTACAGCACTGTCAGTGTAACTCTGCCCAGCAACTACCAGGGCGCAGTCTGTGGTTTGTGTGGCAACTACAATGGGAAAGCCCAGGATGATTTGACCATGCGCAATGGCCAGCCTGCTCCTGATGGAGTCAAGCTGGGTGAGAGCTGGCAGGTGGCCCTTGTCTCAGGCTGTTCATCAGTCTGTCAGGGGCCATGGTGCCAGGCTTGTACAGACTCCCAGAGAGAAGTATATCGTGCACAGAAGTACTGCGGTATTATTGCTGACAAGGCAGGGCCTTTCAAAGATTGTCACAGCCGTGTTGACCCTGCCCCATATCTGGAGGACTGTGTGTATGATGCCTGTCAGTATAACGGTCACCATGGCTCAGTTTGTGATGCTATTAGTATGTATGTATCTGTCTGTCAAAGCCTTGGAATTACAGTCCGCTCCTGGAGAACAGAAACCTTCTGTCGTAAGTATATTTGTACTTTTAGTTGTAATATTACAGCACTAAAAATATAGTTTTCTTTATATTGCTCATGTTTTCTTCTCTTTAACCCCATAGCAATGGTGTGCCCTGCTAATAGCCATTACACCCTCTGTGCCATGGGCTGCCCAGCCACCTGTGCCAGCTTAACCTCTCTGAACTGCCGCAGACCTTGTACAGAAACTTGTGAATGTGATGAGGGATACCTGCTGAGTGGGGACATGTGTGTGCCTATTAAAGACTGTGGCTGCTCTTACAGTGGCCAGTACTACAAATTTGGAGACATCTTTTATCCAGAAAACGAGTGTGTGGAAAAGTGTATATGTGGAGAGAACGGAGCAGTGTCATGTCAAAAAGCCAAGTGCCGTCCTGGGGAGACGTGTAAGCTTGTAAATGGCGTGAAAGGCTGCCACCCAGAGGGCCAGGGCAAGTGTGTAGCTTCTGGTGATCCCCATTACATTTCTTTTGACGGACAGAGGTTTGATTTCCAGGGTACCTGCATTTATGTACTGGCCAAGGTTTGTGATGATGACAAAGGCCAGCTGACGCCATTCACTGTAACTCAAGGAAATGAGAAATATGGAAATGGAAAAGTGGCCGTTACAAAGTCAATTGCAATTGCAGTCTATGATTTTGTCATTTATATTCAACAAGGAGTGTCTTGGAAAGTTATTGTAAGTTCAACTTTTTTATTATAATTTGTATATTTTCAGAGCCAGTTATTTATACAGTTTGTTTTCTTTAGGTGAATGATGAACTTTTCAACCTGCCTCTCACACTTGATGGGGGTCGTATCAAAATTTCTCAGGAAGGCTGTAACATAATTGTTAGAACAGACTTTGGTTTGACAGTTCTCTATAATACAGTCTATTATGTTGAAGTCATTGTGCCATCTTCATACATGGGTAAAATGTGTGGTCTTTGTGGCAACTACAACAAGAACTCTCAGGATGACTTCATGCTTCCAGGAGGCAAAAAAGCCAGCAATGTTGATGAATTTGGTAAGGCATGGGTAGTGGACCTGCCTGGGTTCGTCTGTGGAGGATGTGGCGCTGAGTGTCCAGTATGTGACCCGGTCAAAACAGCTTTGTTTGGAAAGCCAGACTCCTGTGGTATCATGAGTGCACCTAATGGGCCTTTTAAGATCTGCCACAGCAAAATTGATCCAGCAGCATATGTTTCTCATTGTGTCTTTGATGTCTGTGCTATGGCTGGCAATAAGGATAGTCTCTGCAATAGTGTCCAGGCATATGCTCTAGCCTGTCAGAGCGCTGGAGTACAAATCCAGTCATGGAGGAGCAGCTCTTTTTGCCGTAAGAAATAAACACATACAGGCAACCCTAAAAGTCAATTGAAAGCTTCTAACTTTATTAATTGTTCTAAATTGTGTTTTCTTACAGCGGTTTCCTGCCCACAGCACAGTCACTATGACGTGTGTGCGGACACCTGTGGTATGACATGTGCCAGTTTAATTTCCCCAGTTACATGTTTTGATGCCTGCTTTGAAGGATGCCAATGTGATGATGGCTATGTTTTTGACGGTATTCAATGTGTTTCCATGGACAAATGTGGATGTGAACACAATGGCCGATATCTAACAGTAAAAAAATTTTATGCATAAAGATTCTTTTTTACAGCACAGATGAAAAACTGTTTTTCACTGAAAGAAAAATAATAACTTTCACATAAACACGTGTTTTTAGGTTGGTCAAACAGTTGTGGACCAAAACTGTACCTCAAAATGTGTGTGCCAATCCTCTGGGACAGTAAAATGTGAAAAACTGTCCTGTGGCAGCAGAGAAGTTTGTGAAGTAAGAGATGGGGTCAGGGGCTGCCACGGCAAACAAGGTCAGTGCACCATCAACCAAGCTGCACTCCTTACCTCCTTTGATGGCATGTCTGGTGCCATGGGTGCTCTTGGGGCATTTGAGGTGGCATCTCTGTGCGATGAGGCCGCTGAGCACTGGTTCCGTGTAGTTGTGGATGTCAGGACCTGCAGGAAAGGCACTTCTTCTGTTGACACGGTGTATGTCTTCTTTAAAGACACCACCATCACGGTGAACAGTCACCATTTGGTCTGGGTGAGACATGACAAAACATGAAACAAGACATGATTAAAAAGAGATCTGACTATGGTTATTTTTGGCTTAATCATTTTATTTTTCATCTCCTTTCGTTGATGTTCAGGTAAATGGCAGAAAAGTGTCACTTCCCAGCAAAGTGGGAAAAGAAATATCTGTCCACATCTCAGACAGGAGTGTTCTCATTGAGAGGCCATCTGCTGTGCAGGTCACATACTCAATTTCACAGGAAGTCACAGTAATTATTGACAGCAGCTTGTCTTATAAAATGTGTGGAGCCTGTGGCAACTACAATAACAACTCAAAAGATGATATGACAACAGCAGATGGAAAAAACACCACAGAGGTATCTGTGGTGATTGGCTCCTGGCGCGCTGGGGACTTTTCTAGTTGGTAAGTCTTTGAAAAATCAGTGCATAAATAATGTGAAAAGATACATGGTGCTTTTTCCTGCTTCCTGGCTCCTGGTGGTTAACTTAATTAGCAGTGAACCCAATTCAGCTCAAGAGTGGAAGGTGTAAACTTTAACTTTGTTTTGCACCTTTCTAATGTAAACTGTACAAGAACAGATCAACATGTGATGGGACCATTAAACTGCTTTTCTTTTTAAAAGCAAGAACTAAACAGGAATTGAGTGTGGTTTTTAATTGCATTTGGTCCAATTTAATTAAGAAATGCCAGAGAATCCCCTATGGTAATTACTGATTAAAAAGCAGGTGAGGCTGACAGGCATGGCCATCAAAAGCTACCAAGCTTGCAATCCAATCAATGCTTGTCATCCAAGGACATTTAAGACTCATCTGGGTGTGATATTAATTTGAGCCTCTGTCTTTAGTTCAGTATTCTTAAGACTCTAAGATTCCCATGAGGACTGAGTTTAGTGCATGAGCCTTTTAAGGCTTGGCCATTTCTCCTCTCTAGCCCCTACAACACAAGACAATAGCCAAAGATGTGCTGCCCTGAGTGTTTTTGTATGGCTTTAAAAACACTATTTTCTAAAACATTGCTGTACTATATGTTGTGAACATGGGTTTATTTTTCTTCCGTGTCTTTAACTGTATTTCCTCTTTTCAGTGGCCTTCAGTAATTATGATTTGGTGACAACACACATCTGGTTTTGAGGTAAAGCCTTAAAAATGTTTCAGTCTTCAATTGAAACTATATATATATAGTAAGACTTACATCCTTTATCCCCTTAAACAGGATGAAGAAGCCTACAAGTCTTCTCTCTTCCCCTTTTATTCTCACAATGGTACTTCTGTTACTGGTAATCTACTCCTCATTTCTGTTTAGAGGATTAATGTCTCATTCTGGGGCAATGTCTCCATCTTGTGGTGAAGGGATATAATCATCATCCATTTGGCTACAGCTGACAACAAAGCCACAAATACCTGTTTATGATACACGTTTTAAGCATTTGACTTGTCAATAAAGCATATCCAAAATCTCTGTGCACGCTTATTGTTTGATTTTTTTTATATATTTTTCCCAAAGTCACAGTTGGCAGATATTTGCACATGGCGTGTTACAAAGTGGGGAATTTATCACTAAAGTGTGGGAGAGACCTTGAGATGTTTTTTTATGCAGCTGAGAGGAAGGCTGTAATAAAACATGCCATGAAAAGACACTGTTTGTTCCCACTACTACCATTACTCTAATATAATCTTATGTTTGCTTATCTGTATTTGGAAAGAAATCTAACATTAAACACTTACGAAACACCCTATAGCCAGCCTACATAGTGGAGCTGTGGTGAAGTTCTTACTGGGTTGTTTACCTCTGAGCAGAGTATTTTCTGAAGTAACCTCAGTGGCGGACAACCCAAAGCAGCACCCCACCCCCCTCCGTCTCATTCCTTAAACAAGTTCAGTAAGTGGCACAGTTCGAGTACAACACAGGAATCCCTGCTGGACGCATTAGACTACAGATTACATCTGTTGTTGCATCCGTTTCAAGGAAAGAAAGAAAGAAAGAAAACATCTGCAAAAAGATTGGTTTCAAACTGGGCGGAGAGAAAAGTTGAAAATAGTTGAGGCGGCTACATCGGTAAGTTCATTTAAAACTCACATGTCCAACACACTTTAAATGTGGTGACCGTCGGTGGCTTAATGTTAAACAAGCAAACCCCTTTGTTTTTTTTTTTTTGTTTTTTTTTATATAGGCTAACTTTTAACTTTTTCTGGTTTTCATTTGAGCAACGAGCCGTTACAGCTCAGTCAACGTGTCCTCGCGGCTACTAGCAAGAACGTGCGTGTTTAAAGGAATGCGCTCATGACCTAGGCTCTCGCTTTTAAATCTTACAATGTTGTTTCTATGTTTTGCAACGCAACGAAGTCGGGGACAGAAAAAAAAACGTTATCCTGTAGCCAAAACGTGTCCAACCGCATTATCTGTAAGAACATCCGCGTGAACACTCCTAGCTTTTCCCTCCCTCTTTCAAAACCGAGTCATGTGCCTTTTTTTTTTTTTTCACTTTTAATTAGTTTGCAGAAAAATCGTGCACTGTAAATACTTTCAATAGATACAGAACATTGAGACTGCAGCACACACCTTTGCCTTAAGGTTTAGGAATCTTGGATAATCTTATTTCAGCTGATTGGCAGACCATTGTTGTTAATCCTTTTCCCAGGGTTTAAGTGTTAATTTCTCCTCAGTTCTTCATGTTCTGACTCACCCCCACACACACTCCAGTCATGCATGAGTCCTGAGCGCTGCCCTGGGCCTTGGCTCCACTAATATACTCTTTGCTGTAGTCTATGCAATGCAAGACATTTTGATGTGGCTTAGATTTTCTGCTACATGTCTCTGTTAAATGTTTGCTTAGACCTCTCTGGGTAGATATGCCATGGATCTTCTTCAGATCAACTCATAGTCTACATCTAGGGTGAAACCTTAGCTGTAAACATGGGTGTAAATAATCTCTAAGAATGCCCTTCATATATAGACAGTGAAAGCTGCTCCAGGGGGTCAAATCAGATTCCATGCTCCATATGTAAACCAGACAAGGCAGCAAACTACATTCAAATCCACAAACCAGACTTCAGATGCAACCCAACACCGGCTTCTCGATGACCCCAGCCACTGCCTAGCCCCACTTTTTAGGTGCTGTGCCTAAAATAGATCTTATCTCTTACTCACAGTCAAGACGGCATATTAAGACACATATTCTGATGTTACTACTCGCCTCCTAAGGCTGGTCCAATAGAGCATGGTGTTCCTACCAGAGATCTTTATAATGTAGCAACCCAGAACTGGAATGTAGGTGACACATGAGTGCTGTGTTTGCATGTAATCTATCTTATCAAAGGTAAACATTTCCATTTACTTTAACAAACCTGTAAATCTAATCAAGTATCCCTTCTAAATAAAACTGGAATTTAAAACAAAGCTTCTTCTGTTTCTTATTTTGCCAGGTATAATGGACCTTCTGTTGTTGATGCTGAGTGTTTGGGTGGCTCCTGCTGTTGGTACGTATCATTTCCACCCCATTCACCCTTCTTACTGCTTTAAATGAGCTGGTCGGACCAATGAGCAACTTACTTTAGTGTGAGCCTTTTTATTATAGGTTCTAGTTTCAGTACGATCTTAGCTCTGCTATGTTAAATGGCTGTCTGTATAACAGGGTCAGCATTTGGCAGGGAGGTATTTGGTAAGTTTCATGCATTAGACTGCTCACTGTCAACGCATGGCCATGACGTTGAACCCCCCCTTTTTAATTCTTCATTTCCTCTGTTCTGCTAAATGGCTGCATGCCATGTCTTCCTTTTTAAACCTTTTTAGAGCGCAGCAGAACAGGCCTTGTCAAGGATAAGTTATCCTGCATTCATTTCCATTGGCGATTTTCCATTTTAACTTTTTAAGCCTGTTCTTTGTTGTGTGAGGCCGTGTCGAAAAGTGTAAACATTTCCTTTTTTAGCCAGCAGTTTTTTTTATTTGCATTCTTGCCAAGTTTTTTGCTGTTAGTTTAACTCCGGGCTTTTGGTCTCTGCATGTGATCAGTGAAGCCTGATTGGATTTGGAAATTCTCTCCAAATGAGACATTTATGTGTCTTTTTGGTCTTGTTACTGTCAAGACTTATTTTCAGAATTTTGTCAGCACTAATAATTCGTCAAGCATGTCAATTGGCCCTACAGAGGGAGAGAATAGCATGAATGAATCTGCCTGATAACAAGGTCAAAGGTGACTCTAACAAAATTCTGCAATTGGAAATCAAGTAAACGTCATGCTTACAGATGTCAGTGGCATGAACTTTTAAATACACAGTAAACAAGTAAGTAATGACTTTAGTTTTTTCCAATATTTCAGTGAGTTTAGTGCCACAGCCGCTTCTGCGTCTCCTGTCCTTCAATTAAATGTTCTCTCTTTTTGTTCCATAAATGAGAAACCACTTGTTGCTCGTTTACCAAACTTTTTATGTTGTTTATGTAAATAAAAAAAATGCACATTACCTGAATGCATTTATCTATGCAACAAAAAAAATAAGACTGCAAAAGAAACACTATTCACACAAGGTGCAATTTTCTTGAACTAAAGACAGTTTCTCTAATAAGAAAATTTAAAGGTAGTGTACAAAGTCACCCTTCACATTACTGTCAATCAAGCAATTTGCTGACATGTTCTTACTTTACTTTTTCTTCTTCTTTCCCTCAGTTTCAGCATCAGATTATGACAATGGTATGTATTATTAGAATGGAAAAGTGCAATTAAGATAAGCTGCATTCTCATTTTTAGCTAGCATATAAATTGGCACTGGCACCAAACTGCTTAATGACCATATAAATGACTCTGGTCACATGGTGTCATTGGGTAAATCTGCTACTCTCTGTTCTCTTTTAACAGACTCTGACAGTGCATTTCATTATGGTAAGTTCAGCACAGATGAACGTCAAAATCCACTACATTGACTTGAGATAGCATTTTCCCCCTGGAACGCCAGCGTTCAGAAGTCCTTGTTTATTCTGAACACTCTATTAACAGCTTTAAGAAAACAAAACATCAGATTACTATTGCCTTCACTTTCATAGAGATAGGGATTTGTTTAAAGCACTAACATTTGGCCTTTTTGTCTGCTATCTGAAAGGACATCTCACAAAATGTACCACTACTGACTAGTATTTAGTTTTTGTGACCCTTCATAGCTATCAGCTATTTGTAATTTGTATTTGTAACATTGTTTCATTTAGTCCACTAAAACTTAAAGCAGTTCTTTTAAATCGATAAAGCATTAAAATGACATGTTAACTGACACGTATTGTAAATGCTTATCTGTTTGCAGATTATGAATCTCTGAGAATTGGTGGCCTTGTTTTTGCAGTGGCACTTTTCATCTTGGGGATCGCTCTTATTGTCAGTAAGTGCTTGACCTCCATAAGTGCATACAAGATACACCATGTAATAGCAAGTGTGACCGACCAACTTCATGGTGCTCTGCATTCATATAGTGCTGCACAACAAGCAGGCTACTGTTTCTCTTAGATATCTTGGAGGTGGAAAATTGATGCTTCTTGCAGAGGCTTAGCTATCAACACTGTCATGCTCTGTGCATCACAGCAATTTGCCCTTTATACCACATCCCTTTCTCTCCGAATGTCCTTCCAAGTTTTGTCCTTGTACCTGCCAGCACATAAGCTTACTGCCAATCATCCTCCTGTAACCAATTTTGTCCATTAACATTCAATCTCAAGACCTCACAGTTTAATAATACAATCAAAAAATAAATGAAAAGGTGTAAGTGTAACATGTCACTCAAATAGAGAGGGAACACAGAAGATTATTCCCCCATATCTGTTAAGTATAATTTATTGAAAGATGTAAAGTGCAAAATCTCAATATGGTCTTAAAAAGTTTGCACTGCCCATATGACTTGCTGTATTGTGTGTTTAGTCCCATTTTAACATGCACTTGGATTAGGTGCATGGATAGAGCGTTGAACGCAGGCCAGTGAACCTGAGAGTTTGTCTCTTGTGACTGGCTGTCCAGGCAGGCTTATTGGCACATGTTCAACATGGTGCTCAAGTATTTATCAATTCTGGGAGCAACATCTTTGTCCTGTAGTGACATATCAGAGAATGGTTGCATAGTTTTTGATGTTATGTTATTCTCTATAAGGCTGCAACAAAATGAAAAACCTTTCCCAATGTTTTCAACAGGCCGAAAATGTACCTGTTCCAAGCGTGACAAGCAAAGGTAGGCTCAGGAAAAGACTTGGATAATAACTTCACAAATTACACAGACTTTTTCAATAACAATATCTATATTATTAAAACGCTTTGTTTATTTATGTTTAGGTCTAGAGGCCCTGACGCAGAATCTGGTCTTCCTAAAGGTAATAGTTTTGAAAAATGTAACTAAATGTAATTATAAAACAATCTGTACCTCAACTCAATCTGAACTTTTTTATGCAGCTTAAATACATTTAAGCATGTGTGAGAGGTGAGTTTTTTATATCTTACAAAGTTTCTCTGCCATATGAGGTTATCGTCTTGTGTTGTTTTTGCACTTACAAGTTTCTTGTTTCTTCTCTGACCAATAGGTGGCAGCAAACACATTATTGATTAAAGCCAAGGACTTCTTTTCAAGAATCCATAAAAATGTTATTCAGTATGTAACTGTGCTCTTGTTTCTGTTTTTAATGTTTTTATTATTAATTGTAACTAAACGGTGAAGCCAATCTTGTATAAAGATGGTAGCTTAAAATTATTTGTTGATTTATTTTTATTTTATTTGTGACAAAGGATTAAAATGTTACCAGGCAAGTGTTCTTTGTCTTTTGTTTTCATAGAACTGCTCTATTGCGGAGTGGTGGTAGTGGGCTAGTGTGGAGTCCAGTGTCATACTGCACAACTGCTTCTGCTGACTCAGCAAACGGGCCACTCAGGCAGACAGTCCCGTTAAAATACACCCAGTAGTAACAGACAACGGCAGACACAGCCCAAATGATTGTGGCTGCCTCTGTAAAGCCTCAAAATACAATTGCCACATTTCTCTCTACAAACAAACACAACAGAGAACCAACACTAAATAAATGCACTGTGTAAACACCATTCTCACTGTATTTTAAAATAGGCTGTGATGTAGAAGCCTTCTGATGATTTCTATCTCTAAATCTGTGAAAATGTTGTAGTCAAATCAACAATTTTAATGCTCTAGATTTTGCTCCATTATGAGGACTCACGCACTAGTAATTCCACAGAGTGACCACCAGAGGGAGCCTACTGGGTTTACAAAGGGTCCAGGCAGTGTAAGGCTTTTGTCTATCTTAACTCTACACTGCAGTAAGTCAAGCGCAGCCAACGACCTGCTAAGTTTGTGAAAGACAAAGCTCCTGGTCATCTCTTCTGTGCAACTATGGCCACCACAGGTTTGTCTCATTTAGTACTCTAATAATATTTAACATAAGCAAATGTTGTGCCTGTTATGACTGGACTTTGTAGCAACGGTAGACAAGCCATTTTGCTCTAAAGCATTTTTGACATAATGCACTTGCTGTTGATGCATTGTTTCCGCAGCAAATACCTTGAGCATTAACTGAGCAACTGTTAGTTCTGTTTAAGAAAAACAAGAGGCAGAGCTTTAGACTGCCAGCTCAGCCTTTCAAGAAAGAAAAGTCATCAATAGTAAGCTACTGATTCAGAAATATGTTAAATTTAAGCACGTGTTTAAACTGAAACATTAGATAAAATCAACCTTCAAGACCCATTACTTTCTAATGCTCTGATGTCCCTGTGCTCAGCTGATCTGTCTTTGGTTTTTAACCCACTTTTCTATGCTGCACCCTTTTCTGCTGAGCAAAGATGCGGCATTGAGCACCTCTCATTGGGGAAAAGATGCTCCCAAGGAGTTGGAGCCAAGGCTGCAGAGCTGAGAAGCTGCAGAGCTTGATGTGCAGTGTGCTGAATTTGTATTCTTGTCATACTTAATGTGGTCTACTAAACTGGGTTTGGTCTTTGCAGAGACAATGTTTCCAGACCGTAGCGACTTTGATTATGGTACGTTTAATATTGTGTAAGTGAATTGTTGAATATTTTAGGTGTGTCTAAAATAGGCTATATCTAAGCCCTGTGTTTCTGTCCTTTTGTAGATTATGAAACATTGAGGACCACAGGAGTTATCCTCGCCATTGTTATGTTTGTTACTGGCATTTTAATAGCTCTCAGTAAGTCAACTTTACCAACTGTTTATATACAACAATGAATACATCAGACGATTTAATATAATGTATTGTTCTCCAAACAGGTAAAAAAATCACAAAATGTGTAACGCCCTCATCCAAGTAAGATTTGTGCAAGGCCTAGTGGATGAATTGATTGCATGTTATATGAGTTTGAGCCCTGAAGCTGTATATAATCCTTTTCTAAACAGTTTGTAAATTATATAGTTTTCCACAGCCTTTTTAAACCTGCCTTTAATGATCCTTCCAAAAACACTTCCAACACATAAATGAGTTTTCAATCTTCTTCAATCTTCAATACAGTTTGTAAATACACGTAAAACTCTTTATGTGTTGGTAGTCATTGGGCAGTATACCGCATGCTGCTTGTCGGGCAAAAGAAGAAATAAATCTGCATCGTGGTATCAGCCCAGAACTGTATGATCCTAAATTCAAGTGTAATACAGATGTTATAGCCACAAATGTAACACTGCACAAGAACATTATTGATTTATAGAATCAAGTTTAGGCAATTATTAAACACTGTTTTATTTTTTTATTTAAAGGTCATCTGGTTCTCAAAATCCAAAAACAGAAGGTTAGTACACGTGTAATGTTCAGTGTCAATATGTTTGTGTTATTCATGTTTCAATGTGATTATTTTCATTTTGTCTTTGCAGTTCCGCCTCAGACTGTATAACAAAGAGCTGCTTTTGAAAGTGTCATCACAGGGTCAACACTGGAGAATACACTTGGGCGCACACACATGGCCAGTCTTCTTGTGGCTCACTTCTGTATCGGGTCAAGTGTGTTGAATGAAATGTTTAGGGCATGTATAATAAGCGCATGAGTATTTGGTGAAATATTTTCAGATGTAATGTGTGGAGTCAGACTAAATGCATGCAGTGATCCTATGTTGGTCACATATGTCTATCTAATATAATAATCTATATTTAAATAGCACTTATAAAAACAAGGTTTACAAAGTGATTAATAACAAAACAAAATTTACAATAACACAATAAAACAGCAACACAATTACTGAGATATAAAGACAAGAGCAGGAATGTGCAATTTGGGAAAGATAGGCTTGTGGATAAATGACAAAAAATTAAACAATGTCTAAAAAGAGAAATTAAAGAAAATGATTGTGTGTTACAAATATAATGCCATTATCATTTTTTTTTACTTTTGTTAATATATTTAAGCCTATAGTGCTGTGTAGAGTTTCAATAAAAACATCATTTATTAGAATCGATCCTTGCTTTTGACAGAGATGATTAAAAGATGACTCACAGATGTAACTAAAATGATATCATAGTTTAATGTTTAAAGTCATGTGTGCCTGTTTCATTCAGCGTGAGTAGAGTAAAGTAAAGGGTGGGGGAGGGGGGTTACCTCATGCTTATCTGGGTATTGGATTTCTTCTAAATACATCAAAGCAAATGGAATTAACTTCAGTGTTTTCACTTTTATTCATGACTCAGTCCAGAAATATACAATGTGTCACTCGACTTACTCATCAAATACAAGGTAATTTTACACAGTAAATGTTGTTTTTTTCTGTAAAGAGAACTGGATCTACCTGATATTACAAATACTGTAAGTATTATACATACAGAAAGACTAACTATGATAAAATCATATTAACCTTTAAGTCACACTGACTGATATCAAAACCATTACTGATGGTGGAGTTTTAGAGACATAGTCCCCGGGTCAACGATTTCACAGAAATCAACATAAAGTGGGAGTATAGTCTATTAGTAAAATGAACTGCACTTCCACAGGATGTACTCCAGTCTAATGCTTGCTATTTTTCTTTATGCTTAAATAAAAACAAAATGTTTTAAATTAAGAAAAACCTTAAAATGCCAATGCAAACATGCCAATTAATCAACACTGTTATAAATGTAAAGTATTATGGTCAACATCACCTACAAATACATAAAAGGTTTGTGCACAAATAAAATAAATAAACCGTTTTCACAAAGAAATGTGCCCCATAACTGTAGCTTTGTGTGTTAAAGCATTACTTGTGTAATCCAATGTGAATTACATGTAGATACTTTGCCTAGTTTTGCAAAAAAAAAAAAAAATAGACTGGTCTCCCAGAAATTGCCTTCCCAACAGGAAGTGTGTTTCAGACTCATTCCCTTATAACAAGGATTAAAACTCATTCTTGGTCCTGCAAGGACATTACACGACGGCGAGAGGAAGTGTTGCGTTTCTTCAACATGAGCTTAAGCTGTGAATGGAACAGAAGCAAGTGAATATAGAGACTAACAGGTAATGAACAGCGCAGATGTGGCGCAGCTCACCTGCTCTCCTATGAGGCCACTCTGCAGAAGGTGAGCTGCCTGGTCGTTCTCCAGGTTGCGGATGCTGGGATCAGCTCCTCGGCTCAACAGCAGATGTAGAATCTCCTGCTGGTAGGGGTTACCATGGAGACCAGCTGCCATGTGTAAAGCTGTGTGGCCATGAGCCTATTGCAAAAGGCGAAAGCAGAATGACTCAGATTGTTTATGTATTTGCGTAATAAGTGTGTGTATATAGATATTACATCGTACACAACTATGACTTGTGTGTTGGACTTACTTTCATATTGACAAACTCTTTCATATTGGCCAGGGGGATTGTAAGCAAATAGCGAACCAGATCAATGTTTCCCTCCTTTACAGCTAAGTGCAAGACAGTCTTGTTACTTTTGATTTCCTGGAAAGGAAAAATTCAAAACATAGAAATGTAAAAAACACAATAAGTCAGAATGAGACTCCACAATGTCAAAGAGAAAACAGTCACACATCCGTGAGATTCAATAAAACAGAGACACTTGGTGTACTCTTAGTGAAAGGATAGTGTTTAGTAATTAGGGGATGCTTTCTCTAAATACCTAAAAAGAGAAGAAGAGGACAGTACCTGGCTGAGCAAAGACGCCCCTTTACTAATGAGCATCTGCACACAGGCGAGCTTCTCAGCAGCTTTTGTTTGAAGGCGGACATCTGAAGATAGAGCTTTCATTGTGCCACAATGGGAAATGGCTCCACAGTGAAGAGGAGTCATACCTAAAGCATTGAGGAAAATATGTAAATATAGTTAAATTAAATAAATCTAATTTCTTGACTCTTTACTATTAATATATCCTTCGCTTTAACAATACTATTTGCTGAATGTACCTTCAAAGTTGCGTGCCTCCAGGTTAGGAGCAGGTCTGCTGGACAGAAGTGCCTATAAATGACAAAATACAATTTTACAACGGTACTACCGCGTTATGGCACAAATATAGTACTGTTTAGGCTTATCAGCCTTTTCTCCTGCTGTATTACCTGCAGAACCATACGAAAGCCATAGTCGGCAGCCAAATGAAGGGCAGTTTGTCCATTTACGTCACATGCATTGATGTCTGCCCCTAATGACAGCAGATCATGCACAATATCTGGTTGATTTGCTGTCACTGCCACCAGTAAAGAGGTCTGCAGATGCATAATGAAACGTAAATAGCTTTAAATCAAACTTTTTTACAATTAAGATTAAATACATTTATATAGATTTATTTGATGTAGACCTTGCCCTTGTGTTCTCTGGCATCTAGACCCCCGAAGACACTGAGTTTCTCTGCAGCAGCATAGGCACACTCCCTCAGGCCCTTGGCAGTGTAGATATGCAGGATGCTGTCAGAACAACACACAATTAGGACAGCGTTTCCACTATTTCCTTTATCAAAATGTATAATTGTTTAGAATACACAGCTGACTGATTAAGGCCTAGTTTACGAGTGAAAACAAAACGCTTGCAGTATGTAGGTGCAACTTGTTGCTAGAAATATTATTATACTTACGTGTCTCCATCTTCGTCCTGCTCAGTGGTTCTGCTATAGTCCATCCTACTGATCAACATCCTGGCTTCATCCAGCTTGTTGACATCTAGTGGAGAGCCAAAACTCAAGTGTGTGCTCTGACTACTCTCCATCTCAGCTCTAACTGGCCATGACGAACCTAAACCAGGATCTGTCACTATCGACGAGGACTCCTGCGGAACAAATAATACATTTATTAGCATTTACAAAGCCTCCACATTTGATTACGTGCTTTAATATATTACATCCTTACATAAGCTTGAGACTGAGTATCAGCAAAACTCGGGAGATGTGTCAGCGTGCCATATTCTGTCATTGGCAGGCTGAAAGCTGCAGCATAGCTAGGTCCTGGTTGGCCAGAGCAGTAACTGAATGTTTGCTCTTCTGTCGGAGGCCACATCTCATAGCTCACTGCCATGTCTGGATACACGTTTGATCCACCTGGAGTAAAATTAGCAGCATTTTACCATAACTATCTATATATATTACTTATTTATTCATTTATTTATTTATAAAAACAGATATATTGTGCTACAAAAGCTGTTTACCTGGACAATTAACAGGTTTTTCTGCCGATAGATGCTGGGGAGACATGGCATAAAAATTGTCAGGCATCATTATTTTATTTATCAAAGATATTGCCACGCTGAGCTATTTAACTGGTTCCTTACTGTATAAGTTGTTGGAGGAACAGGACTTGAGTGAGCTAAGGAGCAAGATGGTGGCACTGATGATGTTTCCCGCTTTCTCTTCTGTTCCAAGAGTTTCTTGACAGTGGGCTGAGTGCAACACGGCTTCTCCTTTGATGCTAAGGTAGAAAGAAATTTGATTAGATTAATTATTTGTATTATGTTTAAATGTGGATGTATCACCACAGGAGGATGAATTATTAATAACATTTTACATTTAACATTGCATTGATTTTTTTTTAGATTTTAAAAGGCAAACTTGATTGTATGTGTACATGTGCTTTGCTTCATATGATTGACCAAATTAGTGCAGTGCATTGCGTAAACGCTTGGCACATGGCACACACTTTTGGTGCAATGGTTACTTTTTTGTATTGTGGAGCCCTATTGATATAAAGGATGATTTAAAGACATGCCACAGACAGCACATGTATATAATATTAATAAACTGTAACACCTTTTGTGTATCAGTTGTCTTATTTCCTCTTTGGTGGATATTTGCAAGTGTGTTTAAATTTACATAAAAACATTGTGATAAAAAACAGAAACTACATAAGAATGGCAAGAGTCAAGGAAGAATAGATATCTATTATACAATTAGTATATTTTCCCTCTTGGTAATAAAAGTATCAATTCCATTAAACAGGTAAATGGAAATAAGAACAAATGGGGAAAATGATGCAGAATTGTAGTATTTCCAGTCCACAGGAAATGACCACAGATTGTTTTATCAAAATCTCTACTTTTCAGAGATAAGTTCTATTTCCACCCTGCGCATGGAATCAGCCTGAGAGCTCTTTCTCCATTAGGAACACAGATCATGCGGCCATAAGATCTAAACAAAACTTTGTACCATGGGATAGCAACCGCTGATTTTCTGTGACATCTTCCTGTCTTTCTCCGTTACGCTCGCACAAAACCCAAACCACATCTTCCTGCCTGAATCATACACGTCATTATTGACACGTGTAGCTATCTTGTGCTTTCTGTTGCTCTACAGGCAGAGCCAGAAGGGACACGAGGAGACATCTTACTGTGTCATTTCTGCTTTTAAGAATAGCACCCCAGAGAAACACACAGTGGCAGACAGGCACAAAAAGAGTGTACTTCTAAAAACAATATGCAAATAAGACAAGTGGCAAGTGTGAGTATAAACGTTTAGATTTCAGATTATCAGATAGCTGAAAACCTGTCCTAGACAATAAGTCCCTGTACCCTCCGTGTTGTGTGCAAAGGTCACTTTATCAAAAATTACATCAAGTACAAGTTTCATTTTTGAGTTTTAAAGGAGCTGCTAAAGGTTACCCAGTTTTGTTCTTTAAAACAGAATGTCACCTTTGACTTTAAATGCCAATGATGTAATAGTTTGCTTCAGACTCATGCATCAGCTGAATAATGTAAAACTCATAAATGGCTTTTACAACCAACCACAAGTGAAAGAGAAGATATTAACTCTCATGTAAACTAGTGGCCTAGTCTCCCCACACTGCCTTGGGCCACTCATAGACTGAGCTACATCAAATAGGCTGGTGGAAAGCCCTGGATATTGAGTCATGTGTGTAGGAGGTTGGGGATTCCGACAACCTTTCTCTTTACAGTCCCTCCAGAAAGACGAGAGTTACCAGTGTCCGGCCAGTTTCCTCATTTTGTGGTAACAACAGAGCCTTAACACACACATACACACACACACACACACACACACACACACACACACACACACACACACACACACACACACACACACACACACACACACACACACACACACACACACACACACACAAAGCCAACTGTGCGATCAGCCAGGCTTGTTATGATGACAAAACAATCGTTCACATCAGAGAGCTCATGTTTAGGCATTAAGCAAAAGGGGAATTGAAAACAAGAGAGCATGGGCGGAGGCGTATTAGGGTTTCCCCAAGTGATGTCCTCACTCTTGGATTCACCCAAAATGTGTGTATTTACTGTCTGTAAAACGAGAGCATGACCCATACAATACAATACAATAGTTTCACACCATTATTTAAAGCTACTGTTAGTTTCTATTGCTATTATCTCTTATTAGTTAAGCAAGTCTTACCATACAACTTAATACAAAAGTGGCATGTTACTTGAATATAGAACAAGAAATAATAGGATAAACAGCTTAACCAAATGAACATGAATGAATAGATTAATTAGGCTGCTTATAGTAGACAAAAATAAATGATGGGTAAATAAATGATTAAATTAAATTGTATATTAATGCTGGATCAATAATTTTGTAAACATTTTAATAGAAAGCGCTGAGATCATATCTAGGTCTATAAACAGTGCTAAGAGATTTCAAGACAGCCAGCCTAATTATGAAAAACTCGCGAGAAGGAGCGGTATTTGCTGGTAAAACTACTCACGTTTCTCAAAGTGCATGTCAGAAACAGTTTGCCCTGGAGACGGTTCGTCTGTTCTGGTGAATCTTGCTGTTTCTGTTGGTTGTGGCTGCGACTGGGAGGTCCTGAGGTGTCCTCGCTGCTGTCTGTGAGTATGACTTGTTGTCTAGTAGGCTACTGTCGTTTTTACAGTGTACACACAAAGCACGTTGTTCCCGTCCCGCCCCAACTGCTTTACACCCTCCCCTTTACCCAAGAGGGACAGCCGCAACACGGCACTCGCAGTCAAAATACATCCGTTTTTTTAATTTAATTTTAGAACTAGTCAATAAAACAGTCATCTATAAACTTTTTGTAAAACAATAACCATTTTTTAAAAATTTTTATATAGCCTATTTAAAAAGCAAGTAGCCTAGGCTTTTAACATAGCCTTGTGGATTTGTTAAAACATATTGATTTAAATCTTTTCAGATACATTTTTATTTCAATTCGATTCAAATTATTAATTCCCCGAGGAGGAATTTACGTGTTAGGTCTTTTCAAATTAGTTTCAGGCCTCATCTTCCACAGACTGCTTGGTTGTAGTGTTGTTATGGTAGATTGTACAGGCAGCTGGGGAGAAGGAGTCCCCTGGCTACCCTCTGTTGTACAAAAGCCGAAAGCAGGGGATGGTCCATTTAGTTCAGTATAAGCTGATCTGATGGTGAGGGTATCTGTTTCTGGAAACAGTTCTACTGGTGATGTTTGGTACAGCTCTTTGGTTAAATTTAAAACCACAATGACATGTGACTATCTTGATACACAACAGGTCTCAGTCCCACTGCCACAGCTCCACACTCCAACACAGGTCTCTTTAACTGTGACATGCCCAGACTGTTGCTCACATACAAGTCAAGCCCTTCTCCCTGACTTCTCTTACTTCAGACATCTGTCACGGGGGATCAGGACTCGGCACAGTTGGCCGTGGCCTCCGTGCCGGGCTCCCCCGCCCCTACTGATTCGCAGAGAGGAGACAGGTGTGCGGGAGCGCCGGCGAAGCAAGCCCAGCTGAGCCGAGTGAACAATCAAGAGGGAATAAGAAGCACCGCAGCCTGCTCCTCGACGCCAGATCGTAACATTGACTACAGTTAGTAATACGTCTCGCGTTCGTAGAGTTTGGATTTATGTATGTACTTACCTGTTTCCTTTGTTCACCGCAGATCCTTCCCGTCCTACCTCCAGTCCGGTTCTCGCCCCTCCTCGATCATCCCTGAGCCTCGCCGGTCCTTCATCTCGTCACGCTCCAGCTCAACCCGGTCCGGACCCTGCTACCCCTCGTTATCCCCGAAGAGACCGACAGTTATAAGTTGATCATTAAATAAACTTGTTTTTGTGAACTGTACGTGTGTGCCTGCGTTTGGGTTATCCGACCGGAACATAACAGTACGATCTGGCCAGAATGAACCCAGCAGAGCCACACACCCTGCCACAGACGGTCGCAGCTCAGACCGCGCTTCTGGAACAGCATGACGCTACTCTCCGGGCTCTCATGGACCACATGAAGGAGTTTTCCCGCAACCTATCGGGGCTGAGCGACAGGATGGCGGCCCTCAACACACCACCGTCTACTGGCGCTCCCAACCTCTCCGCGCAGACTACGGAGGCACCGCCTCCGGGGTACAGAGAGGGGTATGTACCACCGCCGGCACCGTATAGTGGAGATCTGGGGTCATGCAGGGCGTTTTTAACGCAGGGCGTTTTTAACACAGTGCTCCCTAGTTTTTGAACAACAGTCACAGACTTACAAGAGTGAACGTTCAAGAATCGCCTTTTTAATAGGCTGTTTGAGGGGGCAGGCATTAGACTGGGCCTCGGCTGTTTGGGAGAGACAGGAAGCTGTATGTTTCTCCTACGCTGCCTTCATCACGGAGATGAGAATGATCTTTGATCATCCGGTTCGAGGAGAGGAGGCTACTAAAAGGGCTACTAAAAGACTGTTTTCAATTCGACAGGGTAATCGCAGTGTGGCGGAATTCGCGATCGAGTTTCGATCACTAGCCGCGGAGAGCGGGTGGAACGAGGAGGCTCTTCGTGGAGCATTTTTGAATGCCATTTCCGAGGAACTTAAGGACGAGATGGCGGCACGGGATCCACCAGAGAGCCTAAATGAACTCATTACGGGGGTCATCAGGATTGATAACCGCCACGGGAGCGACAGAGGAGAAGGCCGACCTACAGGCATCACAGAGGTCAGCTACAAGTCCACGGCCGAATCACCGCGCCTCAAGGGGTTTTTCCCAGCCCAAACGAGAGAACCGCGGGGTGGCGGACGAGACTGAGGAGGCCTAACCAGCGGTTATCCGGATCCACCGAGTAGGCCACTGCAACCAGCCGCACCTGAACCCATGCAAGTGGGCGAACTCATCTGACTGAGGAGGAGAGACATCGCCGAGTCAGTACTGGGAGCTGCCTCTACTGCGGGCGGTTAGGACATTTCCGGGCTTCGTGTCCTCTCCGTCCGGGAAAAGGGGGGGGCTCGGCAGTAATGGGAGAGGTACTGCTGAGCCAAGTCCATTCATCTCCCAAGCCTGTGAGAATGGAGGGAACGATTATTTTAACAGATCGGACCCGATCTTTTGAGGTAATGATTGATTCAGGAGCGGATGAAAGCCTTTTAGACCGGGGAGTGGCTAAGAGGTTGGGCATCCGGACTGTGCCGTTGGAGGTGCCGTTGGAAGTTAAGGCTTTGAACGGAGAGGTGCTGACCCAGATCAGAGAACAGACGATTCCCGTAACCTTCCTCCTGTCGGGTAATCATAAAGAAACTATTAGTTTTTACATTTTTGAGTGTGTGCACACTCCTATTGTATTGGGTCTACCTTGGCTAAGACAACATAACCCCCACATAGACTGGGCAACATACCAAGTGGTGTCATGGAGTAACTTTTGCCATTTATCTTGCCTGCAGTCTGCTTTGCCCCCTGTTTCCTCTAGATCCAACCCGGTACCTGAACCTACGGATCTGTCTTCGGTCCCGTCCATCTACCACGACCTGTCGGCGGTGTTTTGTAAGCATCAGGCTTTGTCGCTTCCACCTCACCGACCCTATGACTGCGCCATCGACCTCCTTCCAGGTGCTCCTCTCCCCCACAGCCGTCTCTACACCATCTCGAGACCAGAGAACGAGGCGATGGAAAAATACATCCAGGAGTCCTTGGCAGCCGGGATAATACAACCCTCGTCCTCTCCGGTAGGTGCGGGTTTTTCTTTGTGGACAAGAAGGACAAATCATTGAGACCATGCATAGATTACCGGGGCTAAACAAGATCACCATAAAGAACAAATACCCACTCCCGTTGATCAGCTCTGTTTTCACTCCCCTCGGGGGATCCAGGATTTTCACTAAACTAGACCTCCGTAACGCATACCATTTGGTGCGTATTAGGGAGGGGGATGAGTGGAAGACCGCTTTTAACACTCCTTTGGGCCATTTCGAGTATCTGGTGATGCCGTTCGACTCACGAATGCCCCTGCGGTTTTCCAGAACCTAGTTAACGATGTTTTACGGGACATGATTGGACGATTTGTTTTTGTTTATTTGGATGATATCTTGATTTTTTCTAAAGACTTGGAGGAACACCAGAGGCACGTCCGGAGAGTACTACAGAGACTATTAGAGAATAAGCTGTTTGTGAAGGCCGAGAAATGTGAGTTCCACGCACCGTCCGTTACCTTCCTCGGCTACATTATCGCGCAGGGACAGATCCAAATGGACCCGGAGAAGGTTACGGCGGTAAGGAGTGGCCGGTTCCGTCCAGCCGCAAGGAGGTTCAGCGATTTTTGGGTTTTGCTAATTTCTACAGGAGATTTATCCGAACTTCAGTAGACTGGCAACGCCTTTGACGGCTCTTACGCCCACTGCGCGACCTTTTGTCTGGACTCCGGAGGCAGAAGGAGCATTCAAGGACCTGAAGCAGCGGTTTACGCCGCCCCTGTACTCATACAGCCAGATCCTGAACTGCAGTTTGTGGTGGAGGTCGACGCCGAGACGGGAGTAGGAGCAGTTCTTTCCCAGCGCTCTTCCACTGACCAGAAGCTCCACCCCTGCGCCTACTACTCACGTAAGCTCTCGGCAGCAGAGCGGAACTACGATGTGGGGAACAGAGAGCTCCTGGCGGTCAAGTTGGCCTTAGAGGAGTGGCGTCATTGGCTGGAGGGGGCCATTCAACCGCTTGTGGTCTGGTCCGACCATAAGAACCTGACCTACATACAGACAGCAAAGAGACTGAACTCTCGGCAGGCAAGGTGGGCATTGTTTTTGACCGCTTTAATTTTGTGCTTACTTATCGCCCAGGTTCCAGGAACATCAAACCAGATGCACTATCCAGAGTTTTTTCCACGGAGCAGTCGGCGCCTGAGGAGGAGCACATCCTGCCCCAGTCGCGCATTCTGGCAACCCTCACCTGGGAAATAGAAGATCGAGTCCGGTGGCTCAACGCCTGCACCCGATCCGGGACAGGGCCGGCTAACGCTATGTTTGTACCAGATCCTGTCAGGTCGGAGGTGTTACACTGGGCCCATGGGACCCGACTCACGTGCCATCCAGGGATGGGTCGCACCCTGGCTGTCCTACGCAGCAAATTTTGGTGGCCCACCATGGACAGAGACACTAAGGACTACATCGCAGCTTGTCCAGTTTGTTCCCAGAATAAGGCCCTCCATCGACCCCCAGCAGGACTGTTACAGCCACTACCTATTCCCAGCCGGCCGTGGTCTCATGTGGCTTTGGACTTCGTACGGACTCCCGCCATCGAACGGACATACGGTGGTGCTGACGATCGTTGATCGCTTCTCCAAAACAGCTCACTTTGTGCCGTTGACCAAGCTTCCATCCGCCAGGAGACCGCAGATCTCCTGGTGAAGCATCTGTTCGGCTACACGGGATTCCTCGGGACATTGTGTCAGACAGAGGTCCACAGTTCACCTCCCAGGTTTGGAAGGCATTTTGCACGGCGTTAGAGATCAAGGTTAGTCTCTCCTCTGGGTATCATCCACAGACAAACGGACAGACGGAAAGGGCGAACCAACAGATGGAGGTGGCCCTGAGGTGCACCTCATCTGCCAATCCGGCAAGTTGGAGTGCTCAGCTGCCATGGGTAGAATATGCCCACAACACGTTGGTGAACACCTCCCTGGGTATGTCTCCTTCCAATGCTGTTATGGTTACCAACCCCTTTATTTTCTGACCAGGAACAAGAGCTGGCAGTTCCGTCCATTCAGGATCACTTGAGACGGTGCCATCAGGTCTGGAGAAGGGCCCGATCAGCTCTGGTGCGGGCCTCGGCTCAATCGCAAGTCCAAGCCAACCGACACCGCACCCCCGCCCCTAGATACTCTCCGGGTCAGAAGGTCTGGCTGTCATCCAGGGACTTGCCGTTACGGGTGGAAGCTACAAAATTGGCACCACGGTTCATCGGCCCGTTCGAAATAGAGAAGGTCATCAACCCGGCGGCAGTTCGACTCAAGCTCCCTCGGTCCCTTAGGATTCACCCTACCTTCCACGTGTCCAGGATCAAGCCGGTCAGCTCCAGTCCATTGAGTCCCCCCTGTCCTCCCCCGCCGCCGCCCAGGATGATTGACGATCACCCAGCCTACACGGTACGGCGGATTATGGATGTACGGCGCCGGGGTCGAGGCCTCCAGTTTTTAGTGGATTGGGAGGGTTATGGGCCGGAGGAACGCTGTTGGGTGCCACGGAGAAACATTCTGGATCCATCCCTGATCCGAGAATTTTTTCTACGCCATCCGGAGAAACGGGATAGGCCGCCAGGTGGCGTCCATAGAGGGGGGGGTACTGTCACGGGGGATCAGGACTCGGCACAGTTGGCCGTGGCCTCCGTGCCGGGCTCCCCCGCCCCTACTGATTCGCAGAGAGGAGACAGGTGTGCGGGAGCGCCGGCGAAGCAAGCCCAGCTGAGCCGAGTGAACAATCAAGAGGGAATAAGAAGCACCGCAGCCTGCTCCTCGACGCCAGATCGTAACATTGACTACAGTTAGTAATACGTCTCGCGTTCGTAGAGTTTGGATTTATGTATGTACTTACCTGTTTCCTTTGTTCACCGCAGATCCTTCCCGTCCTACCTCCAGTCCGGTTCTCGCCCCTCCTCGGTCATCCCTGAGCCTCGCCGGTCCTTCAGCTCGTCACGCTCCAGCTCAACCCGGTCCGGACCCTGCTACCCCTCGTTATCCCCGAAGAGACCGACAGTTATAAGTTGATCATTAAATAAACTTGTTTTTGTGAACTGTACGTGTGTGCCTGCGTTTGGGTTATCCGACCGGAACATAACAACATCTCTATCTACTCTGATCACTGTGAATTTAATTCTTATTCATTCTTTATGTCTTTAAGTCCAGACAACCAACATCACACTCCTTCTGTGTAGAACAAGTAAAAATGGTGAAAACTATAACAAAAATGATCAAAATTGAGATAATATATATATATATTTAGCAACCTTCATGGAAAAAACATAATTTAATACTTTTTATGTTAATAACTGAGTTGTCATGGTAAATCAATGAAGTAAAGAAATGTGATGTGTGCCAGTGACAGTGCAAATGATGAGCAGTGCAGAAAGTCCAGGCGTGAAACAGTGATAAGGTGACATAAGTGTGTGGGGTTTTTATGAGGGGGGCAGTAAAAATCTCAGATGGAGAGCTTGTTGTTCATGAGTCTAAAGGTAGAGAAGAACAACTGTTCTGGTCCAGAATAGCTACATGTTGCTGAGTCCAACATGTAGCTCTGTGCCCATGACTTGAGTTAATTGTACTTGAGCAACACTACATAACTTTATAGCATTTGTACCCACTGAAGAAACCTGTCTGCCACTACTGTCACATGGGGTTACATCTCAATATATAGTTTATAGTTCTAATAAAATGACATTGTGGTGTATAACTGTGTATGAAGAATCAGGAGCTCTTTGTTATCAAAAAGCAGGGTTATTTTTCATTGTCATGTCAGGGACTAACAAAAGGATTTGAACACATTTTAATAAATTAAAAAATGTATTTTATGGTAGAAAGTGTTACTTTACGTAAAGTAATTGATAAAATGTCCATTATTTGCTTTTCTGTACTCTGATCAAATCTTACTCACTAATATTCATAACAAATATGCTTTGTCTACTTTCTCCGACACTAATTGATGAAGTTTTAGTTCATATGTTTTATGTTCATTATTAATAAAGACAGTTCCTAAAAAGAACTCAGACAATTTCTGCTTCAAAAGATCAATCATTATTGTGTAGGATGTGTTATTTACTTGAAGTGTGCCTAAAAGAAGAGGACAGACACAAACATATTTTAATTAAAAACCACATATTCCTGTTTTCTCATAAAATATTAACAATTTATACATGTTGAGAAAAACAATATAATGGACTTAAACGGTAGCAAATTGTCTCAATTTTGACTTTTTTGTGTTGTCTTTGTTGGAGTGATTCTTTATATTTTTCAGATCATTTACTCAAGCAAAAATCTACTCAGTCTATGAGGAAGGATAGTGTATGGTGTTGGTCGTTTGGTTCCAGAGAAATAAGGAGGAGAAACAGAGGGTGCAGATCTGAGAAGCAAAAGAAGAACAGGAACTAGTGCTACAAGCTGTTTTTACCATGGATTTATTTCATATGTGAGCAACTGATGGTGCTATTCGGGACATGGATCTGTTGTCTGGATGTGGAGCTGTGGCAGTGGGACTGAGACCTGTTGTATACCAAGAGAGGTTTTTTTTCACACGTTGCTGTGGTTACAGTTAAACCAAGAACTGTACCAGACATTGCCTGTAACATCATCAAAGAAACTATTTCCAGGAAAAGACCCAGCACCTGATGCCCTCTCCGTCAGATTAGTGTATACTGAAGAAAATGGACCATCCCCTGCTTTCAGATTTTGAACAACAGAGAGCAGCCAGTGGACATCTGAGATCAGTGAGCTGCAGGACAAAAAAAACGAAGAACTTGTTCTTCCCGACTGCAATTTGACTGTACAATCAATCTATGTAAGATGAAGTCTGAGGCAATTAATCTGAAGAGACCCAACAACCCACATTTCCCTTGGGGATTAATAAAGTAAAACTGAACTGTATTTAACATTTCTATTTTATTCTGGCGCCAGGGTGGTTACATATCCCATCTACTTATCTGATAATCTGTACCCATCTGCTGATATGATGCTTTTGAAAGCTTACAGCTCCCTCTGCTGTTTTTTTCAGGAGACACAGCAGAAAATAAATGATAGAATGCAGGGAATAGACAAGTACACAGTGCAAAAGGCTATTCTAAACATCCATAATCATGGTTAGCATGAAAAAACAAAAAATCAATACAGAATAAAATCAATACAGAAGGAGATTACATTTAAACAACCCACACATCTACACATGTTCCACGTTTTGTTATTTTGCTCTAATGTGTTGCCAGACTTGCAGCCAAGCGTTTGTTTGCGAGAACATCTAAAAGTGTATGGAACCACCTACACCAGAGGGTGGTACAAATAGCATTCAGAAGTGAGCACTACTGGAAACAGTCACATTGTTTCCCAGGGTAACACGGGTCCAAATACAACACGGTATGTTGACTCTTCAAACTTTTATTTTTCTCTTCCTTATTTATCTTTGAACAATGAACCATTTTGTCACCAAACTTGGGTTTGTTTTTTATTTATCCTGTTCTTGGTAGTGACTATCCACCAGACATTCATTTCATTGTAGCCTACTGTGGAAACATCCTCAAGTATATGTAAGTTAACCTCAGTGTGTATGAAATGATTTAATGGTTATACATCTTTAACACTGATATAACTTGTGATGATTACATCTAAAAACATGTATCTAGATTGTAGTTATAATTCTAAAGCTCTGACTTATCTTTCAGCAAACTCCACAACTAAATCATTCGAATTTGGGATGGCACCCAACAAATTCTTTATTGCTGTTTTATATTTTTGCAGTAAGTCTTCATCATTTCTCCTTAACATTAAATTATTACGGGGGTCGTACACAGGAAACCAAACCACAGAAAACGTTAACAGGATGGAAACAAGAGAGGTGTTGCTAGCATAAATTCCACTTACATTTTCTTTTTCTTTCTTTTTATCAGACTTGGCTGTGGCACATTCAGGTATGTTGTACAAAAGATCTACAAGTAAAATAAATAAAATAAATACATTATTTTTTTATGTATTTCATGCAAATCACCTTCTGCCAGAGAGCCCAGTGTCTTGCTACAAGATCGATCCTGGGACAGTAGCAGGCGTCATCTGTGCAGATGTCATGTTGACACTTTTTATTGTCATTGTCACATATCGATGTGCCAAAAAGCAACATCGGAAACCCAAAAAGGGTAAAGTATTTTGAAAATCTGTGTTGTACAGGCATTCAAGTAATTTTCTTGTTTTTAATTTTTCTGCAGCTGAAAAGGTGTACATGAATGTCCGGATAAACGCCAAGCACTAATCTAAATAGAGATGTCTCTTGGACTGTGTGTTTTGCATTAAACACGTTTGTTTTGTTTTTGTTTTTTTCTTCAAATTGCTCCAATATTTTAAAAATAGAATATGATTGCCTCATAGACATTGAAACTTTGACTCCTACATTGCTCTGTAATATAACATGTGCAATAAATTCAAAGATGTACATAAAAAAATAACTTTGAAATCTTTTTACTCCTTAACTTTCCCGTATTCCTAATATTTTACAGTGTTGTTGAAAACTGCAGCATATATTTGAGCATACACACACAACAGATTACATTTGGATCAGAAATTATGTCACTCTTTTCATCTGGAGAACCTCGAGGTTTAGTCACCTGTCCAATAAACCTTTCTTCTTCTATTAATCTTCCATCTAATCTTTTATGGTAGACACAAAATGAATGAATTCAAATTCAGCATACATTCAGAAGACAGGAAAACACATTTTAACTTTCATTTCACTGACAATACATCATTCTTAGAGTTAACCAATGGTTTACCAGTCTCAAACGCACATGTTGCTATGCCTGTGGTCATCTGCCTGCACTAAACCACAGGGCTTGAGGAAATAATCTTTACTGACATACCGTAGCATTCTCTTCAACAAAAGCTGAAACTGGTTGTAATGAGAACTAGCATCTCTCACATGAGATGTGACACATAGAACAGAAACACAGTTCCTTTTTTATTGGACTTCTTGTCCTAAAAGGGTCATATGATCTCAAACCTTACTCAACTTGTTGATGAACAGTTCATGTAATGCTAGTGAATGTCTACATCATCAAAGGCAAGAAAGAGCTGCTGGACTTAATCTCCTTTCCAATAAGGAACCACAAAGACAATGCCTGATACTCTTTGTGTTGGTTCAATTTTTGGTGAGTGCTGAACTGTATATATTTTTCAAACAAATGACAATAGCAATGTTAAATTTGTACTTTGTAAAAGCTTTTTTTTTTTTTTTTGTCCTTCAGGAGCCACAGAAGGGCAACAAGGTAGGCCTGTTTATATTGTATACTTTCAGCAGTTTATATTTTAGCTGACATTTAAAGTCCAGTGTCATGGTTTTGCAGAATGTGGCTCGTGTTACTACATCTCTATGGCATTAGTTGTTGGCATCATCGCCTGTGATATTTTCTTGACCATTTTTATCACCATCTCAGTCTTTTGTTTTGCAAGAATGCACAAGAGACAACAAGAGGCCCATAATGGTTTGTGCATTTTCTTGACAATTGTAACTATAAAGTATTCGAATTGATTGAAAAAAATGGTAACCACAATTGTATTTAGTTTTAAAGGCAGAAAGAACTGTACCATCATCCATGTCAAAGAAAATATCCACAGAGGTCACAGAATCGCCCTATCAGGTATAAATGCTACAATAGCTTCAATAATTCCCACGAGATATGTTGTTTACATTCTGACTGATGAACTGACTTAATTTCACAGGAGTTACAGGGTGTCCAGTCGGATGTGTACACTGAGCTTCACCACTTTAGGAAATAAAACACACACAGTTTGTACTTAAATTATTTTTGTTTTTACCTGTTTAATTAAAAGCAAATTTTACATTATTGTTTGCATGACTATTAGAATAACTAAAAATAAGTGTGGAAATCTAAATAAGAATGAAAAAGTCCCTTGAGCATGCAAGTGGATTCAGCTCTTCAGCTTCCTCTGAGTCAATAGATGGCAGCTTGTGACTCATTTTTGAGAATAGAATCCTGGGAAAGACAGAGAATACAATTGTTATTTTAATTTACATTATTAGAATGTGTATTAGATCATCATGTATCATGTTATATGTTATTAAATATCCAAAGAAAACACAAGCTGTTTCTAATTCATATTGTTTTATGGTTATCCATGTGTTGAATGGCACTGGCTTAGCAGTCACTGGTATTGGAGGCTCTACAGCAGTTAAGGTTTAGTTATTTTTGAGGGTATTTCAATTTAAATCCATTCATACATGTACTTACAAAATCAATGTACACCATTGGATATGTTTCTGAATTCATAGCCTCTGATGTGTCTGTGGGAAAAAAACATTAGGTTTGGGTCGCAAAATTGTTACAAAAATTATTTAGTTTTTTGTGGTCCTTTTTTACCATCATCCTCAATTTCATCCTCAACATCGACTTCATGTTCATCTGGCTCTCTGTTGGTGCTGACTACATCAGGTCTCTGTTTGTTTTCTTCTGAACTGTCCTCCACGGATATGCTTTGGCTGGAATTCTGTTCATGCAACCCAACGCCATTTACAGCAGTCATTTTTGTTTTTCTCCTATGAGTCACGATTCCTTCCGCACTATTAGGATTAGTGAGCATCTTGCTTGGTTGTTGAATATCCACTGACACCTGATGTGCTGTCTGCTCTTCACTTGCTTCTGGAGTTTTTGGTGAGATCTTTTCTTCTGTCTGCTCTTCACTTGCTTCTGGAGTTTTTGGTGAGATCTTTTCTTCTGTCTGCCCTTCACTTGCTCCTGGAGTTTTTGGTGAGATCTTTTTTTCTGTCTGCTCTTCACTTGCTCCTGGAGTATTTGGTGAGATCTTTTTTTCTGTCTGCTCTTCACTTCCTTCTGGCGTATTTGGTGAGATCTTTTTTTCTGTCTGCTCTTCACTTGCTTCTGGAGTTTTTGGTGAGATCTTGTTTTCTGTCTGCTCTTCACTTGCTTCTGGAGTATTTGGTGAGATCTTTTTTTCTCTCTGCCCTTCACTTGCTCCTGGAGTATTTGGTGAGATCTTTTCTTCTGTCTGCTCTTCACTTGCTTCTTGAGTATTTGATAATCTCTTTTCTTCTGTCTGCTCTTTACTTGCTTCTTGAGTATTTGTGAGCTCCTGGCTTGCTTGAGTATCCTGTGAGACCTCATGCACTGTTTGCTCTGTGCTTGCATGGTCCCAAACCGATTTTTTCATTATAGCCATCAAGCTGGTCTCCATAGTTACATTGTTTATATTTCCTTTTGCATAACTTTCCAAAATAGCTCCAGACCTTGGGATCTCATTGCTATTGTCTAGAAAGAGTACATGTTTGCAAACCGTAAATATTTCATACTGAGCTATTAAATTGTAAATGTAAGTATTAATTATAATGTAATACTGTAATGTAACATGAAAAGGCTAATGAAATACACACTTTACACAAAGTAACAGGTTTTGAAAACGCTGAACTACAAGCTTGTACAACATGCAAGTAAGCTCAAAATTATACATCTGCTTACCTTTAACTGGAGCTGTTCCTACCAAACTTGCCAAAGTAAAAAGTACTAGACAAGAGATGAAGCTAAAATAGAGACACATTTTAGTTAAAAAGACACATAAAAAACACTCAATGTTTTCTGATCTTAAATATTAAATTAAAAATTTAGTATATGCATTTCTATTTACAGAGAAAATGCCCATGCTTACAGTTTCATTTTTGAGGTTGGTCTTGTCCAACTGCACAGCTGTAATTGAACAGGAAGGCCTACTTCTGCTGTGCCCTGCTTTTGCCCCTTTTATAGGTCTGGTCAGGGTTAATTATAGATTGCGATAATGTATCAGATTGAGTTGTGGTCAAAGACTGTTTTGTGTGTTGCTTGAATGAACTGGCAGAAAGGAAACAGATAGGCTTCAGTTTGTGCTCAGTTTACAGAGTCCTATTCATTATTTTTGTTCAGTTTTTAGATACTTGTTTCCTGAACATTCACTCTGACAAAGGGGTTACTCTTTTTGTGGTAGGCTAATTACAGGTGTCTTTTTTGTGTGCGCCTGGAGTGTGTTATTTTACTCCTGTTAAGCCCAAAAGGTCTTTTAAAACCAGACAATGGTCTTTGGAAGTATCACAAACACAAGAAAGTTGCCTAAATTTGGTGCAAATACTTTTAGATGAGTAGCCTATAGGGCATAGACTAATGCGCATAGTTTTTTTTTTCAAATAAACACTACATAGTTCACTCAAAGACCCGAATGAGGTCCCAAACTTCCTCGACGCCTATTTCTAATAACAACTGGAAAAAGTAATGCACTTCAGTTGCGAAGTGCTGTGAGCATGCCATCCATTTTGAACTTTTTGACTCAGTCGCTGTTGTCGGTGGCTGCACATTTGATTTCCCCCGTGAATAGGAAAAGAAGAGCGCCCTCTGTCGGAAAGGCTAGTCGCACTAAGCTCTTGATCCTAAGCATCGCCATATTTGACGTTCTAACAACGCTGAGAGGTAATCGTGTTATTTAATCTCAAATCGTCGTATTTTTTGATCTATCGTAAGGTGTTTACATGTGTGGGAAAACGGAGAACAAATAACACAAGTGCATTAGGTATTCGTGGCTAGATCAAGATGTGTTTAGGATGTTTTTTCAAGGCGTTGTCAGCCTCGCTAGTACCAAGCTATTCACTCTTGTAGCCTGCTAGCCTAGCACTTTTTACCATTCGGGAAATGTAATTTAAATTCACCTTGTCTAGCTATTGGCTAATAACAGACCACGTTATTTATTATTTTTATTTATAAAACATGGCTTTTATTATTTGTCTCCAGAGGCATACTGTTTTCTCTGGAACCAACAGTGACTTTCCACCCGGCTTTTCTCTTTGCTAGCTAATGCTAGCTTACTACAGTCCACTCCGACTGAGCTATCGGATGGCTAATGCTAACTAGCGGTCTAACCAATGACCGGTTGAACTACCTGGTGGCAATTTAGCTGTTAGCGTAACTACTCCTAACGGGCCTTGGGCCACAGAGTGTTTCTATCGTACCCTTTTCTTATGATTATATTAATACATAGGGAGATTGGCCATTACATCGATAAGATGCTTCACATCAAAACATAAATTATCGAACCGTATTAGTTAATTACAGTAGCTGGTACCCTCTAGCTCGGATAGTTAGATTAGCCCACGATTGCTTAATTCACAGCATTGATTTTAATCAACCTATATTCTCTCTTTATTCAACAGGAAACACTGCCTTTGTGTAGCCCCTAGTAATGACTGCATTGAGCCCTGTACCTCCTGATTAGACTGGTTGGATGCCCCCATTTAACATTCAGGTTTTTCCATTTCACACGCCACCTTATTTAGATACAACTTGTTAAAATTCATTGTTTTTGTTTTTTTGTTTTATTACATGCTTCTTCACAAACAGACATAATTTAACGAAGAAATTTTAGTATTAATATTTGCATAATGTCTGAGTTGATAAAGAGTTGAATTTTAAGATTATGAAAACTTTTTTGTTTGTTTTTTGTTTGCCTCTGTAGCCTTCTTGAAACAAACCCCTCTTGTACAAAATCATCAGCGACGCTCATCATCCTGGAGGCAAGCTACCAGGTAATGTATTTTATTTATTACAAAGCCAATAGTTAATGCAGAAATAATTTGCCATATCCATGGTGTGTCTTTACTTAATTTTTATGTCTACTTTTTGTTTATTATTCAAAGGAGATTTAGTCACAATCCTGTGTAGAATATGTCTGGCCCTGTACCAAGCCGCTCTCGAGTTTACCCTGATGTAAACACACAGAGACCTCGGGAATACTGGGACTACGAGTCCCATGTTGTTGAATGGGGGTGAGACAATAGGAATCATTGGTGCTGGAATTGTTAATGATTTATTTGTTTTTTGCCAAGCCATACTGACTTTTTGATTGTTTTTTTAGAAACCAAGATGACTATCAGCTTGTCAGAAAACTTGGAAGAGGCAAATATAGTGAAGTGTTTGAAGCCATAAATATCACAAACAATGAAAAAGTGGTTGTCAAAATACTGAAGGTATGTACTTAAATACCAATTTAGAGTTATTGTAGTTATTTCTAGACATTATTACTTGGGTTTATTAAATTTTGTATAATTCCCGTTTACTATAGCCGGTCAAGAAAAAGAAAATCAAGAGAGAAATCAAGATCCTTGAAAATTTGAGGGGTGGCCCAAATATCATCTCACTGTTAGATATTGTCAAGGATCCCGTGGTAAATCTTTTTTATCTTGTGTTCAGTTCATAATAATTAGTTTAAAACGATGTGATGGATGATTTTCTTTTCCCCCGTAGTCCCGAACCCCTGCTCTGGTCTTTGAACATGTGAATAACACAGACTTTAAGGTATGAATGGTACCTTTTTCCAGACTTTTTTGTTCTAGTATATTTGTATCTAATGCCATATTTATATTCTGCAGCAATTGTATCAAACCCTTTCTGACTTTGATATACGGTTCTACATGTATGAAATCCTCAAGGTAGGAAACTAATGGCCTATGTTTTTATTTTTTTATTACTGCCAAGTATAATTAATTGCACTTGATATTTTTTGCTTTCATTTGAAGGCCCTGGATTACTGTCACAGTATGGGGATTATGCACAGAGATGTCAAGCCACACAATGTAATGATTGATCATGAACACAGAAAGGTACACTCTTGCAAGTTGTTTACACCATTGCAGTCTTCCATAGATTTGTCTGCCTTATAAAATACACTTCTCTTTTGCATCTAGCTCCGTCTTATTGACTGGGGCTTGGCAGAATTTTACCACCCAAACCAAGAATACAATGTGAGAGTTGCGTCCAGGTACTTTAAAGGACCTGAACTGTTGGTAGACTACCAGGTAGGTATTTGTATTATTTAGTTATCTATGTCAAAATGGAAAACATTTCTGAAGAGTTTACATACTTGCTTTCCTTATTTTGCAGATGTATGATTACAGCCTGGACATGTGGAGTTTGGGTTGCATGTTGGCCAGCATGATTTTCAGAAAGGAGCCCTTCTTTCATGGCCATGACAACTATGATCAGGTATTAAAACATTACAACCATAATTAGTGTTAGCCATTTCGGGGCTTTGCTATGTGTAGCTTGTCTTCTAAATCCATTTTTTCCTTTCATAAAGCTTGTGCGAATTGCAAAAGTACTTGGCACAGAGGACCTCTATGACTACATTGACAAGTACAACATTGAATTGGATCCACGTTTCAATGACATTCTTGGAAGGTAATACATTTATTTCTATTTTTTATTATTATTACAAATGTAATTAATGTTATTGCGTATGTTTATTCCCCTGGATTTTTACCGTTTGTTTTTTTTTTTTTTTTTAATAATTGGTTTTAGACATTCACGTAAAAGGTGGGAGAGGTTTGTGCACAGTGAGAACCAGCACCTGGTTAGCACAGAGGCTCTAGACTTCCTTGACAAACTGCTGCGCTATGACCATCAAGCCCGACTTACAGCCAGAGAGGCCATGGATCATCCATACTTCTGTGAGTTCACTCTGACTTTTTTTTTTGATTATTAATTTTAGACGTAACACTAAATGAATGGCTTGTTAATATCAATGTATGGTCATGTGCTGTTTTGCAGATCCCATTGTTAAAGATCAGGGAAGAGGGGCCACTCCTGGAGGGATGGCTGCCAGTTCCACACCAGTCAGCTCCTCAAGTATGATGGCTGGTAGGTTTCTCTACTCTGGAAAAAATTACTTAATTACTTACTTAATTAATTTATATCAAACTTATGTGTAGTTAAAAAGTGATTATTTCAAAAGGCGTATTGAACCTTGTATCTCTTCTAGGCATCACCTCAATGTCCTCCTCACAACCAATGGCTAACATTGCTGGATCCCCTGTCATCTCTGCCCCCAACACTCTGGCCACACAGGTCCCTGCAGCCACTGGGGCCCAGCCCTGAGGCCACTACCCACCTGTGTCTGTGTGCGCTCATGGCCATGTCCTGCCTAGCTCACTATGGCCTAGGGCCATGGCTCCCCTTTTTATGTTAAAAATAACAAAGAAGATTTAAATTGCTTTTCACATTCAGTTATTTTGAGCCCTGGACTTGACAGAAATGTATTGTTGCGCCTGTCAGGATTATTAGAATTAATTTGGGTGTGTATTTGACAATGCCATTGTTGAGAAATTCTAATAAGATGTAGACATGAAGAGAATGGATAATAAACTTTATTTTGTATGTTCCAACTATACAGTCTTGCTTGAAACTGTTTGATGGGGATCCTGCTGTATTTCACTGTGAACCTTTAGACAATTTCACGGAGTCAGGAATCTGGTTTGCCCCGCCTAACAGTGCTCCATGGTTGCACACAGTGTAACATGCAGCAGTTGTTAGTGTTTTGAAGTTGTTAGATGCTACTATTCATACATTGGACTTTTGTAGATATTCTACAGTTACTGTCAGGTTGCATGCACCCAATGATAATCACAGGGTCAATAGTTTGCCAATTTTATGTTTCTTTCACTTCTGTATGTGTATGTGTTCATATTTGTTTTTTATGAAGTCTCTTACACATGATTTTGATTACATAGACAATTTTGTAACTTTTGTTTTATGTTGGAAAGACTTAACACCTACAGAAAAACAACTTCAAAAATAAACAATTTAAACAGGGTTTCGCAGGAACTACGTGTTATTGAGTACACTCAGTTTGCAGCTTGCACCAACAAGTGGGTTTAAAGCAACACTAGAAAGTGTTCCATAAGATACCAGTGGTCTGAGTAAGATCTGAATTATAGTGCAACGGCACTAAAGATAATTTAAATAGGCTGTGTGTGTATGAATGTACCTTTTGTGGCAGTGTTGTGAAATGGTTTTGCAGCTGTACCTGAGAGATGGTGGAAGTATGCATAAATATTGAATACTTTTTTACACAGTTGATACATTATAGTGGCGTGTAGAATGAATACAATAAAGTCCATTATGTGGAAGCAACAAGCTTCAGATTTAGAACTTTTTGTGTCTGTGCAAATAAAAAGTGTGGCATTAATAGGTTATTTTGTAAAAAGTTTCAGGTCAAGATATTTTGTATGTAGGATATTAAATTACTTTTGTTTTGCATTTAAGTCTTTTTATTAGAAAGCTAAACTCATGTTAACTGTTTAAATCAATTTTTTTTTTTACGACAAATACAGTTAAAAGCCTACATTTAACAATACAGTAGTTCGCGATGAAATGTATAGAGAATTAGCCTAATCTTTTAACAAAAGGCTTACTTTTCCGACAGTTCTGAAGGCACCAGAGGCCGCGCCTCTCGCGGCACACCTCGCTCCAGAAATTTAGTTTTGAACCGTAGCGTTTTAGAAATGGGAAAGGTCGCCTTCATATCACTTTTTATCGCTGTCATAGCAATATTTCTCGGCGAGAGGCTTGTCAATCTAAGGTAATACAACCGGCAGAACTTGTTTGCATTAGCAGTTGCGTTAAGTTTTGTATTTGTCACCTGTTCTGATTCAACTCATGTATTGCTAACGTTGCAGAAAACGGACGCTGGCTACTCGGGAGCTCGTGCAGAATCACCTCCCTAACTGTGCTCTGCTGCCAAACATGAGTAAGTACCGCCACTCAGAGTAGGCTGTTGCACGTTAGAAAGTCCCTGCTAAAAGTCCTACAACTTCTACTGTCAGATCATGGCTCAGAGGACATCACGATACTTGGGAACGGCCTTGCGTTTATCAGCGCGGTAAGAGTTAAACCACGTTTATTTAGTTACTAAATCTACTGACAGTGTGCAAAGATAAACAGTTCTTATTTGTTTAAGTGTGGACTTTAATAAAGCAAATTATTTTTTTGCATTTAAAGTGGATTAAATTCGCCTACTTTTCATGCACAGTCAGTAGCTAAGGGGCTTGACTAGGAACATATGTTTTATATTAAAGTTCTGCATTAATGGTGCATGTATTTCTAATAGGGTCTGAAGTATCCAGGAATGCATGTTGCTGACACAGCTGTGGGAAAAATCTACATCCTGGATCTGAATGAGCCTCGATTTAAACCAGTGGAGCTGCGCATGCCCAGAAACTTTGATTTGGATTCATTTAACCCTCATGGCATAAGTGTATACACGGATCCAAGTGGTAAAGGTCACCTGTTGCACAAGCATTACAACCAAAACGTTACAAATATGTCTCTTCATTATTGTGGCTTACTTGCTGTAAACTTATTTTTTTCAGATGACACAGTCTATCTGTTTGTTGTCAATCACCCTGAGCACAAGAGCCAAGTAGAGCTGTTCAAATTTCTGGAGGTTGACTACTCTCTTGTACACTTAAAAACGCTCAAACATGAACTTCTTTACAGGTAGGCTGTACATCAGCTTTAGGGCAACCATGTTTAACCAAGGAAGACATTTCACAGTGTTGTTTCTTCTTAGTGTGAATGATATTGTGGCTGTGGGAGTGGAGAGCTTCTATGCAACCAATGACCACTATTTTACCAGTGAATTTATGAAGGGCTTTGTGGAACCAATTCTGGCTCAGCCTTGGTCTAATGTTGTGTACTACAGTCCTGAAGACGTCAAAGTGGTCTCTGAGGCGTATTATATGGCAAATGGCATTAATGTTTCACCAGACAAAAGGTACTGTGATCTCACAGGGGTCCACAAACAACATACTTACACTTGTGTTAGTTTTAATTTCTTTCTTTCTCACGTCCTACAGGCATATATATGTGGCAGATCTGTTTGACCATAATGTGCATGTTTTGGAAAGAAGACTAGATCACGGGCTGATGTTTGTAAAAGTAAGCACTGTAGAAATAATTAAATGAACTAAACAATCCAAGCGTGGCTGTATAACCAAACATTTCATCTCTAGGCTGTGGCTGTAGGATCACTTTGTGACAACATTGAAGTGGAACCTGAAACTGGAGACCTGTGGTTAGGCTGTCACCCCAATGCATGGAAAGCTTTCCTCTTTGACCCCAACGACCCACCGGGCTCTGAGGTCTTCATTCTTTCAATGTGTTATTGTCTTTTGTGTAACTCGAGTGTGTTTTTAAAATCAATAGAACTACTTCATTTGAACTGACGCTTTGTTTTCCTTCTAGGTTATCCAAATTCAGAACATTAACTCTGATCGACCAGTGGTGAAACAAGTGTACGCCGATGACGGGAAAGTGATCATGGCTTCCTCTGTGGCAGCTCCTCATGGAAACAAGCTGCTCATTGGCACTGTGTTCCACAAAGCATTAATCTGTGATTTGAAGTAGTTACAAATGTGTAACTCAGTCTTACCAATTATAAGCTTGGTTTCATCAGGTAAAAGCTGTTTAATTATTAAAGGATATTTGATCACCACTAAATCAAATAATTCTTACCTTGAAGAACAAGGTGCAAGCTGCAAACAACATGCATCTGTTTTTAAAAAAATCAGATCTGCATAGGCTGCCTGTGACTCATCAGTGATTGTGTAAGGTTTGGTGTGTGTGTGTGTGTGTGTGTGTGTATATGACGTAAACACTGTTTAAACCCTGTGTAATGATACTTGAGTTAAATACTTTTATAATATCTGTGATACATTTCTGATGTTACTTTGTTGATGATGCAAAATGTGTACTGGAAATATGTAGGTGTTAAGAAGAGTGTGGCTTATTCTTTAAACATTTCGTGTACTGTCAAAGAAGCCATGGAAAAATTGAAAGCTACTGTACAAATGTTGACAATATAATGAAATGAGCAAACATAAAAAATTGAGTTTTTTTATTATTAAAATTAGGCACATTACATTAAAAAAGGTCCTGGTGTATTCTAGTGCACTTAAAAATTAACTACTATAACTATGTAACTACTACCATAACATGCTATGGTTGACTGGTAATGATAAAAAATATTTAGGCTAAACTAAGGGGAATTAAAGGTTTATCACAATAATTTACACAAAACAAGACAATGTATGGCATATCAGAGGAAGATGTGATCAATAACAAACTGATGAGTTAATACAAAACTGTACTTTTAATGACTCAACAGTGATCCCTGTCATCACAAAAATGTGCTGCTACTCTGTCACCCTTTTCCATCTTTTTCCAGTAAAGCTGTTTCTGGTACCTTGGATATTCTGAACCTAGACTCTGCACTTCCAGGACGTATGTTTTCTCTTTTTGAATTCACTTTAGTGGGTACTCTCAAGAATATGCCCTCATTTTCTAAATCGGACGGACAGTTATCCATTTCGTCTTTCTTAGTCAACTCAGGTTCATCAGACTGATTGCCCCCTTTGTGTTCTCTGTGTCCCTCTTTTTTAGTTTTTGATGCACACTCAGGAACATTGAGGTACATCTCACTGATACTCTTCCTGCGTTTTTGTCGTGGGGACTCTTCTAGTGTTTCAATGGCCAAAATATCACTGCAGCTCTTTGAGCGATTTATGTTTTCTGCAGGTTTTGATTTCTTGGCTTCAAGTGCAATCTTCTTCATGACAGTATTGTAATTATCCTCATTCGTCTCAGACAGAAAGTTGAAGATGTCTATGACGGACGGCTTTTCTTCTGGGGTGTGCTTCTTTTCTACTTGCTGCTTTTCCTCTTTATGGTGGTGTTTATGTCTGTGTCTCCTCTTCCTGAAAACCTTGTGAGCTTCCACTACCATGTGCACGTTCCAGCTGAAGAAGAGGGACAGCCAGGCCAGGCCCATGTAGATCCACAACTCTGCAAACACTCGGTACAGTCTGGGGTACTTGATATTTGGATTAACGCCTGCCACATAATCTCCAAAGCCAACTGTGGTGAGTGTGATGAAAGAAAAGTAGAGGCCTTCTAAATACGTCCATCCTTCTATTGCCATAAATACAAACGGCGGGATCACCAAATGCACAATAAGCCCCCACAGCAGGAAACAAGCTGTGCACGTAAACTGGACTTTTTTCTGGAACAAAGAAACATAAAAGATTTAATTGCTAATATTAACAAGTGCCACTTCTCTTTTGATTAACTTTACGAATAGCTTTGGGCCTTACCACTGAGACACCTTTGCGGATCATAACCTGGGACAAGCGCCTGGCTCGGTCTCCAAAGAATGAACCCAGCTGACTTAGCCAGACGAGACACAGGGGGATTCCACACAAACCATACAATATGCAGAACACACGGCCACGTTCAGTTTTTGGAGCAACGTTACCATAACCTGCAGAGAAACCAAAAGGCAGTATCAGTTATACAACACGGAAAAAAACAACACTTTGCAGACAGACAAAAAAATTCTTGTATATATATAAGTATATATAACTGTATTTTTTGTAAAAATAAAGTAAAAAATATGCAGGAGGAAATAAGACTTATGGATTTTATTTTGTGAAGGCCACACATTGGTTTTCCATGTGTAGTAAGAAACAGGAGCAGATATACTTTAGTTTAAAGGCATTGTGTCCTGTTTATTAATTTTCCTCCTCAGTATAGCAGCCAAAGATAATGTGTTTTTTTAAATAGTACAAAGGTAGAATTATCAGAAGATTTATTTGCTGCTGGTTAAAATACATGTGGCAGGGAGAAAAATAGACTTGTTATGACTATAGTAACATCTATGATGGAAAATTCTGCTTGTTAAGTAGAGCCCATGCTACAAGGATGCTTGAGGAAATAAGAGGGTTTCACTGGAATTTCTGGGATACTTTCTGTGGATGAATGTTAAACCACTTAACAGGGAATCACAAGGGGTGCAATGAAGGTGAATAGAGATAAGAACTTATTAAGGAGCTGCTTGATCAAGTTTATTTTAAAGGTGTTTTTCAAAGCAATGCAGTCTATAAAAATATATCCACCATTGTTGTATTTTTTGAAGACTACAGATTTTTGCATCTGCAGTGTGTTTTATTCTTCCATAAAAAAATTGGCTCGCCCTTTGTCAGTGGATGTGTAAAAATGATAAAACGTTAGATGTGTCACTTTGTCACGGGTTTATGCAGCACAGGTTAGACGAGACCTTCAGCATTATGAACAGTCTTTACAATAACAAGGGTGAAGTTTAAAGAACTTTTTCATTTTGAGTCTTTAGTTATAAATGTTATAATATAACTTTGAGACAAAGCTTTTGACAGGAATGCTACAAACTGAGATCAGAGTATTAACACAAAACAATTCACATTTGTTAAGTGTGAGCCCGGAGGCCTTAGAAAAAGACTGACTAATGCTAACTGCACTGAGACCTGTGGGACGTCCTAAAGGAAATGAACGGTTGTCTGCAAACTGGCTGATTATTATCTCTTTTTTGCTAGTTTAAGTAGTAGCAGTGTTTCTTTATCTGTAGATTTAGGAGTTGTGCAGCTAAAAGGAAGAGATTTGCTGATAAAGGCCAACCTTGGCAGACTCCACAACTTTAGGGAAACCTAAGAGAGATACTACTACATAACTTAATTTAGTTTTTATTGTTGGTATAAACAGTTTGTAACTCATTTACTCAAACATCTTCCAAACCCAAACCGTTCTTGTTGGAGCCTGTTTTAAAACATGTGGTGACCTCATTATTGAAGTCATGGGACCAATCATGTACGAAGGAGGTTTTAAAATGTTTGTTTATGTTCCGTTTCTATTTTACAAGTCATAGTAAACAGAATTTGAGTTGGATAGTGAACATGTGAAGATATACTTTAATAGAACTTATGAGACCTGCAGATTTGAAAAAAGGAGCTGCTCTACCTCCTACCATAACCCCAGTCTGAGTCTGACTCGTACTTATGAATAAATACACACGAACAGGCACCTTTTAGTGAGTGGGATGCATTAGACAGCAGGTGAACTCAAAGTAAATATGTGAGAAGCAGAAAAACAGGCAAGTGTAAGGATTTAGGTGAGTTTGAAAAGAGCAAAATTGTAATGGTTCACTTCCAGAACTTGAGCTCTTGTGGGGTGTTCCCGGGCTACAAAAGTGGTCCAAGGAAGGCAGGGGTGACTACTAAACACCATAGTAATTAGTAGTTACTATACTTCTATAAAACCTGTAGCATTTGTTAAGGATAAAAGAATCACTAACCTATAGTGGTCACAATAGTTGCCGCAAATATAACAGAGTTTGCCCAGTCCCACGTGTTCCGGTGCATGTCCCCTGTGATGGCCACACCTTGGCCCGAAGCTTCTGCAACAACCTGAACAAAAAAAAAACCTCTCTTGTTTAAGTCAGTCAGTTTTGGAAACAACCATGTCACACCTTGTTAAATCCTTCTGTAGGTGTAGGCTATGCGGGACATGCGCTTTCATGCTCGCGGCTCAGTGCCATCTTTAATTAAACTTTAACATGTAAAAAGTTTAAAAAAAAAAAAAATCACATTTATTCATTACGTTTATGACCCGAATGCTTAGGTTTCTATTTTCACAGCTACTGTAGATTTTTCTTTAGAACTACATTAACTTCGACTTCGCAGTAAAGTCTATCAAATGAAAATGTTGTTTTGTCCGCGTTTTTTCTATTTTCAGTCTTTACGCGTTTTCTAAATCCTATAATTAGCTTTTTTTAAGTTGGTGAGTGAGCATTTGTATGCTTCATTGGTTTGTTATGTTCAGTTCGCTTATGATCAACACCTACCGCCAAAATCTCATCCAGATCCTTTTTTGTCAAGCAATCGTATTGTTTGAGTAAGTTTTTCTTCTGAAGCAGATATTTTTCTTTGGCTGAAATCCAGTTTGGTTCCTCGAGAATTTGAAATATTGCAGCACCAATCGATAAATAGAATATGATACATGATGTTAAAAGAGGCCCTTTATCAGCCATAGTCTAACTTCAGTCATAACTTGTATTTCCAGGCGCTTATTCCCGCAGCAGGCTGTCGTCAGAAGACGTGTCGACGCAGCTTCTTCCTGGTGTGTGGTTTGTGTTGGGAGCTCTCAAGAAGTTGCTTGGCTGTTGTCGATTATGGAGCGTTTAAGTCCAGACAGCAAAGGAATTTTAGTCAGGAGTAGTGGATGTGCCCATAGGCTATGCATTTTTTTATTATTTCCTGTCATTTCCGTTGAACGTTGGTGTCGTGTGGCTGCTGCTTAACTTGACTGTGTGTGTGTGTTTGTCTGTAGGCATGGCATAAGCGTTGGAACAAAGGTTTAGGGTGCGTTCTTCACCAAAACGAGTTCTTACACCATTTTCCACAGAACCAGTTCCAATGAGCATTACCTCTGTTTGCTTTTAATCTAAAGATCTTTCGGTGATATTATGTGACTATTATCTATTTTTAACTATTTTAACATTAAACCATTGTTTTATTTTGAAACAGTAGCTTATCAATTACTTTTTTTAGGCCTACACGTTTTGAGATAATGTTTCTTTTTTATTTCACCTGAAAACGGTATTGCATAATCCTTTGAGAGTGTACTTTAAAGAGGGATGCATCACTTCTTACACACAGTCATGTGAAGGTATGCACGCATGCGTAAAAGCTTTTTGTCGGTGGGCACGGTTGCCCTTATCTTCACGCGAGAGGAGTCCAGAAGTGAAGTGAAGCTGATCACACAGAAGGGAGGGTCCTGACTGCGCTACTCGATAACTTTCAGTACGAGTCCTGTAGCGGGCTTCTGCCGCCACTGGGCTACAACTGTTCCCCGATAAGCCCTCTGGGGAACGTTTGTGGTATTTGGAGAGTCTACTGGGACAGCGCCGCTGGACTACTGTCTGGCAGCAGCAGCTGTTAGGTTCAAGTACCTCGTGGGATTATGAACATGCTTTTATGATTTATGCACATCCAAGGGCTGTGCTTAGTTTATAGTGCGTTAATTACATACTCATGTCCAATTACTTCAATCGGATGTGATAGGATCCAACAACCTTAAGTGTCAAAAAATTCTGGTAGAATAAAAAAAACGTTTTTAATTGTTGTTGGGCGTCTTACAGCCCCCTCTAGAGGAGACAGGTAGCTTTAGAAGTGAAGGCATTGGCACTTTGTTTTATAACACTTATTTAGGCCTATAGGTAAGTTACAAACTGATTTAATTGTTTAACAAAAGATTAGAGGGTCAACAAAAACTTCTATTTAACATGGGATCCTGTGATATCTTACGTCAATAAACTATACTCTATACTTCTCCAATGAAGGCCCCTTTATAAGGTAAAAGTTTATTACAATGGTAATTGATCTTTCTACATTTGTATGTGCACAATCTAATTTTTTTTTATCTATTTATTGTCAGATTGTTATAAATTGAAAAAGTTAGAGACATTCAACTGGAAATGTTGTCCTTTTCCAAATATTTCTCAATAAATAAATATATGTATAAAACAAAAGCATTAGGTGTTTTTATTACATTATTTAGGCCACCTTTCAAAGATACCGTGGACGGCTTGTTTTGGATGGACTAGTTAAGGCTGCCCTCGGATCTCCACCCAACACTACTTAATGCTTCGTCATTGTAGCTGCGTCACTGCGTCACTCGGAAACCTGATCGATTACTTACACTTCAGGAGAGGAACCCTGGACCGGAAAATACCGTTAAACCAGAGGTGGAACAAAACAAAAACAAAGGGGAACTGTTTGCGCAGGTAAGACTGGTTCGAGCACCGTTAACACTGCATTTTTCCAATGTGAGTAAGATTTGTTTTTTTTTCTACAGACTGTAGTTCGCTTTGACTTCACGGCAGCGCATTTAGAAGGATTATGTCAAATACGTGTAGGTCATGGTTATTTCTGCTGCTACCTCACTGTATGCACAGTTTAACAAATAAACATGTTCTATTTAGACAATCAGCTCTAAGTCTGGACCATAGCCTTTGTCTATTACCTTTGCAACGTGAAAATACAGCCCTTGTGTAATTTACTTTAAAAAGTGAAGCTATAGCCATTTATTTAAACAACTTTTAATATTATGATCATCCTAATCGATATTATGTGCTCATGTTACATCCACTCAAGTTGTAGGCTACATTGTTCTTTTTTCTTCTGTCAGATTGATTTAAAATGGATATTTTCCTGACACATTCTCACTCTTGTTTTTCTCTGACCCTTTCATATTGTCTGGGGCTGCTTCTGTGACCTGGCTTCATGGAAATAATGTGAGTATGATTTGGGTTTTACGTCTTGCAGTGCAATAATGCTCTAAATAACCTGTGTATATATCCCATGTAACTTTTAATGTAATATTGAGGAGTATGCAGGACACCGTTTAAACACTTACAAATAATCAGCCTATGCTTAATACATGAATACATGTTTATTTGAATATTATGGCATGGCTTCTGTAATATGAATAGAAGACTTTGCTGGGTAATGGTAGAACATACATTTATTTGTGCTGTACTTCTTGCCCACATGAGCCCTGGCTCGTTTTTGGGAGGGGTAGTTGGGCTGTAACATGTTTTATCTCCCCTGAACACATGCTCTCAGTGCGCATTGCTTTGCTCTTCTGTCAGTAAAATGTTCAGGGGTCCTCTCATTTCTCTCTTTCCGTGAGAAAAAATATCATAGATCAAGATTAATTGTTAGATGATTTTTTTTTTTTTTAGACATGTGTTAGTTGTTATTTAAGTTTATTTAAGACTATTTATACCTGGCTCACGTCACCAAGTCAGAAAATAAACAAGCATAACAAGTGTTAGTGTATGTGTCGCCAATAGGTGGCAGTGAAAACTAACTCAATGCTCTCATTTTCACCAGTTTGAACGGATGATCAAACACAATGCAGCAAGCACTTAGGTGGCCTAGAATGTCCAGCTTAATTTGTTCAATCTTGTGAGAGCCTCTGGGCTTGGCACAGTGCGCTTTAGCAGTGTTTCTCTTTTGCAAATGGAATCAAATAAAAGCCCTGCATGCATCTAAATAAAGCAATGTGTTGTGTTCAGGTGCCATGGCCTAAATGACTCACAGCTAGACTGATACACTAGTTTTTACTCTTTTAGTTCTCATTTGTCTTTGCTTAAATATACATTTAACTTATATGTTGATGTATATTTTTTATTTTTTATTTATTCATTTAAAAAAAACTAAATTAAGGATTTAAGACATAAGGTATGTTCTTCTAAAACAAGAAGGATGCGCAGTAAAATGGCAGTAAAAAGGCAGAACATGGAACATTCCTAGTTCATAAATTCTTCATAACATAATGGTGGACTATGAATATTTATGTGTAGTTATTCTGTTAGTGCTTTTTACGAGCTCGTGTGTAGAGCACAAAGAAAATCTTTGCTGCCCCAGCATATGCACTCAGAGTTCACATATCAAAAACTCAAAGCTACACATGTTATAAAAAAAAAGGATAACACAGATACAGTATTGAAAATCTAAAGCAGGATGAATTGGGTGGAAGTGGTATGGAGCATTATGTAATCAGCAAGGGATGGAGCCAGAAAGGGATAAAGATGTTCCAAACAAACATAACCCCATGCATCAGCTGGAGTAATGCGCTGCACCGTTGCATGTGCGTGTCTGTCCCTGCTTTTGAACAAATGAGAAAGAGTGGTCTGGGAGTGATGTGCGTCAGCTGATGTGATGGGTGTGTCTGCGGTGTGTGCGAGCTCTGAGTCTGTGGTTCCAGTCTGCCACAGTCCCAGGGGACAGTGGATCTGTGAGTGCCGCTCCTCTTCTCCTCCTCTGTCATTTTCCCTTTTCTCCTCTCATGGGTCCAGCTCAACACCTGCTCCAGCAGTAGGCACAGGGCAGGGCAGGGGTTTCTAGGCAACTGGAGGTAACCTCTTTGTTTATCATCCTCGCTCTGCCTCAGTCTCGGAGCTGTTCCTTGTCATCGCAAAACAGAACCAAATACACAGCTTTCGTTTCTTATTGCACGTAATAGCTCTGGTAAATGGTTAACATTGCCAGTGTGAACAGTCTGTATCTCGTCCCATGTGTGCTCTGTGATCAAAGTCTACTGGAAAAAAGTGTATCAACCATTACTGTGGCACACTGAGGAGTCCCATGGCTGAAAATTGTATCTGACGACTTTAGATTTTTGGAGAGTTACCTTGTTAAAGACTGTGGCCGGGAGAATAATGAACCCCCTTTTACTTCGCCCCCATTGTCTATGTTCTGTGAGGCCCTAATGAGGTCAGGCAGATGGGTGAGGACCATATCCGGGGCTATAAAGACAGCTTGTGAGCCTGTTTATGTTTGAATTTGAAAATGAGTTGTGTTAATGATTGATATCCCAAACACTGGATTAGACTAGAAACTATGTCTCACAATCTAAAAAGCAAATGTTTTTGTTTTGGCTAGGTGTTGTCTGTCTGGTCATTTTATGTAGTACCCTAAATGATTTCCCTCTATGCCCACTTTGCTCCATGCCCACTGTGTTCATATTTGTTTACATTTTATATTGGCTGACTAAATAATAAAGTTAATAGGCATTATTATGTTTGGTCACACGGTACTGTATTCTTGTCTTTTGGCGGAATATGGCAGTTGTAATGAACACTTCATGGATGTGAGGCGTGCTCGTTGGTCCACTCCAGCCTGAGCCTCGGCGACAGACTCCGCCCCTTTACAAGCCTCAGACACCTTCAGCACAACAAAGCATGTGTCCCTCCGCGACGTTGTTCATCCTGTGAGCGTACGGAATATAAGGATTTGTCGGATTTGTGCTCTTTGTTCTCTCTCTCTGATGCAAATCTTAGAATAGGTAAGCTATTTTATGGTTTATGTTTCTTGCGCGCGGGAGATAGTGTTTATTTGTTTTGCGGCTCTTTCGGCGCCATTTTTATATACGGATTGTTTAAATGCCCCGGCAGGCACGCTGGCCCAATCCTGCCTCTTATGGCTTTGCGGTTTATTTGAAAAAGAAGAAAAAAAAAAAAAGTTAGCCTTTTTTGTCGCAAAATTAAAAAAAAATACTATTTACAGAATGAAACTAAAAACGTTTGACAGATGTAAAATAGAAATCAGACAAATAATAGTATAGCATTGCTTTGTAGAGCATCCTCATTAACCCGAAGTGGTTAGCCTTCTATGTTTTTTCTAAAAGGCACAAGAATGGACAAAAGAATTAATGCAAGGTGCACATAATGTTTCATAAAAGTTAATTACAAAAAATATTCTGTATAGTTAAAATGAATGATCAAAATTTATTATACATTATTAGTAACAATGTAAATGATTAATCATATAGAGTCAGATAGTTATTGTTACATAAAGCCAGCTTGTGGTTACAAAGTAGAAGTGGCTCTTCTATGCTTAATGTGCCCCTCTCCAACTCAGCCTGCCACTGAGCAGGAGAAATGCTTTTGGGAGGTTTCAAGAATGCGTGCAGAGTTTGTTGTTTGATTCCCTTTTTAAGCTTGACATGCCTTTTACTTCACATTAGTAGCAGTGTTGTTTAAAAATATCCATCTTTGTTGGAGGGCAGCATTTGAATGTTTCTGTGTGCACACGGCTGCTCAACGGCAGGCATCTTGGAGAAACTCTTTCAATAAGCCTCATCTCCAGTGATACTGCTGTATATAGTAAGATAATCTTTTATGAAGAGCCGTAGATATGACATAGGGGATGAGTGAGAGATGAATGCAGCATTTGAGGCTCTGAAACTGGAAGATGGATGCAATGTTCTCCAAAGTAAACAATGAAAATAAATTGAGATAGGACTTTGAGACTTCGGGTTTTATTTGCTGAATCAGCATTGTTGTCAGCATAGAGCTGTTGAGGAGAAAAAGAAGGATGTAATGGCCTCTGCTGTATGAGAGCGAGGTCACCAAGGTCCCAGAAGAGCTGGCTGATGCTAATCCTCTTTTGGGAGTTATGATGCATTCATGCATTTAGACTACTACTCTGTTTGGGAGCAAGACTCACACATCCCTTTACTCCTTTGATCAGCAAAGCAAAGAAGTCTGACGTTAACTTTAACAATCATTGTTTATTATTTAAACTAATATTAAGATCAAAATTTTCAAGATTTGTTAATAACATCACAATTTTAGTAGTAATACAGTACTAAGCTCTGGATGTATGTTCTCATATCTTCAGAGGGCCCATTTCTTTTGCAGTGTGTGTTGATGCAGAGATAGTATTACTCAAATTGGCTTTGTCTGTGGAGATGGGTTTTGAATTGCTTTCAGGAAAACCACAGTAAATCAATGAAGCTACTTTATTCTTTTCCCATGTTAGCTCATGTTGCAGTGCTGGGCTCTCAGACCATCTGTGTGTATTGATTAGTTCACAACTAGGGACCATATTGTTTTACAAACTTGTCTGAAACCTAAAATACTCTTTGGCCACCAAAAAGGTTGGCTTAAAGGTTGACTCTTTGGCTAAAGCAAAAGATAATTTTGGACAAGTGAAGTAAATACATAATTGCACACAACTTTTAAATGTATTGTTTTAAAGATAAAAAAAGTGATTGTATATATGAGTAGAATACTTCACATTTAAAATATTTAAAAAACTATAATGTTTCTAATTATCTACAGATGCTAACACTGTGAAGTTGCTGGGCAGGATAGTTGTACAACTGAACAGTTCACTGATGCACGTGTTAGCGTGTATGCTGGCATGTGTGTCTGTAGAGAGGTTAATAGGAGCCACCATTAGGCAGAGAACTCATACATTGGCCCTTAGTTCATTTCTGTTGATTTTTAGCCAGGTAGGTGGAGCACCCCATCAACCCTTAAATCAGCACTGATGATCATTGTGCTGCTTCCAGCTTCTGTTTGTCCCACACAAACATGCTCTGGGAGCCCACACAGAGCAGGAGATAGACAGAGAGTGAAGAGAGATGCTGTGGTAGATACTGCAGGCAGGTAGATAAAGATAATCTCACTTAGTCACTTGGGGCCTGATTAACTCTAAACTCCTCCTAATTCCATAATCCTACTCTCGGCATCCAGGAAACATGGTTTCTTTATGCCTTCTTAGTGTTCTACAAGGTTACACTCTTTCAGGTGTCATGTTACTTGTCACTCAGCTGACAGTGATTGGAAGAGAACTGACCCAAAACAAACAAACCAGTGCATCACAGCAGTCTTAACGGATTGTTCAATCTAACGTGTTTGTCACTGTGCACATGTGCATATGCCTGTGTGTGCACTGTGGACATAAATAGATATGAGCTGTAAATGCTAACTAATGAGACCATGCATCCTGGGCATCTGTGCAAGTCCTTTTCCCATTCAGTCCTCTCGTCACTTCTCACAGCAGTGCTGCAGCATCACTGGCACAGACTGGGTAGGTTCGGTATCTATATAAGGTGTTTAAGATAAATCGTAATTCATTTCTTGCCCCGGTTGACACTTTGTGATCTTGCTGAAGAATATTCATCTATAATTTAGCTTGTTAAAAACACTAATTATGCTGTAAGGACACTTTCTAGAGAGGATAAACATTTAGTTTTCATTATTTTCCAACTGCAGCAGCACTGAAGTATATTCATTGTTTTATGGCATATCTTTATTGATACATTCAATGCTCATGTTCCATAATAACTGCTCAGCTGGCTGATAGCAGAGATGTTAGATGGGGAACAGAAAATGGAGGAAGCAGCAGACACAAGCTCAGCTGGTCCATTAGGAACATGTCTGTTTTCTGACAATTAGAATTGAGATGACAGAGCATTAAAAGACCCAGAGGAGCCCATAGGCGGTGATGCATGTCAGTGTGTGTGTGGTGACCTAGGGAATAGGCCTATGGGGGGTCTCATGGAGGGGAAGGGTATGCTGGATTAGTTATTGAGAGCTGCACAGTTATTGGTCACTGGACTCAAACAATGGGAGGGCTAAAGAGGATTTGGTCTGTTAGTGTACCCCCTCCTCCTCCTCGCCTGCTGTCCTGCACTACCACTGGGAAGTATATGGTAACGAGGGCCAAGCTTCACCCTTTGGGACGGCCCAGTACATCTGGAAGATTGGCCTGGCAGTCTGCATGTCTACCGTTACCCCTCCCCCATCTTATATTAGGGAGTGAGACTTGAACTACATATGGAAGGAGCACACACAGCCATATTAGTCACCAATTAGACAAGGACTCAAACAGGATGAATACACATCTCTCACACAAAGGAAGGAGGTGATCCACAGAAATAGTCACATTGCGTCTAGCAGAGGTGAAGCAACTTATATAATACTGTTTATTTTGGTCAGTTGATTTAATTAGCTTAAAATTGTAATAACACAAGTCCCCTTTTCACTGTCAAACTAGTGACTTCTAGGGAATCAGGGCAAACCCCTCTGTGTGTGTGTTTCCTTTAGATCATTCATAAATGTAATGGTTAATGTTGAACTCATTTAAAATGTATGCAACTATTCTTACCATTTGTGTAACTTAATCAAGCAAATACTATCACATTGTAGAAAAGTATATAATTTTTCTTTTACATTAGTGGTCAGAAGCCTCAGATGACCTGTGCATTGAACAGCTGGGCATTCTGGGAAAAAAAGTGTACTTGTGCATTGCTAATGGGCAGCTTGGGAGGAGAATGCCTCCATTGTGTGTGTGGACTTTAATGAGCCTGTCATTGGCATTGTTGTGGGTTTGCTGTCAGATGTCAGTGTAGACAGAGACACAGAGGTCTATTGTTTTTGTGTTGTCATTTTTTTATTATGTTTATGACATTTGGCTTTGTTTATTCAAAAGAATGAGGCATTAGACTGGGCAACTTAGGATATTAGGTGTGAATTTGATATTATATGAAATATGGCAATCTCATTTTATAAATTAAATGATTAATTTTACATGCAAACAATCAAATTTGCATAACAAAGATGTGACAGATATTTTCTACTCTAATCTGGTCTCGTAGCCTAACATTAAGAATATGCAAAAAGATGCTTTGTTACTGTTTGTCATTAAGTTTAGGTTATGTATACCACACAAACATAAACACTGCCATGTTACTAATCTTGTTTGTTGCAATCTAAGAATAACTCAGTCACTGTACAGCACTGTGACCTTTCTCCATCTCTTGACTCCCTTCTCGTTCTCCTTGCCAGTGGCTGCCATGACAACAGAGGCGAGTGCGGTGAGTGAGGCGGACACTGAGGGCAAGCAGACGGCCAGCACTGCCGAACCCGAACCAGAACCAGAACCAGAAAACAAACAAAAGCCAGAGGCGGCGGCGTCAGACCCAGAGGGGGAGCCGTCGAGCAACAAGGCCCAGGAGCAGGACTCTGAGCCTGGGCCCGCAGATGTGGCATCGTCCCCTGAGGAGGAGCAGCTGAAACCTCGCACCCGGACCTCAGCCGGCAAAGGCTTGTCTCGTCTCTTCACCTCCTTCCTCAAGCGGCGCTCCCAGTGCTCAGAGGGAGAAGGCTATGAGGCAGAGAAAGCCAAGGAAGAAAGAAACGACAAAGAAGAAAGAGCTGAGAAAGTAGAAGAAGAAAAGCAACCAGAAGTCAAGAGTGACGGGAAGGAGGCCAAAGCAGAAGAGGCAACGACAGAGACAAAAGAGATAAAAAAAGAGGAAAAGGTTGAAAAAAAAGAGGAGGAGAAAACTGAGAAAAAGGGCAGTAAGAAAAAGAAGAAGGAAATCAAGAAGAAAGTTGAGGAAAAGGTGAAAAAAGATGAAGGAAAAGTGAAGCAGGAAGAGAAAAGGGAAGAAACTAAGGAAGAGACAACTGTCAAAAACCAGGAAGAAGAAGAGCTGAAAGCCAAGGCAAAGGAAGAAGCTGTGGCTAAAGACGAAGGTAAGAAGAAGGAAGAAGGTAAAGAAGTCAAAAAGGAGGTGAAAATAGACAAAAAAGAAGCAAAGAAAAAAGAAAAGGAGGAAAAAGAGAAGAAGAAGGAAGAAGAGAAAGCAAAGAAGAAAGAGGAAGAGAAAGCAAGAGAAGCCGAAAAAGCAAAGAAGAAAGAACAGGAGAAGTCCAAAAAGAAGGAGGAGGAGAAAGCAAAGGAGGCAAAAAAGAAAGAGGAGAAAACAAAGGAGGAGAAAGCAAAAGAAAAAGAGGAAACAAAAAAGAAAGAGGGGGAAACAAAAAAGATAGAAGGTGAAACAAAAAAGATAGAAGGTGAAACAAAAAAGATAGAAGGGGAAACAAAAAAGAAAGAAGAAGAGACTTCAAAGGAAGCAAAAAAGGAGGAGGAGAAAAAGGCCAAACAGAAAGAGGAGAAAACAAATGAAGAATCAGTGAAGAAAGAAGAAAAGTCAAAAGAAGAAGCAAAACAAGAAGTTAAGGAAGAAAAGAAAACAGACAACAAACCAAAGAAAGAAGAAGAAAAGGGGAAGAAAAAGGACAAAGGGAAGAAAGGCAAAAAAGAAGGCAAGGTGTCTGCTGAGGAGCAAGTGAAGGCCCCTATTGCTGCTCCAGAGCCAGAGCTTAAGACAGAGGCAGACATTGAGCAGGCTCTGGACCAGCACTCACTGAGCAGTGCAGAGACACAGGTAGGCTGGTTTATAGTATAACCAATTATGTTTGTTTTTGTCCACAGCTTGGTTTGCATAAAGGAACAGGCACATCCTGTTATGCATGTTCTAGTGGGACCCCTGCACATCTGCACATTGTGATTGGTCCAATGCAGAGTTTTAAGCTTAACAAAAGTAAAAGTCTCCACCAGCCTGTAGCTTTGGGACGTTGTAGTCATGGAATATCCAGTAGCTTTTCTTTTCTATATAGTTATCATATCTTTTACTTATCTCCCTAAATTATTTTCATTAAGTTGTTTCTAATCTGCAAATTTATCCACATTTTAGCAAGCAAAGGGGGAGCACAAAGAAGACACTGCAGTAATGAAAATGCCGGAAGCTGCAGCAGAAGAAGAAGTGAAGGAAGACCCAGAGCAAAAAGAAGCACCAATAGAGGGAGACAAAGAATCAAAAGAAGAGAAAAAGTCAAAGCTGGAGGGAAAGAAAGCCACAAAAGATAAGAAAACGGAGGAGTCTAAAGGCTCTAAACGACAGAAGACCATGCAGTGCAAAGTCACGTTATTGGATGACGCTCTGTTTGAGTGTGAGCTTGATGTAAGAGGCCTTACAAATGACACTATGTTCTGTTGCTGTTATCACGGCTAAACATTAATATTTCTGTTGGCCTTTGTCTCTATTTCCTTTCTATAGAAACATGCTAAAGGCCAAGAGCTGTTAAACAAGGTGTGTGACCATCTTAATCTCCTGGAAAAGGACTACTTTGGCCTTACCCACTGGGAAACACCATCCAGCAAGGTACAGGTCATGTTGATACACGTGGCATGATATTGTGACTGTCAGTTTCAAGTTTTTTGTGTAATCAATAGTGTTTTTACTTTAGACATGGATTGACCCAACGAAAGAGCTTCGTAAACAGGCCACTGGTGGTGTCTATGACTTTACATTCAACGTGAAGTTCTACCCTCCAGATCCAGCACAGCTTACTGAAGACCTCACCAGGTAGAATTTTTGTTTATTTTTTATACTGAGGTTCTCTGCTGCGATGTTAAAAATGTTTGGACATATTAAATCAAGGTAATTCACTGTGTTCATTCTCGTCAGGTACTGTCTCTGTCTTCAGCTGAGAAAAGACATTATGCGGGGGGTTCTTCCCTGCTCCTTTGTTACTCTGTCACTACTGGGATCCTACACAGTACAGTCAGAGCTTGGAGAATATGACCCAGAGCTACATGGGCCAGATTATGTTAAGGATTTAAACCTGGCCCCTGGGCAGACTAAAGAGCTGGAGGAAAAAGTGATGGAGTTGCACCGTACATACAGGTGAGTCTTTGTTGATAACTCACTTAATACTTTTGAAACAAAATATCCCTCTTTCATTATTTCTGAGAATTGGATCTAGATTTAAGATCTATTTACAATCCATTTATTTCTCACTGCCTTTCCTCAGCTTGCAATAACTGTTTATTAAGACCTGTATGACAGTCTACATGGTTCATGTGTCTTTTATTGACATCATAATTCCTACGTTTACATCATTTTGCAGGTCAATGAGTCCAGCCCAAGCAGATTTGTTGTTTCTGGAAAATGCCAAGAAACTTGCCATGTATGGAGTTGACCTTCACCAAGCCAAGGTATTTTTAGTTGGAATAATAATGGTACTTCAGGTTTCGTTTTGCTTTAATCAAATGTGTTTCTCAAAACCTGCCTGCATTTCATAAGTAACAACATAATAATCATAATTACTACTTATTATCTGCGATTGTCAGATTTTATTAAAGATTGAGAGAAAATCCAATCAATAAAACCAATGACCCTAGTTTCCTGAAAGAAAGTCTGCCTCCTGGTGACCATATTCTGTAACTGCATTGCGTGTATTTGCAAAATGAACAGTGTGACTGTATACATGTTATTGTCCTGCCCTTCTTGCAGGATCTGGATGGTGTTGACATCACTTTGGGTGTTTGCTCCGGTGGACTTATGGTTTACAAGGACAAACTCAGGATCAATCGTTTCCCCTGGCCCAAAGTACTTAAGATCTCTTACAAACGCAGCAGCTTCTTCATCAAGATCAGGCCATCAGAGGTACATCAATATGCTGTGACTGTGACCTTACCACAACTTCATTTACTCAATATTAGTTTCAAAATGTAGTTTTAACCTCAGTTTTTGCTCGAAATATATTTTTGGATTAGATTTTTTGTTATGCTTTGTTTGAGCAAAGGTTGCTCTTTTTCACGTTTCAGGTTCTTCATACTCCTTTGTTTTATTAACATTTACCATCAATCTGCTTGTTCCCCTATAGCAAGAGCAGTATGAAAGCACAATTGGCTTCAAACTGCCCAACTACAAAGCCTCAAAGAAACTGTGGAAAGTCTGTGTTGAGCACCATACCTTCTTTAGGTAAAACACTTATTCTCACTTTTGAATCACACAACCTTGAACACCAACAGAGGTCCTCCTTGGACTGTGCCTTCCCTTGGGGACCTTCCTGAGAACCACAGACACACTAAGTTAAGAGAAAGGGCTAATTGGACACTTCAGTTTATGCCATACACTGGCTTTTTGGCAGTTTTACCTCAGCAAGAAAACCACAGACCCGTGGGAATTGAAAAATACATTTTTATTATGTTATTAAGGGCAAAGTTATGGCTAATGTTGTGACAAGGAAATTTAGGAAAGATTACATTATATGATTTTGTTGTGTTTTTACTAATTTGCTTGATAGCTTAAATTATGGTTGATAACAATATCAAATTTTGAATCCCTCAGGGTTTCAACAGTGGAGACGCCTTCATCTAGTCGCTTCCTTGTGCTGGGCTCAAAGTTTCGTTACAGTGGACGAACTCAGGCCCAGACCCGCCAGGCAAGCTCACTGATTGACCGGCCAGCTCCTCGCTTCACACGCTCTACAAGCAAGAGGCTATCTCGTACCCTGGATGGAGGTATGTGCATTGTGTGTAGATGCAGTGTATTTATCAAGAACTACACTAGTTTCATAAACTACTCTCTGACACATTTTGCCCATGCAGCTGGAGATGAGACTCTCCAGTTGTCGACCAGGTCTCAGGTTGATGATTGGTCGCTCTTTCTGGAGTCCGACATAAAGGTGTCCTCTCCTGAACTCTCAGGTACTAGGAGCTGTGTGGAGCTGCATTAACATATCTTGGCAAACTTACACTATCACTCAGTGCTTCATAGATCAAATAACAATCTTTTTGACACCGCTTCATCATCTTTAATGCTTCATCTTTAACTCATCGTAAAGTGTTACAAGATTTTGGCAACACACATGATTTCATTTTGCTTTCTGCTCTTGGATTGAATGCACTTCATGCATTCCTCACATTTTGCTTTGTACCTTAAAATCCTGACCTTCTGCTGTTTCTCAGTATCTGGCTGGCAATGTTGTTGTGTGTTGCAAAATGGGCATATTTTGCTGTTTGCTTTCTGTTCAACATAACTCTTTTATGGCAGTCCAGGAGACTGTCGAAGACGAGCTTAATGCTTTTTTAAGACTTGTGTGTGTTTCACAGCCAAAATCTGAGACATCTTTTCTTGCCCTAACATCCATTCACTAGACTTGAATGGTCTGGTATAAATGCTTGGATCATGGCTTGTTCAAAAACATGCTTAAAACACTGTGCAGCAATCACAGTGGCTGCCTCACATTATGTAAACGCATTACATAATGTCTTCACCTCATCATCTTTCCACAGCTAAAGAGAAGCCCTGTCAAACGGGCTTTCAAGTCAGTCAGCCACGGCAGGAGCTGGCATTTGATGAGCAGCAGCTGAGAAGAAAGAAGGACGAGTGGTCTGCTCTGCTTTATCGTCACCCTACTTTTCCTTTGGTCCCATGCTTTGATTTTGTAAAAGAGTCAGGTATCTTTCATCATAACACCTGGCAACAATCCATTGGCAATAATTCCAGTCTAGAATTTATATTCTCATTACACTTTTCAACATAGTGCTTATTTTTTATTATATTATTATTATTATTATTATTTTCTAATATGTTTTTATTATGCACTTCCCTCTGGTGTTGTCAGCCAAGCTTAGCTTGACAGAAATTAGCTCTCTAGAGAAGTTATTGCAACCTGTGCCAAAGCAGACAGATGACTGGTCCTTGTACTTTGACCAGAGTAGTCTATCCAAAGGGGACATTATTTTATGTGAGTGTCTAATTAAAAATGAAATCTATTTCTTTTGTCTACTACAAAGAGCAGATAATAAATACCCTGAACTATGTTTCTTGTAGACCAGCAGCAGCACCTGGAGAAGGAAAAGCAATCTGTTTATGTGATTAAGCAAGAAGTTACTACTGAGGAAGTCATTGAGAAGATGCAGGAAACTATTACTTTAGTTGACAAATTGAAGGAGGTGGATGTTTTGGAAAGGCGACTGAAAGAAGTGAGGGGTTTAGAGGAAAGACTCCAACAAGTGGAGGAGCTGGAAGACAGACTTCAAGAAGTAATAGAAGAGGAGCTAGGGAAGGAAGAGGTAGCTCGGCTTAAGAAAGAAGAGCTTTTAACAGAAGTTAAACCCACTAAAACCATTAGAATAACACAGATTAGAGAGGGTGAAGTGGATGACCTGGAGGATGAAATAAAGAGGGTGTTTTTAAAAGGCTTATTGCCCGAAGAGGAGGGGATCAAGTTGAAGCAGAGTATAATGGAGCCCACAGATAAGAGGGTGACAGTGGATAGTTTGAGAGAGCAGCTTGGTCAGATAGAGAAGGAATGGCAAGAGGATGTAGAGAAGGAACTTGGCCTTTCAGATATTGTCGACACTTCTGTAGTAGCGTACAAGAAGGTTGAGCAAAAGACTAAGAGCGTAACTATTGTAGATAAAAGAGAGCAGGTTGATTCAGAGCTTGTACTTGGAGAGAAGGTTGAGACCCAGATATGGAGTAAGACAGAAGTGATGGAGGAGAGGGGTTTCCGGTCTTTGACACCGAGACTCTGGAAAGAGAGTCAAACGCAGGGGGAAGAAAAAGATGCCTGGTTTATACGTTTTGATCATCTTCCATATGAGACTATTTTCAAACCCCAAGGTACAGTATACCATTAAATAACAGCTACAAAACTCCATTTTACATTTTTATTTAGTTAAGAATTTATTATTTGCCACCAGTGGTCTCTTTGGAAAGCGATCAGTTGGATGCAGACTATGTCTCTTCAAAGGTCACAGTTGCAACAGTTTTGGAGAAAATGGAGGTTTTAGTAGAAGATGGGAAAATTCAAAATGGAGAAAGGGTTGATCAGGAAATCCTTCCCCCACAATCTCTTGTACAGAGGGTCGACGAATGGTTTGTCTTGTTGGATGTTGTTCCCAGAGTTGTGCCATATATTCAACCAGGTACTGACTTTTTTCTCTGCTGCTTTGCTAAATATGGCTTGTTTTGTTTTTGCTGGCATAAATTTTTATTCAAAGTATTGATGTAGCAGAAGCCACATAAAGCCTACTTTTATTGAATGGAAATTTCAGTTTTGCTTTGTTGTACAGTGTTGGTTGAAGGGAGAGAAATGAAAGGTCAAAGTGAAGACCTAGCGCTGCTGAGGGCTGTGAAAGAAATAGAAGATGATTGGTTTGTCCCATTTGATGCTTCCCAGAGAGTACTGTTATATGTGCCCCCAGGTATGACTGTCTTTTCCTCGTGCAAACTCTTGCTTTCTTTATTTCAGCTTGTAATTATGTTATTTTTGTTAATGCTTAGCGACAATAGATGAGCATGCTGAGGACTACGCTGATGAGAGCGTTTCATCCGAGACAGTAACGTCTAAAAAGAAGGTTTTAGTTGAGGAGATCATGATAGTGCAAAAAGAGCCTCTCGAGATGATCATGATGGAGCAGAAAATATCTCAACCAGACACAGAAAGAGAAGACGAATTTATTGTGTTTGACGCTCACTCTAAAATATCTCCAGATGTACCATCAGGTAGCAGTGTTTTTATGTCGCTTCTGTCTTTCTTTGCTCTATCCTATTTTAAGTTTAAGTTTCTAATCATGCTTTGTTTCTCAGTGGTAACTGTGGCTGAATATGGTCAGAGTTACGTTGAAGAGGCAGTGACATTCAAACAGACGATGAAGATTGTAGCTGAAGAGATCACTGAGCAGAAAAGACCCAGCCCAGGCATACCAGAGCAGAAGATCTCTCAAACCTTTAGAGAAGTTGAAGATGATTGGTTTACCCTATTTTATGTTACACCTAGAGAAGTTTTATATATGCCACCAGGTATAAATAGTATATCATCAATTTTCATACTAAAATATATATCTATGCCAAGTATGCCATACACATTACTTAATGTTTAACTTATTATTTTCAGTTCCTTTGGGGATTTCTAGTGAAATGTTCCTAAAACCTAAACCTCAATTTGAAGTGCAAAGAATAGAACAGAAGGTTGATCTAGGAGAGATGAGACCAAAGCCTTCTCAGTCATTGCCACAAAGAGATGATGACTATTTTGTACTGTTTGAGGTGTGTCCAAAGAAGGCAGTCTTACATCCAACAGGTACATGGTTTACCTTTCTAAAAGAATGCTTTTAAATTTAAACATTTGGCCATTTACACACTGAATACAGCCAATTGATCTATCTGCTAGTCTCTCCTGTTGAACCTCTGCCGGATATGAGAAAAACCTTTGATGCCGAGGCGACAACCGCTGAGACTAGATCACGGAAGTTGATAATTGGTGAGGATAAAAGGCAAGATGAAGCACGTCTGTACGAAATTAGACCAAAGCCAATTGCACCTCGGGCAGAAAGAGAAGGAGGTGACGATTGGTTGGTCCTGTTTGACCTCATCCGTGACATGCCTGTTGTGAAGCCAAAAGGTACTGCTCGTTTCCTAAAAGTTAACTGAAAACATGGCCTCCACGTATATTTAAAAGCTCAACAACGTCCTGGATTTGATCCCTTCTTTGTGTTAGTTGCTGTTAGCGATATGGTAGCAGCCATTGAATCGAAACAAAAAATCCCCACTGAAGATGTAAGGCCACCTGTGTCAGTTTTGAAGATAAAGCAAGCACAACCAAGAAAGACTGATGACTGGGTTGTCTTGCTTGATGTTTCACCAAAAATAACAGGTATTTTTCACTGCGTAAGTCCTAGACGTTGGTAGATTTCCTAAAGAGGCTGTGGTTGATTAATGATTTTAGTTTTTTGTATTTTCTATCAGTAGCAGAGGATAAAGCAGTCTCTCTTTATACTGAAGTAAAATCTACTCAAGCAGAAACAGCCAAAGTGCAAACAGTGCAGCAGAGAGTTACTATAACTGAGGAAAGATGGGAGGGGGCAAATGTGCGACAGAAAAGACCACCTCCTCCAGTGAGAAAGGTGGATGATGATTGGCACATACTCCTGGATAAGGCTGTTAAAACACCAGGTATAATAACATTAAACTGTACATCAATTCCTTTCTTTTAGTCTGTTGTTTTGGTAATTATTGATGTATTTGCAATAGTGTCCATCCCTGGCCGCATCCAGTTTACAAAAGAAAGCAGAGTTCAGATGAAAACCAGGGTCACTATTTCTGAGTTGCAACCACAGTTTGAGAAGTGGATCCTTGAGGAAAGACGTCCTGTTTACTCTTATAAGAGTGATGATTGGTTTGTTCTACTAGATGGTGGCATCAAGAAGTCAGGTATTTGATAGCTTGTTGTTTGTTTTTGTTGCCATGTGCGGCTAATACAACCTCATGCTTGAAGCTTTGATGGAAAACCTATTAACAGCAAGTCATAACTGTATGACCATCATAAAATCTCCTCGTCACAAGTACTACTTACACCTCTGGCACTCTATATGTACAGCTTTTCAGTGGTAAAGCTGTACTGAGGGTTTTTGCTTATTGCAGTTAATATCATCTCCTTGCTTTCCACATGGTGGATATTCACTTGAGGCACCACACTCTTTCTTGTTTCTGCTTGTCCGCTCATGAAACAAAGTTAAGGATCCATTTAAGGTACAGTATATACTGGCAGAATGTTAACCGAAACACATCCATCACAGTAAGTATGGACATTTTTGTGAGCTTTATTTGTGTTAAACTAACAATGCATTGTACTCGATAGATTGTTTGGTATTATGGTCTTGACACAATGTTTAATTTACTTTTAGTGACCACACAGAGGGGCGCCCGTCCTGTCAGTGCACCAGTGTTCTCCCAGGCTGCCCTGGCAGAGGCAGGGATCCCCATGGCCCCTCTTGACCAGCCCCAGACCTCCACTCCCATCAAGGTCAGCCGTCAGGAGGAAAGGAGGCTGGAGGTTACCATAGAAACAATGGAGCCTTCAAAAATGGAGACTGTGGCTGAGGTCAAGGTAATCACTACTTTTATTCTGTGTCACTGATACAAGCTTTATCTAAACTATTTGTACAGCTGTTGCCATCACAGGAAGTCATTAGAGTGACGTTTTTTAAATTACTTTTTCATTTCTGAGTGCTCCTCAGTAGTAGTCCCTAGCAGAGATTTTCTCTTTATGGCAATGTGAACTGTGTTTGTCTTGCTGCTGTAGCCAGCAGAGTGGAGGGTTCATAGAGAAGTTAAACCGGCCTTGATACCTATCATCAATGGGGACATTAAGGTTAGTCTCAGACTATGAGACTTTGGCTTTGCTGTGTCAATGTCAAAGCCAACATGCAGAGGATGCTAATATGTGTTCCTCTCTCCTCCTCGGAGTAGCACGAGAGCAAAGTCACAACCATGGAGGTGGTGCGAACGCGAAAGGTCAGATTCTTAGTCATATTGCAGATTGTTTGTAAAGGCCATTTGAAGCTTCTCATTTAAAAAGTAGTGTCAAACTCTTTTCATGTTGTGCTTCCACACAGCTAGATCTTTCATGAAACCATCTGGTTCGATGCACATGGCACATATTTGTAAGAAAATATGAACATGTTAGCCGCCATTACAAGAATAGTACTCTATTTGACCTATGTGGCCGAGTAAATAAAAAACAATATTTGTTTTCTCATTGCTTGCTGGAATGCACATGCATGATTAAAGACACTGTAATAGTTCAGCATGGTGGCTTATGTTTTATCATATTTCTGTCACATCACCATTTTTTAAAATTAGGAATATGAAAATGATAAATTATTTTATTATTGTTATTATAATGATTTTAAGCATATTAAAGCTTTAGATTCTTTCTTTCTGTAGTACAGTGCAGTAACTTGGCCCATTTTTTTGCATGCAGCATTGTTCTCACTTCTATTAACTATGTAGACACTTTTGTTGAACGCATGCCTAAGGTGTGGAAGCTTGATGCTGATCCTACAGTAAAGTAAAAACCAAACCCACACTTTTTTTTCCTTTTCATTTTTCACAGAAAAGAGCAAAGAGAATTGAGGGTGACTCAATTTATATGAGGCATAGCATTTTAATGTTGGAGGTTTGTATCTTTTCTGGAAATGTCAGTCTTGAGCTGTTTTTTTTTTTTTTTTTGCTCTCTTGCTCATTGGCTGCGCTTTAACATCACGCTTGCATGTGGCTTGATTGGCAGTCACACTTTCTGCATCCAAATGACACGACTTTGTAGACAACCTGATAAATGTGTTTGGTTAAAGCAACATAACTGTTTGTTTCAGGAGTGTGCTGTTGCATCAAAGTCTTTGACATTGCTGTTATACACAAATGTGAGGAAGCCCTTAAGTCCATTAAGCTGTCCCTTATCAGCTTTGACATGGGATCAGTGATTTTACCATATCAGGTTAAAAAGTAGACTGTTGTATATCCTCTATTCAGTCATTTCAGTCAGTGTTCTCCTTTTTATGCTTTTGCTTCTTACAATTACTGTTGCTTAATTTGATTTAGCATTTTAATCTAATACAACTTTTGTGTGTTGTATAAAACCAATAATTTAAGGAACACTTACCGAGTTGCTCTTTAGCACACTTTAGCCATAAAATCCAAAATATTATTCTGAGATATTACTGCACTCGTTGTCAAACCACACTTGCTCCTGACCAACTTGGTATCATAAGTTGCTGTTGTTGCTTTTGTTGCTTTTGTTTTGTCTTATAAAATTAATGTTTTTCTCACAAAGGCTTTGTACATTTCTGCAGTCATGTCTTCACCCGCTCTTTGATTTACAGCCTGTGCTCAAATGGCAATATACTGCAAGCCTAATTTTATAGATCAGTAAAATGATGTATAGTTTATAACTCCTGTTGAATAATGTCTCACTGTGAAGTTACTTCTGAAACTTCTGTACACCCCCACTCTACTCCACTCTAATCTATTTAATCAGCATTCCCTATTAATGTGTAATTTAAATCATAAATTAACCTGCTTCTGCATAAGGTTGTAAATAATAAATGTACAATTAGTAAAATGTACCATAACTTAACAATTATTGTCTAACTTTTTCCTTCTCCATTCATTTTCTTTCTTTCCAAATGCCCCTCACACTTATCCTTGTCAAAACCTATCCCTGTCATTTCATCAACACTCTCACCTTCTCCTGCTCCACTGCCTTCCTTCTCCTCTATACTATGCTCCCTGTAGGAGTTTGATAAACCTAACGAGGACTTGCTCCGACATCATGCCAGCATCAGTGAGCTCAAGAGGACCTTTATGCAGGCTGTCCCAGAGTCAAAGCCTAGCGAGTGGGACAAGCGTCTGTCCACACATTCTCCTTTCCGCACGCTGGGAATTAATGGTCAACCTCTGCCCGGTGCAGATGGGGTAAGTCTCCTGCAGCTTTTTCACATAATTTTTATTTTATTTTATTTTATTTATCATGGGTATTTTATTTTGACAGTGTTCATTTTAATGAAAAATATTGCTGTTGATGTGTTTGGTCTATTATTGACATGTTTTGCTCAGTATGAACTCGTTGTCTGTGTCTGCATGTACTGCATTGGCCTTTGATATGCATTGCATGCATGAATAAAGAATGCAGTTGGACTTATTTAAGAGGGTCTAACAAACCGGAGTCAGTGTGGCTGAGGCATCAACTGTAACACTTTAGCTGATTGTGTATTAGATGCCTCTGATACCACCTGATTCCAGACTGACTGACTGACCAGAAGACTTGCTGCATGACTTCAATGGTCCACCTTTTTGGATTTTTGCACGTTTAGACAATGAGCAAAATACAATGTTACTTTTTCTTTTCCTTTTCCTCTGTCTTATCTACTTTCTTTTTTAACCCTTCCATGCTTTCTTTCACATTGGATTTTTCTTCTTTTGATAAGCGAAGAGCCACGGCCTCTTTTACATCAGACATTTCCTACTCAATTTTAACTCCCACATGAGCAGCAGCATGATACTAATACATTATAATTCATTGACGTGAATGCTGTAAACAGGGTAATTATCTGTTGAGATTATTGTTACTTGGCCTTGGAGCATTGTGTTTACTCAAAACAGGCCACACTCCATGTTTACTTGGAGAAGTGACTGCCTCAGAGTACATTATATTGTCAGGATGCATTAGAATCATTGTTGTCAAGGTTTCACACAACTAAAATAGGCCGGTGTTACTAAAAGAGTTTGTCTCATTCATCAAAGTTTAATTGAATATAGTGGATAAAGACTCTTTTTCTGGGCAGATAATACTGCAAACCAATTATATAGACGATAAATCTCATAGTGGTCCTGGCTTACAACACAGTGCATTTCTTACACATGTGGATGACGTTCTGTCTTTTCACAATCATACGTTAACAACCATGGGAAGGGCGGCATGTTAAAATGCATGTCTCAAAACCTTTCCATGCTCTATACAGCAAGTAATGCATCCGTATTATTTTGGTCCATGCACAGGCCGTCTGTTAATGACTTGAGAAGAAAGCAGTTGTTATTGAACTGTTTAAGTGTAGTTCACTGTCAGTCATTTCAAAGCTCCTCCCTGTCATCTCTCCCACCGGCCCCAGTTTGTCATCCGTCTCCCTCGCGGCCCCCTGCTCGACTTCTACTCCAAACGCAGCTGAGGGGCCATCTCGACACCCTGCGGAAATCCCACACAGGTGTGAATGTGAGCCGCGGAACCTGCACCATGTCATCTACCCATCAACCACTTGCTTCTTCTTCTTCTCTCCTTCCTTCGCCTCTGCAGCATCACTGTAGCATTCCTCACCACCACTCATCTTCTGCCCACCTTCAGAAGCTTTTTATTTTTTTTACTTCTGTGGAACAACTTTCACTCTTGTTTCCCAATGTGCTACTATTTCTCTGGTTTCTCCAAACCAGAAACAGACCTGTGCTTTAAAGACTTTAGGACTGGAATTTTCAATACTTTTAATGTTTATGGGACTCAAAAACTACCAAACTTACCTTACCTGACCTGAGGATTTGTAACATTTTATTGTATCACTGTGATCTTACTTTTATACACACTTTAAGGTACATTAGTTGTCACTGTAAAGAGTAGCCTTCCTGGAGTAAGCACTGAATGGTTTGCATTTACTGGGAAACAGCCATATTCTTTATTGTGATGATAACTTTAGGCAGCTTAATACTTATATTTATATATTCATCCATTTGTACTTTACTAGTATTTCTAAGAGGAGTGGGTAGCAACTTGCATGACAATCAATCAATGACCAAATATTAAAAGGCATTCCATATACAGTACATTTAATTAATTGATTGATACTTTCAGGTGCATATGTTACTTTTAACTTATTTTTTATTAGGCCATTGTCATCTGTCAAAAATAGTAGTTTCCATTACTTTTTTTTCTCCATTTATTTGCTATTGACAATTTTATTGTGTTACTTAATCTGTTCACATTTATAGGATAAACACACATGGCAACATTATCCCAATAGATCTGTGGTGACTTATTATTAATAAATGCCCATATTAAGCATGCATGGATGCATATATTGAAAGTCTGTGTAAGTATGGCTTGCTCTACATTACAGAAAGTTACATAGTTATTGTGTTATGTCTTCTTTTAGAACATTTGCATTAGCCCTTTGTGCAGTGGTTCTGAGAAAAATACAACACATGAGGAAACCGGGAGCAGTTTGGGCTCTTCGGGCATTTCCAGTCTCACTGTCAGCCACAAGAGTGAGCCTGACAGGGCAGAAGCCAGTGATGCAACAGATTCAGCAGAATTGTGTGATCAAGATGTGGTTTTTGAGACCTCTTTAGTGCCTGTTGTGGAGGTAGAAATGGCCCGGCTGCCTAGCTCCCATCACGAGTTCCCCTGTAAAGTTTTAGCTGCAACCCAGTTGAAAGAGGAGCAGGAGCACGAAGGATCAGATTCTGGAGTGTCGGAATGCTCTGGGACAATAGCTGGATCGTCTCCAGTCTCCTATTTCAGGAGTGGCGGTCCCCAGGTCATACGCTGCTTACAGGTAGCCTCCTGTCTCTCAGGGTGATTCTGTCTCTGCTTGGTTACTTTATTAATAATGGATGCCACACTTGTACACACCTTTGCAGCAGCCTTTTCTTAATCAAACCACAGAATAAATACCGGTTTCAATGGTCGTGTTGATCTACACCAACTTGGAATGCTGCACAGGTGTGTGCAAAATTGCAAAATACTTAACTTTGGTGATGGGCAACACATTTCTGGCACATTTGCTCTGACCTTCCTCTCTTATTCTAATTCATTTAATGCTTTATATACAATTCCCATTCCTCTTGGTAATAGTTGTCAGTGTATTAACTGACCCTACTATTGCTTGTATAGTTTTAATTATGAATCATTTAGTGAGAGGAAAATAATATTGTTGTGTTGACCAGAGGGAATGACTTGCATGGCATGATCTGATTGCTGTGTGGTATTAAGTGTCTGTTAAACAGCCACTCATGGGGCTATGCTCCCATCCACAGCCCCCTTTGGTGCAGACCCAGACAGTTACCATCACAGCTGAGTCCAACTCCTTATCCAGTGGCATCTCTACCACAGAGGTCCCTATCGTCCCAACTCAGACCTTCACCTATGAGTCTTCAAAGGTAGGGGCTCCAGCACCTGCTCAGCCCAGATCTGTATCAGCCAAATACACTTGCACAGAGATGCACAAATTCACCATTTACCCAATGCAGGTCTGGGAGGATCAGGCCCGGGGCTCCAAAGTGAGCAAGACAAGGGCTGAACAATATCATCATATTTTACTTATAATGTACCACTTTTCCCACAGGTCACTGTTGATGGGACAGATGAAGATAAAGATGGTTCATCTGTGTCCAGCATCAAAACTGTTACCTCGGAAACTAGTGGCACCACAATCACCACAACTACCACTCACATCTCAAAGGTAAGTGCTGTAATACTCTTATTTGCTGTTTTTTTTGCCTTTGCATTAACTTTACCCCACTCTGCCAGGTTGTGAAAAGTGGATCATCAGAGACTCGTGTGGAGAAGAGAATTGTCATAACTGCAGACCCTGAAATTGAAGAAAAGGTAAAACTTTCCACCATCACCAAGCAGACATAAAATATGTTATTGCTATGGCTAATCAACATACTTTTTTACAGGGGAAAGATGGCGGTGCATCTGCATTGTAACTGAATCACTGTTATATTTCTTATGTTTGTCAATGTGCATCTTTTCTCCTGCAGCACACACCACACAGTTGTCAGCACTATCTGCCCACACATAAAAAAGTAATAACTTTCATAAATTAATGGAATATCTTGTTAGATAACTAGTAGGCATTTGTTTTCTTTTTGTGTCAGCCTTTTTCAATAGGAAACACACGTTTTTTCTTAATTCTGCAACATTTCCAGCTGAGTAATACATTTGTTTGCTTTTACATGATTTTATTTAGTGGTTTTTACATGCTTTTATACAAACCATTCTAGTTTAGGCAACATTATCTGCATTTATTCCCTTGGTGCTACATTTATGATTCAAGGGAATTCTGTGTTTTTGTTGTTGTTTACATGTTTAATTACTTTAGGAGAGACATTTTGACATACCTCACATCAAAATGTGAACAAAGATATTCTGTGCCCAAATTTGGACAGCTGTTTGGTTTTGTTCACTGCTCAGGTACAAAAACAAAATATATAATTTCTTCCCTGACCAGCCAAGTAGCTTAAAATTTGTTCTATTTTGAAATATTTCTCTATTTTATAGAATTATTTTTTTATAGCAATTGTAAAGTTGAGGTTTTTAAGTTATACATATCCATCTCCTCATGAATTGTGGGTTACTGTCTTGTTTGACAACATTTGGAATCATTCGTTTTTTTAATACCCATTTGTCTTGCCTAATACATTTTCCTGTTCTTGTGAACCACCACATCTTGTATTTTACTAAAAACACTTGGCAATGGTGTGCTTCCCTCAATTTTGTGTTCAGTAGCATGGAACTCTTGCTTTCCATACATTTGGTCAAATTTACCAACTCTGGTCTGTATATCTCAGGTTTTGATATTTTTCATAACAGTCCAGACCTTCATATCTTTGTAAGAATCATGTTCATATATGTACATCCATCCTCACTTTAAATGTGCATTCTTGATCAACCTGATTAAAGTCACTAATATCCCAGTCACTGTCAACATGCACACTCAAAGTGAAGGCAGCTTTCACAATGTATATGGCTTTCGGGACACATTGTTTTATATATGTTCTACTTATACAGTAATTTATTTGTAAAGCAGGAACATTTTTGTGTATCTAGATGTACTGAAACTTTCCAACACAGATTTTGTGCTAGAGGACACCATATTATATGTATTGCATTCTTTATCAAGCAACTAACTTTGTAAAACCTTTGTACTACATAGCCTACTTAGAGCACTCTCTCACTTGCTGTTTTCTGTACTTTACCGTAGAAAGAAACAAATGCTTAATATATCAATCTTTTTAATGGCATGTTTGTTAGCAAACTGTTTAAACCCCAAATAAGCCATTTGTATTGTAGCTACATGAAAATTATAAGTAGAACCCACCTGAAAATAGTTTTTTAGACCATGGAAAATATTGTTGCTTTGTGAATTATTCCTGTCTTTTTATGAAGAAAATAAATAAAATGTGCATTTTGCATTTTTTGATATTTCTACACTCATACATTTTTACACTCAAGTGCCACTGTGATTGCTTGGCAGGGACCTAGTGTGCATGTTTTTGAAGGGTAAGGGTAATGTCAGCACCCAAAGGAAACACAAAAAAGAAGAAAACATGCAAGTTCTACACAAGGCACTCAGCTCGACCCATACATGACTATACATGAAGGCATAACAGATAAAGCAGAGTGAGCCCAACCAATTTTCTTTGGGTCTGTTTATAATATTTATAGTAAATGGTGGAATATGGACAGTCTGAATGTGTCATTAGTAGGATATGCACAGGCAATTATTTTAATATAATCCAATGTTTTAACAAGTAGTTAACAATATTTGAGTCCAATGACACCTAACGGATGGTTTTGACTGGACTCTTGAAGCTTGATGCAGCCTGAAGTTGAAGCTGATAGGCCATTGGGTGAATTTTGAAACCATATAACCTGAGAAGAAAATGCATAACATGTATTTAATCAGAGAATACTACACTTCAGAGCATTTATATTTACACATTTTGTTTCATACAGTAATATTAAAACGGTATTAAATGACCATGTTATTGCAAGCCAAACACACCTAGGCACAAATTGGTTGGCTGGTCGCTTTGGACGGTACTCTGGGTGCACCATAAAAAGCATGTGAGGGAACCCTGTGCCAAAGTAGGCTCCATCTGTGTGGTGGTGTCTGGAGGATTTAGGTGTGTACACGTCCATGCACTTAGGACAGTACAGTTTTACCATTGCTTCTCCTGGAATGTCTGACAAACCTGTATTAAATAAGAACAGGAGCACATTTTTAAATTCAAAGCTCTTAAATTTAGTAAATTTATTTTAAACCTACCAATGGGTAGCATAGGTTGATTCTCACAATAGACTCTTGGGCAATAACCAAAATCACCTTGTTGATACTTTTCCAGCTACAGAACAAAATGTCAATTAAAAGCAGAAAAGAATGCAAAGACATTAAATATTTTATGACCTACCATCTGTGCAATGCCTCTGTTTGTGAGGATGTAACGAGCATGTATAAGACCATATAGCATTTCAGCTGCTTGCTCTATCAAGTCGCTCTGGTTGGGATTGTCTTCAACTTCTTCATCTGTCAAAGCAACAAAGATTTATGCAGTGTAATACTTAGTAGTGTAGTTTAAAATAGTTTTTTTTTCCTCACCTGGTTCTAAGTCAAGGATCATGTCCAGAGCCTGTCGATAATGTGGGACCTGCTCATTTAATCCTGTCAGATTAAATTTGTCCTGAATGTAGTCTTCATCAACCTGCGGTTCACAAATCCATTACTATCTATTAACAGCAGTGCTATGAGACATTGATGGGGAAATTGTTCAGTGGATTCATAGGATGCAGTCTAAGGATGCTGGTGATAGACTAAGTAATATGCAATGGTCAAGTAGCTACTATTTGTAGTGTTTGCCTATTTGATATTGTGACAATTGTATTTTTTAATAAATGTTTTAAACAGACGACATTGTGTCAAGGAATTGCGGAAAAATATGCAGAAAAATAGTCAAATGCAATTGCAAATTGCAATCGTGAAAACAGCAGTCAACTTTAACAAAGGCGTTTATCATGTGAACTTTTAAAGCTGTGTCTACCTTGTTGTAGAAAATAAATGAATGTAAACTGGACCTAACCTCACAGAAGAACTCGTTCCCCCTAAGGCCACAAAACCAGGAGATCCAGGACACCTCCTCCGAGCTACTCATCCTTCTGACAAAGGAAAACAAGATTCTTTCAGGATTCTTGCGTTTCAACGGTATCCAACTGCTGTGTGTTGGCACCAGTTTGCACCACAGATGGCAGAAAATACTTTTTTTTTCAGAAATTTGCACACGTTGCAAACACATCTAAGACGGCTCATACTTGTTCGTCTGTGTTTAATGGTGTCATTTAATGTGTACCTATCACTAATAAAATAAACTACGTTTTCTTACCTGTTATTGCTATGTACTAGTTTTAGCTAACTAGTTATAGCTGCTAAGATAGCCTTTGAGTTAGGTTAGCGTTACCTAACATGTTAGCTGCGTTGCTAGCATCGCCTATTAACGTGTAGTTATGGTAACCAAACGTGAGCATTTATTATTCATTTGGAGCCTTTATTTAGTTACATTTAGAATACATAATGTGTAATGTAATGCTAACTACGTCTGATTTACCTTATGTCTTTATCAGGTCATACATTAACTCTTCCGAGCTTTTCTTCCTCAGTGCACCGCCGACTAACCGCTTTTCCGGTGTTTTCCGAAAAATTCAAAATAATACCGTGAATTAAACTATTATATACACAGTACAAAATACATAAAAATTAGTTTAATACACAATAATGAAACCCTAGTCCCTTATCTCACCGGGTTATCATCCTTGGGGCCTATGGATTTATTTTTATTTGCATAAAATCACACATGTAAAGTCCCAGTTTACACATTTGTGGCATTTCAAAAATGTAGTTACAACTTACTTTACTGTAGCCAAAGCTAAAAAATTATGTTAGTATAAATTTGGATGACAGTTGAGTTGTTTTTAAATAGACACTAAAAAAAGGAAGTGAGATTAAACAATGATATGTTTTCTCTTCCCATTTCCTATAGCCTTGAATAAGAATTAGGGAAACATAAAGACAGACACAATGCAAACAGAACATAGTTGCAATGTAAAATGGCTCAGATTAGTTGACTTTGTCTACCTGTCCATGGCCTTTGTAAAAGTATTCACTTTACAGCCTCATCTATGGTCTTTCATAATATTTCTATTTATTCTATTCTTTGAAGTAGCCTGTATATTAAAAGCAAAAAGTGATTTTCTGTGACTGATTTATCTTTTACTGATGGTAAACAAAATGACAGAGGGTTAGGAGGTTAAATAAAATAAGCAGCTGTATCAAGGCAGATCTGAAAAGGTTTTCCGACCAGGTGGACCTAAGTCTTCCTGCCCCTGCTCTTTTCCCATGCCTTCGAACATCAGGATCCTATAGAGGACAGTTCAAGTTAATCATGAACATATGTTAATGGAATTGTGTGTTTTATGTTGCCTAAAATAAGCTAAATGAGACCACTTATTTAGTAACACAGAGTAATGTCCAGCATAGAAGCTCATACAAGTCTGTTCTCTGTCTCATACTCACAGCTTCAGAATAGCGTTTCTTTTTCCCAGCATCATATTCAGAAAGTCGTGGTAGCTGATGGTGTCCTTTGTTGACCCTCCAACCACCTCTGCCATCATCTTTTTGAGCTCCATGTGAGTCTTGGCCATCCCAAGTTTCTCAAGCATCCGTTTCAGACCCATTAAGTCTGCCAAAATGTAGAAAGAGTTTTTCTCCCCATTTATTTGTTTATATATATATATATATATATATATATATATATATATATATATATATATATATATATATATATATATATATATATATATATATATATATATATATATATATATATAAAATCAGCAGTTAGTTTTTTTTTTATTGGTGTTTAATATTTGTATGATTACCTATCTCTCCTTTGTCATTAAGGTCAAACTCCATGTATTTTTCTACAATGTAAGAGGATATTATTTCATAATTGACAACAATAAACACATAAAAAAAGAAATAAAATCTATACACCATACTTTTAAACAGCTCAAGGTTTGAAGCAAGTTCTTCCTCTTCTACATATTTTGGATCTGAGAGAAAAGCCTAGGGTAAGGAAAAGAAAAATAACTACACACTTTAATCCAGCTATGTACCAATATTGTTAGGCGGTGTCTGGGTCTCATGTGACAAATGATCTATAATCAGTCAAGAATTGCACTCACCTCATTGATAGAGTTGAGTTTTTCCTCTTGTTGGGACTTAAGGAGACCAAATGCTTTACCACCTTCAAAAATCCAACATAAACCAATCATGTGTAAATAAAATATACTAAGAAGGACGAAGAGAGAGAGATAAACTGACCTTGAGCACGGTCCATATTTGTGCACTGTGAAACCACGTCAGAGTGTGAACAGTTCTGGTGTTGTACTTAACCAGAAGGGGAAGTGTGGGATGTGAAAAAAGTTTCACTACGAAAGCACTCTTACAATTGACACAAGATTTAACCAGGTAAATGAGTGATTATAATGACAGTGTCACAGCAATTTCTATTTAGTAATTTTTCAGGAAGAACTTTTGCAGATTTACTGAATATGAAAGGAGATGATTTTAAATTTGTATTATATTCCTAACAATAACTTGAGTTTAACAACATGGTGAGTCAACACTTGTCTTGATGCTGCCACTCAGTGGCGCAATAGCACTCTTCAAACAAGCCTACTTGAAAGCAGCAAGTCTTGGAGAAGTGAGAATAGGTGGAGACACACACAAAATACAACTTAAAAGTACATGACAAAACAATAAACTTGAGTTCCTGTACCAAGCAACTATATATTTTGTGTATAATGTTACGTTTTAACATTTTGTTTTGTCTGTCTGTACTTTACTTCTTGGTGCAATCTGAAAGCAGAGGTGAGTACACAATGGAATTTCTTCATCAGAATAATTGTTCTGCCTCCTTAATAACTTTTTATGTTTTGCCAAGCCTTATCTACCATGTTTTTGTTGTTATTATTTTTAAAGATTGTAACCCACTTTCTGCGACAATGACCGCGTCTTTAGATGAAGATGTAACTTTCCCTTGCTTTGACCAGAAAGTATCAGTTCCTAAGGACTGCTACAGGGTCAAATGGGTGAAATATTCATCAGGTCATGGATCTCGTCAGTCTGACATTCTTGCCCGACCTAAGACTCCGAAAATACATGATGCAGATCGAGTTAAATGGGAGGCTGACAAACACGGACAAATGTTTCTCTTACTTACTAAAGTAAAAAAATCAGATGAAGGACTGTACAGCTGTGAAATCTGGAGTGGCTGGGAGTGTATACATGCCAAAAATATCTCCTTAAAAGTAAAAGGTAAAATTGGATTTTTTAAGTTTAAATATTTTTTACTTCTACCATCTACAGCCAGACTTAACCTGCACATCTTCCAGATTGCCAAAGCAAAGTAAAGACAGCAACAGCTGGTTCATCCTTCACTTTGGACTGCTCAGCAGAGTTAAATGAAAGTCCACAGAATGTGTCCTGGTCGCTGCTACAAGGAGGCAACCCAGTGTCACTCAGTACTGAAGGGTTGGAAAGGAATGGGACATTAATTCTCAGGACGGTGTTTGTCAATGACAGCAGATGGTTCCGATGTACGTACATGCTTGGACACATGCAGCGCTGTCTGGACATCAAACTTAAGGGCCAAGGTGAGTTTAAAATTCTTAGGGTGTTATCACAAATTGCATCTTAAATCACTAATGTATATTTACTGTATTGTTTAGGGTCTTCAGGAGAGTCCACAACAAATGCTAATCCAGGTCTGTATAAATAATGTGTCATCAGAATCTGAGGTTAAATCAGTCCCTTTATTTATTCATTTATTTATTTATTTTTCTGCACTGGCAGACAAGGCAACTGTTCAGATCCTGCAGTATGGAAGTGGGAAAGGCTTCACTGCAGTGCATTTAATTCCACTGATTATTGGGATTGCAATGATAAGTGCTCTGATAGGAGCTGTCATTTACTACAAATATAAGAAGAAAGGCCCACAACAAACACAGGGGAACCAAGGTTTGTTTGGCTTCAAGTCTGTCCTTTTTGACACAAACTGACTGTGTGTTGATAGTGACTCTTGTTATTCAGAATTCGTGGAGGATGTTGTGGCGTATGATGTTATAGATGACTTTTTAAATTCGGGGGGTGAGCACTTTTTCAATTTATATCACAAATATTTCTTAAAATACTAAGGATTATCTCTGACACATTCTGACTTTTTCCTCATAGAGTATTCCAACGAATCCAGTCTGCAGCAGGAATTTGAGGACAGAGACACATGCTCTTATAAGTAGCATGTTGTGCAGCTAAATTAAGAGTAAGAGTCCATTAAATAATTATGTTTATTTTCATTTTTATTTCAGTCTAGGATAGGAAATTACTGCCATCAAAATAAAACTTTGTGACATTGCAACCCTGTTCATATTTTCATGGTCTGGTCTGTGCAGCCATTTCCATGTTGTGCTAATTCACTGCCTGTAGCAAATCATAGAAACTGTCTGTTGATGTGGCATCTTCTACTTTGCGTTCATGTTCAAAAGCTTGCTCATCTTCATAAACATGTGTCTGTAAAAAGCAGTCATTTCAGTCAAATATAAATATATTTGATTTTACCAGTGTGATCTCTTGAGCTTTTTTCTTACCATTCCAATATGGGCTTGGGTATTTCCTGCAAATACACACCATCCTTTTAGTCATAGCTTTACATAGTTACCTTTGCTTTTATTATATCTGCAACCAACTTCTACCTGCATCCTTGTTGTGCTTCCTCTTTAAGTACATCCAGAACGCTCCTGCAGCAGCAAGGCACATTAGGCCTAGAGGCAAAGCTATCCACGCAGGGCTATGCAGAGCTTAGAACATCGTTTTTCTATCATTATTCCCTATCTCCACTGTCTCATATTGTCACAAAAAGATCAATAGTATTCTACTCACAGTTTTGCCACTTCTTTGTTGCCACCACAGCACCTTCCCTACGAGCAGAGCAGACACTTTCATCTGGACTCAGTGCAACATTAGGGATATATATTTTGTTTATGAGAGAGCCATTGACATTTATTAAACCACTCGGCGTGTGGAGATTGTTTTCAGACCAAGTTAGATTGAAGTCTTTTTCACAAGTGCTATTTGCACAAGTGAGCACACAAGTCAATGTGGCATTTCCTTCTGAGTCAAACTCTGAAGTAACTGCAGAGGCAAACATGGACAGAAATTATCCATAATATAAGACATTTAATAATAACAAACAACTGAAGGTTGTTAACACTCACTGTCAAGCGTATGCAGCCTGATTCTTTTGGGTTTTCCACTAATAGAATCTAAACACTGGTAATCCCCAGAATGCAACGAATTGACTTTGCTTATAACTGATGATGAGCCATTTTCTCTAATGAATCTTTGTGTTTGGCCTTCTGCAGCAAGAGAGGAAGTATTCTTACATGTGAATGAAACTGACTCACCCACTGCAGCAAACACTTCCTCTATGCCTTCTGTTAAAAGTGGAGCACAGGTTACCTCACATATATTATTAAATTATACAAGACTGATACTTCACTTGTGTGCAATACCTGTTAGTGTTGTCATGTAGGTGGCTGTGGCTTTAACTGAGTTGTTCTGAGTTACTTGGCATTTCCACTTCCTGTGATGGTCAGTCAGCTTTTTGCTGTTGATGATCAGTTTAGAGAAGCAGTTTGAGGGGTTTTCAAAGTAAAACCTCTCCCCACTGATCAGTGTATTGTCTTCTGTGAGCCACCGGATTTCTATTCCACTCTCGTCACAAGGTGCAAGTCCTTTATATATATTGAGGTAGCAGTGAAGCTCAATCTTGTTTTTTGAAACATCCAGATTCTCAGTAACTGATGAAACACTATGTTTAGTAGTCGTCGTATTGTAATACAATGATTAATCAAGGCTACAGATACAGCAGACTTACTTTGGAGGATCCGAAGGTCAACACTTGAATTCAGTTTTCCGTTGTCACAGGTGTAATGTTTTGCATCACTAGTCATCATGTAATGAATCTGTAGAGAGCAGTCACTGAGCAAAGTGACGTTTGGAGCTGTCTGTCTGCCAGCACTCACAACTTCAGTACGTGAGCCAAATTGTCCAGCCTTGGTCCATGTAATAGAGGAGCACTGGTTTCCTGAGTTTATGGCACATGGCAAAGTCACACTATCTCCCAGAATGGCAAACAAAACCACATGAGCTGAGGACATGAAGATAGAACCCATTGAGCATTGTTCTAGCATGGGCATTACTTTATAAATGAGGGATAACAATAAAACACCATTAATAACATCTTTTTATATGTCTATTTACCAGACTGAAGTGCAGCTCTTGTTGGTGTAATAAATAAAAGTCCAAGCCAAAGTAAGCACCTCATCGTTGTTTCCAGAAGTCTTGCCTAATGTCAAATTCACAGTGAGCACAAATTGTGTAAAAACATTTTCAGGAAATGACACATATTGTTAGTTCTTTACGGGGCAATGTCCTCTGTCCTGCCACAAACAACAGTTTATTTATTTATTTAAATTTATTTTGTTTTTGACAGACAACACAAATAGCCTACAAAAAAAAGAAAATCATCGTGGATTTTGTTAAATTGATGAGAGTCTGTGAGGAATTGATAGGCCACGTGGACAATTCAGTTTATACCCACTAGATGGCGCTTGGAACGGGCATTCCTGTATTTCAAAAAATGTATTTAATGTATTTGGGCAACTTAGCAGCACAGATAACAGAGCGTGACCAATATTTAGGCAAAGAGAGGATTATTGACAGAGAGCTCCAAATGGGGACACCCATTAATACAGTTTGCTCATTTCTACATGATCCAGCATTGTGAGTTTGTACAATAGGCTTTAACTCAAATAATACAACAAAAACAGATGGTTGACAAAGATTAAAACAATTTACAGCAGTGTTAAGTGCAGTGTCCCAGTCTCGGCAGTGCTTTAACTTTGTAAGACTTGATCTTCAGCACGACACTAGCCACTCCCCTCAGGTCTGGTGCTGAGGCCTGGTCCGGAAGAACAAACTGGAAATCTCGCAGCAAGTATGCAGTGAATAGAAAAAGCTCCATTTTTGCCACGGACTCCCCCAAGCAAAGACGAGCCCCACCTCCAAATGGGATCAGGGCGCGAGTGGAGCCTCCTGCCTCCAGAAAGCGCTCTGAAAGATCAAAAGTAATTAAGAGAGCCCCATGCCAAAAGAAATGAACGCACTTAAATGAAACTTTACCTGGTCTAAAGCTGTATGGGTCAGACCAAACAGCAGGGTCATGATGAGCTCCGAAGAGGTTAGGAATGATGACTGTGTTCTTTGGGATGAAATAGCCTGCAATACTACAAACAAAAAATAACACAGGGGCATGGAAAAGCAATTTATCCTGATCAGACACAGGAAGAATAGTGGACTGTTTGGGATCCTTTTCTTATTCGACCGAGGGCTGGCTCCGAAAAGCCTATTTCATTAACTGATATTAGCAAGATAATTTACCACAAGCTTTAATGACATACATTCAACCCTATGTAAGCAGAGTTATAAAATTAAATTATAAATAAAATTATCTACCCTGACTGTAGTTAGCCATCTCTAAAACATGTCTGACAAATCCACCCTTTTGCAAATTTTTCTCATCTGAAAATAAATTGTGATTGATAGATTGGTAAATGTATAAAAGCATAATTAACTTGCAGTTAATTAGCAGTTCTACAAGTGAAGTGCATTAACAGAATACACGTATAGACGGTTGAAAATGTAACATATGCGTTAAAACTATTTCCCGAGCAGACAAACTGAGCACATTCAGAAATGTGAACCCTTCATCTGACTTGATATGTTTACAGACAACAGTTTAGCAAAACTTTATTATTGTTAGCAATCACTAGTTTGAAATCAGTCCAGTATTCTTCAACTGCCAAGGACCTAAATACATTATGGCCTACCTGCTATCTCTGATGGCTCTATGGGGCACTGCTAATGGAGCCACTGGTCTAAGCCTGAGAACCTCATTGATCAGAGAGCACAGAACAGGAAGTCGATGTCTATCACTGTATTTTGGGTATTGTCCATCCAGGACCGTGCACAACTCCTCATACACTCTTGTCTGCACCTGGGGAGGAGAAACCTTTACTTGATTTTGTCTAAAGGTTAGTGGCTTTAACTGTCTGTGCTGTTTTGCCTTACCTCCGGTCTGTGCAGTAGAAATGCAATAGTCCAGTTTAGCCAGGCCGCAGTGGTCTCTGTCCCACCAATGAGAAGATCAACTGTGGCCATGTGGACATGAGTGTCTGTGAGCATCTGTCGATAAACACATTAAACAATAACTTGTATTTAAATTAACAAACAGAAAACATTGTTGGCATACATATTTACAAACAATGTTCAGACTGCCAACCTAATTTGATTTTGCTTATACACTGTGTCTGATCAGATCAGAACTGCAGTGTGATCATTATCATAGTGACAGGTGCTGACACAAACATGACAACAAATTTGATGCAATGTAAAGCTTTTGCTTAAACCATCAAATAAAATCATTGCACCTGGAATTATGCATTAAGACAGTCTGGACACAACTAAAGAGGGTAGCTTACTGTGTTGTGTTCAAGGCCCTTCAGCAGCGAACCAGTTATGGCATCTTCACTTTTCTTATCTTGGGACTACACATCAGCATGTGATCAGAACAACACAGAAAATGCCTACAAAGCTGAAGCACAAGTTCTCTGAGAGAAGTAATGTATTTTTCTACCAACTTTATAACTGTTGAGATGTTTTTGTATGATGCCATCTCTCTGCACCACCTCTTTCAGAAGCCGGGAAAACACTGGATTAGGTAGTTTCTGTAAATTAGAAAGTTGACTAAATGAAAGTTATTTTGTGTTTGTGTTTGTGCGTACTTGTAGTGTTTACTCTAAGCCATGGGAAAGAGTCCAGAGCAGAAATCCAAGAGGAGCCCCATAGAGCCACGATCTCATTCAGACAGCCGTGCAGCTGCTGCAGCTCCTCTGAGCTTTTGTCGTACTGAACACACACAAACAGGAGGTGACAGATTCAGTATTTCTTATGTTGTCTTCATGTTATTATTAAAAATAATGGATAAATTTCAGGTCAAATAATAGAATTACTGTATTTATAGTATTATAGCAAAACAGAAATAGTAGAAATAGTGCAGCTGATTTGTGAGAGTTTCTTACTTCTTTTCCAAAAGCCAGAGTGGTAATGACGTTACTTGCTGCAACTGTGAAATCCTCTGACAGATCCACAGCAGTCCCTTCATAGTCCATTAAAACCTTGACAGTGAGTATAATGTTGTCTTGTTTAGCAATTAAGTTTTTTTTTTTTTTTGCTGTGTTTAGTGTCTGGTCCTGTACCTTTCGCAGGCGCAACGCATGTCTCTCAATCACTTCATGCAACGATTTCTGACAGCAGCGCTGCAAGGCACTGTGAACCAGTCGCCGATGTGCCCTCCACTCTTCAGTGTAGTCCCCCAAAGAGATGGAGTATCCTCCTCCAGATACAATGTTACCTGGGGACAATGTACTTGAGCATATATAATGGATTTCAATAATGGCATGTGCACATCCAGGTTACCCACCTGTGTATGAAACTGGTCTTCCAGCAAAATCAGACCATTTCTTAACCAGCGCTTCTCTAATGACTTCAGTGCTGTTAAGAACTACCATGGCTATAACCAATAAAGAAAATTACTTGTAGGTTTTTGTAGCTCTACGTCAAGTGGGTGATAAATACACAAATGTGAAAGTATTACTGGTATTTCCACATTTGAGGCGGTAGATGCTTCCAAAGCGCTGTGCCAGTGTTGTCAGGTGAATGGGCAGATGATCATGTGTCAGCTCCATCATGTTTCCAATAAGAAAGTAGCTCAGAGGTCCAGGAATGGAAAGGGGTGAGGAATGACACAGGAACTGACAGACATACTGTAGCAGGGTTGATTTTGCTTCTAAGAAATTGACACCATAGAAGCACAGAATAAAAAAATATACAAAAGTATTTGATGCAGTGCACAGCTGAAGGCAATAATAACTCACCTGCTTTATGGTCTCCATTACGGGGTTTTTGTCTTTGACCAAAAACACCAATCAGTGCGAAGAGAAAGAGTATAACCAAGAACACAGCTCCCACAGTGAACAAAGACATTTCTATTGCCATTCTTAAGAAAACTGCCGCCGGCACTGCTCGTCCAATTTATATCTCATGAGATAGGCCTATTTTCTTCCCTGTGTTTGCATTTCCCTGAACTTAGTGACATCCAAATACTTTTAGGTCAAAGGGTGAGCTGATAAGATGAAGGTAAAAATGTTAATGTGTCCAGTAAACATTGTAACAACTCATTGAAGGGCATGATAACATGGCACTGTCACCTATCAAAATATTGTTTAGTAGGTGACATTTTCTCATGGACCGGTTATAGAAACCACTCAAATATGTGTCTGTATGCCCTTGAGTATACTACCTCAAAGAATGGGGGTGTAGCTGGATGTACTGGTAATTCTCTCTGGGCTGTGGGTTGACATTTTGGGACTACAACTGGACTAGATTTAGATTTTTTTTTTGTGCATTGTAATATTTGTAACAGTGGGAATGTTAGGTTGAAGGCCAAATAACATGTTCACTTATAGTTGTTTGAAAAGGATTATTTTCGTTCTCTCTATTACAATGTGCTCTGATCTGTCTCTATTTAATGAGGAGTGCCCATCTTTTCCTTTTCCTGTCCCAACAAATATCTATAAAAGCACTAATGTGTCCCAGTTATTAACAGACCATGTCATTGCTGTCCCCATTTACCAATTATTGCAAACCTCAAAACAAATGTCCATCGACTTTTGTCACTTTATTTATTTGAGTTTTGTGGAAAGAAAGGATGTAAGTGTCCCAGTTTGGAGCAATTAGCCTAATAGTGTGACTTTTAGGCTTCTACTTCTCAACCTAAGGACAATGAAATTCCAGTTCCAATATTCTACTGGGAATGATTCAAATAGATCATGGCACGCTGTCCTTAATACAGCCTTTTACCTTTATAATAAAACAACTACAATTAAGACCCACATTAGACACATTTATTCCAACAGAGTGAGACAGTGCATACTTAAATACCATGGTGGTACACAAGAAGGTGATAAAGAAGACGTTGAAGACGTTGAGATGAATGGGTCTTTTCTCAGAAAACATGAACAACCACAAACAGTAAAACAAAGAAAACAGAGAAAAAACACTGGTGCATTGGAACAATTGTATCAATAGTTTTTTTTATAACAAATTAGCTGTGACATCCAGATTTCTGGAAATGTGAGTGTTGTTAGCCATGGGTTGCAGGCGAAAATCTTGATGGTCTGAACTTCATCTCAGTAAATGGAATGGATGAGTCTTTTCCTTTCCAGTCAATCCATACTATGCCCTGAATCAGAGCAACAACAATTTATTTATTACATGCATATTTCAACAAACAATAGTCATTTATGCTCAAAAGACTGAGATAGGAAGTATACCTGATTGTTACTGTTGATGCCATACAGACCGTTGAGGTTGGTTTTGTAACAGTTCTTGTACCACCAGCCTCCCATATAGGCTCTAGCACAATTGATTCCCATAGGATCAGGGTCGTTGTCCCGAGCTGAGAATGGACGCCCATTGTGATACTTCATAGAGTCACCTGAGGAATAAAAACAATGGCTTTAGTCATCCATGGTCTACTCTTTTAACACATCTTTAGTTTAAAAACAGCTTGTGCACCTGCTGTTCCTGTGTATCCGTTCACTGTCAGAGCATAGTGCCTCTCCTCTGAGTCAATGGAGAAGTTGGCATAATGAGCATAAGCAGAGTCATTTCCAGATTTCATATCCACCCTCAGACTGACAGGGCCAATACTGGTCAGGTTGTGAAGAAGCTTATTTCCTGTTGATGGCAGTGTTAAAGTGTGCACAAAAAACATTTATTTACAGAACATTGGAGGTTATGAAAATGTAAATACACAAGAAACTAAATCTGTACCGAGCCAAAACTCTTCACTGATGTTTCCAAAACCATTGCTATATTCACTCCATGTTCTATAAAAGTCTGTCTTTCCATTCATCCTCCTTTGGAAAACCTAAAAAATTAAATTTTATTAGACAGGGCTACTTAACATTAGCTTTAAGATTATAGCAGCTTCTCTCACCGTCCATCCGCCTCCATCAGTCTCCATGTCACAATACACTCTAACCGCCTGGCCATTTCTGCCCTGCGGGTAGACTTCTACCTCTCCTGACTGAAGGGCTCCATTCAGCAGCTCCTGGGAGCATTCAGTAGGAAAAGGGAAACGAAGTTTTCCTAAAAAGAGGCACATATTCCCATAACTGTGTGTATATGACAAAGTTTTGAAGCTAGGGTAGCCATCATAGTTTTATAACTGTTAGACAGTGTAGACAATGGCTGACTGACCGCACAAGTAAAAATTGTTTATGATCAAGCAGCATTTTCTATTTTTTTATATTTTCTTGGAGCTTACATAAACATGTATTTTACCTGTGATGAATTCAGTAGTGACAAGAGAGGTATAGTGCCCATTTCTTTCTCCTTCCACCAAAACTGTATAGCGTGACATGGGCATCAAGCTTGTGAATTTATACTCTGTGACGGTGGAGTCCAGAATTATCTCCTGATGCAAACACAGATGCAAAAGATGGAAACACACACACACTATTAATATCATTAGACCATAGCTGAAAAGCATCATAAGATGAAAATACTATTCACCTTTGTCTCCTCGCCCACAACCTGGTAGGTGATTCTGTAGCTTTGATAAGAAGTAGAGTGTTTCCACGTTATCACTGCATTTCGAGCGCCCACCTCACTGGCTTTAACCGCTGAAGGACACAAAATTACACTAAGCTAACACACAGAAAACAGATGAACTAGCATTATCCTTGTACTCTATACTCACCATTAGCAGTAGTAAATGTGGTCGAAATCGTGTTACTATGAAGATTATCCTTCTGGCTCAGGACTTTCACCGTATACAAGGTACCTCTCTGCAGGCCCCTCAGCTGGTGCTCAACAGTGTTTCCAGAAAGCATCACAGTTACGATCACATTTGGAGCTGCAACAAGAAAGATATAAGACCAAATATTCCCCATTTGTGTTACATGTCCAATTGCTAAAGTGTCGGCACTAACATTTGGAGGACTCATAGCTGATGACGAAACGATCTACTTTCCCTAGACTGGGTGTCCATTTCAGCGTAGCCTTGGTGTCGGTCACATTGACGGCTCGGAGATGTATGGGAGGAGCAGGCACTGTAGGGAAGAGAATGTCTTTATTTGAAAGTTTTGTATTTCAGAACAAAAACAAATAGCCTCCCATAAACTTTACCTGTAGTAATAAGAGAGGTGTGAGCATCACTCTGAACTCTGCCTTGTGTAGTAGTCACAGTGACGATGTAGGAGGTGCCAGCTGACAACTTTGACAGAACAAGTAGAGAGTGCTTCGAGTCGACAATCACCGAATGGCTTTCCCCTGGAAGGAACACAAACCATATAGACTAATACCATTACTGCTTCCTTTAATAATGTGTTCTTTTAGCCTTGGACAGACCTGTGACAATGTTTATGTATGTAATCCTGTAGCCAGTGAATGCAGCCTTTGGTTTATTCCAGGACATGGCAAATGAAGACTCTGTTACGTTGCTGAAAATTACCTCAGTGACTGGTTCTGGACCTAGTAAAAGAAAAAAAAGCCATGTCAAGAAACCTTTGGGATTGTCTATTACTTTGAAGAAAGAAGAAAGTATTTGCCAAAGCTAATTTAAATCTAAAAGAAGTACTCTTGTACTTACCTGTTGTTGCTGTAACTCGGTGGGTCCTGGAATGCCTTTCGGCAGTTGTACCATAGATTTGTAGGACATATTGTGTATTTGCTCGAAGGTTACTGAATTCCACTGATCGTGTGTTGCCGGGCACCACCATAGAGATCGGCCTGGCTTCAGCTTTAACTCTCGTGTTGACTTTACCAGAGGAGGCAGTTGCGTTGACAGTCATTTCACTTTTCACCTGGATTTCTGTTGTGTTTTTCACCAAAAGTGCTTCCTCTTCTTTAAGCTCCTCAATTTCGTCACGTTCCATTCGTGGCTCTTGTCGGATTACTGTGAAGTTCTTGAACATCCCTTGTGGGGCGGACCATGTGAGGATAAAGCTGTAGGAGGAAACGTTTACAACTTTTACCGAGCCTAACCCAGAACCTCCTGACTTTTTGCTGCTGCTTCCAAGGTCACTGGCAGTTTTGTTCTGCTGAATGCTAGTCTGTACTGATCCTTCTTGAGTTGTTACATTCACAAGATACTGACTCTTTTGGCTCTCTTTGCCCTTTCCAGTCTTGTCATCACCGGTGCTTTTGTCACCAACAGACTTCACATCTTCCTTTCCCTTCTTTTTGTGGGTAGTGTTTTCAGTTACTGTGGCCCCCTTCTTTGGATTAGTTTGACTTGTTTCCGTGACAATTTTTGTTGTGCCGTCAATATTCTTTAAGGTTACTTGTGTTACATTGGCATGAGGTTCATCTTTTAGTTGGTCAGATGTTGGACTTTTTTTTCCTTTAGAATCTTTTCCAATTTTGGGGTCTTTGGTTTGTGTCTTTTTAGAGGTCAGGACTGTAGGCTTACTTGTGCGTACCTCTTCTTGCTTCCTTTCATTGTTTTCTAGCAGTAACTGACCAACAGTAGTTAAGTCTGTCTTGGTTGTATTTGTAGAAATCTTGGTTCTGTTTTTGTGTGAAGGCCATTGCTTTGTTTGCGTTTTACCAGTTCCTACTTTACCAGTATCAGTCTCCTTGGCTCCTGGTCCTGTCTTCTGCACTTTTTTGTTCAAAAGTATGATTTGTAAGGAGTCTCTTTCGCCACTATCTTTTTTACTTTGTGGGGTTGTTGTTTCCAAATTAACCTTGGCTTTGTCTTCGGTAACTGCAGAAAAGCCAACATAAAAATAATTAGTCCCAATTGACTCTCAATGGAAAATGCATGTGCTTGATGTTCACACTTACTTTTGCAATCTGAACCCATAAATCCTTGGTGGCAGATACATTTCCCTCTTTTACATTCTCCATTGCCACTACATTCATTTGGACAACTTACAGTAGAATCGGCCCCTGCAAAGCACCAAAAGGAACCAGGATTAATTTTTGTAGAATAGAAAACAGTAAAGTGAAGTATTTTTTACAAAGCACTCATACATTTTTCTTTAAGCGATGACATTTCTTTTTCCAAAAGAGCAACTCTTCCTTCGAGTGCTGCCATCTTTGCCTCACACCCTTCACTGCAGCTGCTGGGCACCAAGCTGATCTTGTGTGTCACCACTAGAGGGGAACCAGGTTGTAGTTCTAGCTCTTCATTCTTGTTGGTACCGGACTCACAGCCATCACCAATAACCACCTTGATTGGTTGTGTCGGGGTAGAACCAGGTCTGGGAGTCTTTATAATGGTTGTTTGATTGGTTGAAGTTCTTTCAGTTGTTGTGGGGGCTTTTGTTGATGTTGATTTAACAGTTGTTGTGGGGGCAGCCTTATCTTTGGAACTCTTAACATCGGCATTGGATGATGATGATGATGATGATGATGATGAAGATTTAGCTGTAGAAGTTTGATTAACACTGGTTTTTGGTTTATTTTTGGAGGTTGTGGCACTACTGCCAGAACCAGATTTATTGGATGCTGTCTGAACATTCTGAACTGGAGCAGCCTTGTCCTTAGCAATGGTCACATTACTAGAAGGAGATTTTGTTGTAACTGCAGGTTGTGAGCTGTCTTTGCTTTGCTTTGCCAAACCTGGCTTTACTGACTGAACAGCTGAAGTTCCTGTGGAGGCAGGCTTGTCTTTAGGTGCCATTTCTTCACTTGTTGTAACAGTTTGATTAACAGAGGGTTGTGGTCTGCTTTTCTTAGGTTTGACAATCTTGTCAATCTTACCTGTTGCATGTTTGGTATCACTGGTGGAATGTGATTTCACTGAAACACTTTGGGTGACTGAGGGCTGCCTATTCTCTTTAGTGTTTTGAACACTGCTAGTTGAGGTTGGCTTTTCAGCTGTTTTCTGAACTTTAGGAAGTCTAGTGGGGGCAGGCTTGTCTTTGGTAGCTTTAGATTCACCAGCAGGATGAGGTTTCACTGAAACAGTTTGGTTGACTGAAGCTGTGTGCTTGTCCTTGCTGGATCCACTGGTGGCTGGAGCAGCCTTTATGAGTGCTGTCGGAGTGGTTTGAATTACTAGTGGGCTGGGCTTACTTTTTGTGGTTCCTAAAGTACTGGTCATTGAGGGGGTTTGGGTGGTGGTAGGTAAAACTGTCTCATTCACTGTGTTTGGCTTCAGGGCAGAGCGAGGGGTCTGTTTGGCAGGAGCAGCAGTGGTTTTTGGTTTTAGCAGAGCGAGAACAGCATTTGCTTTGGTACCTTCACTTCCTATGGAGTCTCTCTTGTCATTGGTTGGGGTTTGAAAGGAGGGAAATGGGGTGAGAAGTAGGCAAAGTCCCAGAGTAAACAGCATTTTTAGCCAGAAGCAGTTCTGCCTTTGGTGCTGCTATATGTACAATATATTACCAAAGGAATTCCTTCCAATATTTTCAGGCAGTTCCTGAAAATTACAAAATGAAAGAGCTTAATCATGAGTAAGTTCTGAATCATGAATAATACTGTATATTTTATTTTTTACTGTCAGTACTCATAGAGCATAGGCAAAACTCAGAATACATCCACTCTAAGTCCCAACATTAGCTAGTGTTTGGCAGCCGAAATTCAATAGCGTGCCAAAACAGTAAATCTTAGGTTAGCTGAATTTGCACAGGAAGTGAAAGTGACTGGAAAAAAAAGAGTCAGTAGGTAACAGGAAGAGAAAGGCAACAAAGCAACACTGTATAGAACTGTGGGACACTGTATGTCTTTCAGCAGTTTTCAGCAGCACAGTTACCAGTCATAAAACCACAAGGTGCTTTTTATTCTAATGTTTGTCATTGGCTTTCAATTTTAAAATAAATCCAGTAATTCCCATTAAGTATGACTCATGCAAACTTTTATAAATGTTTTGCTGCACGGGAAACTAACTGACTAATTGGATAAAAATTTTAGTCAGCAATTAATTTGTCTTAAACATGAATCTTTCAACAGACTAGCCTTATTTCTGTCAAACTTGTGCAGTTAAAATTCACAGTAACATCAAATAAATGTACATATTAAATAATCAAAGATAACATTCATTCAAGGGAATTCATTAGAATATAAATATGAAGAGTACTTACCTGAATAATAATTGTATTCTTGCTTTATGATGATCTTTGTGCATTTGCCTCCATCTGAATCAATAACCTCACCTAGGCTCTCTAGATGGTATCTGTGGGGAAAGAAGTGAGAGAAAGAACTAGTACTAAAAAGGAGGAGAGATATATGTTTGCTCCTACTTAAGGACCCCCCTCCTTTACCACAAGTGGTCCCACTCTGTCAACCACTGTGGAAAATATTTGCACAGAACTTCCAATAAGAGTGGCATTTTACACAAATTTGTCTTAAAAAAAAATCAATCAATAACTTGATTGTATTCTTTATTTCTTGTATTTAACAGTACCACGAAATAAAAAGTAATATCACTCCTGTGTAAAGCAGTTAGAGGCATTACCTTGCATGTAGTAAATAAAACGTCTGTAACTCCAGAACGTAATTCATAAAACAGGAAGCAAGCATGTTTTTACCTTAGTTAGATTTTATTTAATTTTGTTGTTTTACATAGTAACAAGGAAATATTGGTTTACTTTAATAATACAACTGTATACAGAGTCCAAATTTAATCAATTTTTTTTTGTAAATATATGAATTAAAATTTTTACATAGAACTAGTTTTAGGGATTTTAATTCAAAACTGGAGCATGATTAGAATTTTCATACAAATTTAGTACAACAAGCATGTGCTATTCTCCCAGGTCAAACTACAAACCTATTCAATTTTGCTTGTCTTCAAATTCAAAAATCTAATTCAAAATAACTTTATTAATCCCCAAGGGAAAATTCAGTTGTTAGGTCTCTTCAGTTGAGTCAAATGTCCTCATCTGCCAAATACAGACTCATTACAGTCGGGAAGAAGACGTTCTTGTGGCGTGGTCTGGTGCATGTAACCAGCCTGCTAGTAGACGTTAGCAGACAGGCTTTAACTGAATAAAGGCTTGGTGTCAGAATCATGATTCAGCTGGGATACATAGCATAACACTGCAGGTATTCAGCATGCACTCTTGGGGACAAGAACCCTGCTCTATATGAATCGGTTGCTTGTTGGAGGTAATGAGATGTAACTACGTGGGAGTTATGTAAGTGACCAAAAATCCACCAGATTTAAGCACGCTCTGTTAAAGCACTGACTCTCTGACCAGTTGGCCACCCACCATTCTGCCTTTTGTGAACCACATGAAGACATGTAGGGTTTAGAGCCGCCACAGTGCAAGTAAACAGTTTTTTATACAGCAGCCAAAGGCACATTTAATTTAAACTTACCTGCATACAATATATTCTATATGCATATCAATACATTATTTTTACAGGGTTATACATGCTGTACTTTACTGAACATACACACGTATTGCCCTGTGCAATAGACAAGCATCCCATTGAACAACCATGATGGGGCAACTTGTTCTCGTCAATGTTGCTTTTGCAGACTATAGATGCTACATTGTGTATAATGGTAGTGCGATTATGTGAGCACACACACAGCATATTAAACTATATTGGCATATATTTGTTACAATGTCGGTAAAAGAACATGTCAACGTTTTCCTTGGCACAGAATCTATGTTCTGACACTGTCAAAGAATAGGCCTTCAGTGAAACAGCAAATAGGACAGCATTGGCATGTTTTAAGAATCTTTCTTTTTTTTTTTTTTTAGGCAGAAGTATGTTGTTCTCTGTTGTTTATAAGCCACACATTTTAGTTTATGATTAAAGTAAGGGTAATGAAAATCTGGACTAAAAAAACATAATATCCACCTGATCTAATTGTTCTGCTTAGACCACTGACCCTGCACATATATAATGCCACAATTATCTTCCTCCTAAAAGGCCAACAAACACCTGACCAGTTTCATCTGGTCTTATGATTACCCCCACCAGGTACACACAGTTACTTTATTAGATAATCCATATATCTATTTATTATTTATGCCATTTGTACAGTAGGATATTCAGGTGTTACCTGTTAGCTACTTGTAAGACAAACTGACTCCTTTTAAATGAAATGATACATATGTGTAGCAAATAGGATCCCCTTTTTTGAACACAATGTCGCTGTTGGTTTCTGACTGTGATCCCCAAGTCAGGGCTATTTATTTGCCCCTTATTGAGTTATGTTTAATGAAATGACTAACAGCAAAACCGGGAACACTGCCGTCATTGATACAGCTGTGATTGAAGTGATGGTCAGTGCTCCCTGTGTTGCTTACATTAGACCAGGCCTCAGAGATTAGAATAATATAACGCATAAGCCCTCGCTTGTTCCACACCCCCTCAGTGGCCCCTTTCCCGTTCTGGCTATAAACCCTCCCACCGGCCCACTCCATCTTTCTACACCTACAACTCATGATGGATTACATAAATGCTCTGTATCTTCATGCATGCTCCTGTTATTGTGCATTTTCGACTGGTTCTGTCATCTTTGGTGCTAATAGACTTCATCTTAATGAGCCAGTCTTATGTGCATACTGCTTGATCACCTCCGAAACCCAGATGACTCACCTACTTTCTCACCTTGCAGAGGTTGAAGGAGGAGGGTGTCGGCTCTGAGGGGGGCTGCGTCGAGCACAGAGAACCCTCTCAGGTCACTTAGTACCATTAAAAAAAAAAAAAAAAAAAAACATTGCAGAAATGCCAAAGCTGCACACTGAAGTGAATCACAGTATTTAGATAACACTGGATGTTTGCTGATGTGCTATTTTCTCTGCTTTGATATGTTTCTGAATGTATTAAGGAGCTGTCTCCACTACGGTCAGGTATAGTCACTGAGATGTATTGTATTTTTTGAAAGAGTTTATTTTTGAATACACATGGTTTGATTGAGAAACAAAGTGAGGATGGTAAGTAATAAATCCAGCTAATAAATCATTATTAAATGTATTTTAAGAGTTAGTAATAATTCATAGTGTAATTTACAATTCATTCATGGCTGGTTATAGGCTACTGCAAAATAGGCCACGCAATAATGTCCTATCACTTCACATTAAGGTTATTTTGCTTCAGTCTTTGCATCCGTTAAATGTTTGGATAAAGTTATGGAACTCCGCGCACGCAGGTTGATTGGCAGTTTTTTCACAATCCCGTGGCTTTGGCTCAACCCAAGTCCTTGATTCCAAAAGATATTGTCTCCTACAAAGAGGGAGAAGTTTGAGAAATAAAATGATCAGCGTCAATATCATTAATATAACTACCACTGACAATGCTTACTTTCCGTGTGAGTCAGTTGTGGAGCCATCTTTGCCCATAATGAGATACTCAGTTCCCACACTTAACTTGATTTTACATTGACGTCTCTTAGCAAACACCCGGTGAGAACCAACCTTCACAAGTAGATCCCCACCTAATAGATACAACATATTACTACAACCTATTTTCAACGGACATCATCTGCTTGTAGGTCTTCTTTACTTACTTTGTTTTAACACATTCATTACTTGGGTTTTGTACAGTTCAAAGTTGTTGCTCTCAGAAACTTCCAAAACCTTCACAATGTATGCTGAAAAAAGGAACAGGTAAGATACAAATCCTGTAACCATAAAGTGCTGATAGTGTGCATACTGACCATAATCATCAATAGGGTCAAAGCAGGCATGCTCCTGACGGTCATCCATTGAGAGTGATCGGTCATCTTCGGGGTGCTTGAAAGTATTTTGTAATTTGTGACAAGGCCCTAAGAAAAAGTTTTTTTTTTAACACTTTATTAATAAAACTGTGACCTATTTGTGGAGGATGGATTTAAAAATACAACACACTTTCTGCACACTGGCAAACGTCCCCAGAACACAGTTTGGAGACCAGCTTGCTCCTTTTTGGGGCTGAGTAGAACACGGAGCACTTCTGACCTGCAGATAAAGCTCAGGCAGTTCATGTTTGTGTGACAATGGCGTCTTTTAAATCCAACAGAATAAATACTTACTAGGTTCATAATAGTCATAAAGAACTGCTGGTGCCGGTTGTAGAAGTACAATTGGGTACAACTGTTTAGCATCAAACTTTATACAAAGCTTTCTTTCGACAAGCTAAAAAGCAAAAAAAAAATGCATGTGAATGTTTTTTGTTTTTTTTAAAAAATACATACAACGGACACATAAACATATTTCTGCTTTACCTCATTAAAATATATCAGGACCTTTCCATTGGATACCTCATAATGGGAGATGTATTGTTCAGGTGGAGTTTTCAGCTAGAAGAAGAATAGTTAAGTGGTATAAAGTATAAAGTATTTGTTTTGTAATATTTATCCTGATCACATGTCAATCTTGATTGCACTGAGGGCAGCTGTGCAAATCTCTTCATTATGGCTGTATTACTTTCACTCTGTTAAGATGTCAGTTAATTATACCTTGCAATAAAAAGCCATAATAAATTTGTCAAAAAAGGCAATCTATGGGAATTGGTATTAAGGAGGTAAATTGAGATAGTTACACTGTCCAGGTTTTCAATGTCAGCCTCAAATCCACTCAGAAGTGTAATGTCAGCAATAGCCATTCCTGTGAGATTGTAGCTGGGATTATGCCTGCCCACAGTAGAATATACAATTTTAAAAACAGTCTTAACAATTGATATAATTGAAAAGAATTGTAACCCATGTTCCACTAACATGACACAAACTTCATAGGTGACTATGTCATCTGCAATTTGGTCATTATTAACATCTCTTCGGGTGCGTGTTCGGACATCAAACCACTCAATGGCTGACCGAGCCACACGTTGTCCTTCGATTTGCTCTGTGGTATCCTCATAGTCATAGTATTCATAGTTCTCTTGGATTGTAGCTACGGAGACAGCAGTCAACACCAGTGTCAGGCTTCTATCAGCTGTCCTTGTCTTTAATGGTTAATAACTACTCACGAGTGTATTTGACTTTCCCGCTCACTGTAACTTGAATAGACAGTCTGTCACAGGCATCTTTGGGTTCCATCAAATGGTACACTTTAAGCACCTAAAGAGAGGTCATTCAGTGCTCTATTTCTGTTCTTAAAATCCATTGAGGGTAATATAAGCCTTACTTTAAGTTTGGCTTCTCCTTTTCCTTTGAATTGTGCTGTAATTGTGTTCCCAACAAAACTCTATAGTCAAAGACAAATGAGAAGTTATAAAATATGAAATATAACCTGGGTTTGAATGTGGGTTCTTAGTGCGGTAATACCTTTAAGTTTGTTTCCACCTTGACTTTGTTTTCCAGGTGTAACCTTCCAGTGCCACTCTTGCTTTTAACAGTGAACAGTACTTCTATATTTGAATCAGTTCTGAGAGGTCTCATTAGTTCATATTCAGCAAGGGCCTCCAGTGCTATCAGAGTATCCTAATAACAAGGTAAAAGACTTTTATTATAAAAAGATGGACTATCACAGATCGCTCTAACCCATTAAATGAGAAGGGATTTTTCCGCACCTGGGTTGATTTGAAGCCTCCATAATAATTTTCTTGTTTTGTCAGCCATTGTGCTAATTTCTTTGCCCGATCATGTTTTTGGAGCGCTACTGCAGTTAGCAGTGCGTAGGCTGATGTCTCCACAGTTTTGGCAGCATTGTCTGGATACCATGATAATGTCACTTTCCTCTCTAATACTCTGTCTAATACTGCCTTGTAATAAGCTGTTAAAATGATTAATATTACCTTTAGCTTCAAATATAGACCAGTCAAGTGTACGATCAATGTCCTCTGCCATGCGCACTGAGAGGCAGTATGCAGTAATAGCAAAAGCGTAGGGATCGCTGAGGGCTTTAAAGTTTGACCAAAGGTAGCTTGTTGATTTTGATATTACAGCCTCCTGGTAGAAAGACAAAAAAAATATGGTCATTAGTAATCTTCTTTAGAAATCTTTGAAAAATATTTCAGCATGACCATTTTGCAATAATGATCCTACCGTAACCCTCTGATCTTGTTCTTCCAATAATTCCAGAGAGTGGTTCAGGGCAAGAGTTACAAAGGCTGTCATGGATGCCTTTCCATCTATACCCTGGTACATTAAATAAATCAGAAAATAAATACAGCATTTGGGTTTAAACATGCATGCTTTAATACAATAGTTTACCAAGATGTCTCTGTGTAAGACACGATGTGCGTCTCCAAACGACCCATCGGCTTCTTGTTTTGAACACAAGTATCTGACTGCTTGTCTGATTTCGTCTACTGGTGCTATAGCTGTTCTGCCTTCTCGTCCAAAACTGGACAGCTGACGTTTGGTTAGTAAAGACAGCACTTTCATGACATGGGCGGTTAACCTGTGTAAGGGAAGATAAAGGTAATGAGCTTTCACTTGAATGTACAAGAAGAAATAAGCAATTTATTTTTGTAAATCTCACCAGGTACTAGCACTCTTTGAAGGCCATGAACCAAAAGATCCACTAGATTTCCTGTTTGGACTCAATATTTCTACAATTCTGTCAACACCTAAAATGCATGACAGTTGTATAAAACAAACTCATACGTCACACAAAACTGAAGTTAACTGAGAAACTATAAATTAAATAAGTTTTTTATTTATAAAAGGTTCAACATTCAAACTACTTTCTCAATAATGCAAAAGTTACCTTTTCCAATCTTATTAAGGGCATCGTCTCGGGCACCTGCAGGCATGTCGAACCATTGATCGCTCATGTCAAGGTAGCGGACTGCTATAGCTGCAGGAGCCAGTTTACTGGTTGTCTGCTCCAAACAGCCCGTGGGTAGAACAATAAGGGAAGCAACCTTCTTTGGAGAAAGGAGGTTTCTCACATGTGAGCTGCCAAAGTCTTCCTCTATGAAGAAATACATTGAAAAGTTGAACTAAGTCACTCACGAATGCATGCTAACTGAGCATTTATGTCCAAGTACATACCCTCCATTGAAATGAAAATATTAGAGGTGGAGGCAGGAACTGTATCATCAGGTAAATTTCCATTAATGGTACGGGTTACATCGTTTGTCCCTTTGACAGCGTTAAACAACATGATCAGAGTAAATGTGATGACAAACCCATGAATTAAATTTTTGAAAAACTGCCAACCAACCACTCAAATGAATCACTTCTATGGCTTCTTCACTCTTTTCTATCCCCTCTGTCTACAACAACAACCAAAGATCAATATTTAAACTCAATAATCCCCATGTCATTTTATCTGCAAATGAATTTTTACCACTTACCCACACATTCAAAGTCTTCTCTATAGCATCTACTCCTAATTCATTTTTGATATCATAGAGGCGTATTCTGATGGGTATCTCGCCTGTTCTCATGGGGACAGCAGAAAATGAGACAAGATGAGAAGAGTCAGGGGCCACAGTGATGTTTACGAATGATGTAGAGGTGGCTGAGCCTGGAGAACAAAGCCCTTCAGTCTGGTCCATATGTACTGCCACCTGTTGCAACAGAGAACATCTAAATACATATTTACTTGAATAATGTGCCTAAAGTCAAATACTTACATGAAGCTCTTCAGTGCCATAGTTGTAAATGACAGGTGAAATGAACATTTGCTCATATTTCTTGACAGAGTGAGGCAGTCTCAGAGATACAAATGCTGGCTTAAATGCTCTGAGCAGAGTTGGTTTATTGACACATAAACCTGTAACCAAGACCGAATATTTTAAATATATATAAAGTAATTTCTTTCATCTTACAGTTGTGCTCATATGTTTACATACCCTGGCAGAATTTGTGATTGTTTGGCCATTTTTTTAGTGGTTGGATGAAGCCATTTAAACTGTGTTTACTCTTTTTAAATCATAATGACATCAGAAACTACCCAAATGACCCTGATTAAAAGTTTACATACATCAATGACAGCTCTACATCTTTTGTGGTAGTTGTGGATTAGGCTCTTTATTTTCTCAGATGGTAAAGTTGCCCATTCTTCTTGGCAAAAAGCCTCCAGTGCCTGTAAATTCTTGGGTTGTCTTGCATGAACTGCACGTTTGAGATCTCCCAAGAGTGACTCGAGGTCAGGAGACTGAACCAGTCCAGAACCTTCTCTTTATGCTGCTGAAGCCAATGACAGGTCGACTTGGCCTCTTGCTTTGGATCTTTGTCATGCGCAGTTTCCGGGCCGATAAGTGCAAATTTCCCCCAGTTTCTGACAACATGCTGCATTGACCTTGCCATCAATTTTGACCAAGTCTTCTGTGCCTTTGTAGCTCACACATCCCCAAAACTTCAATGATCCACCTCCATGTTTCACAGTAGCCTTTCATCATAGGCCTTGTTGACTCATCTTCAAACGTAATGGTTATGGTTGTGGCCAAAATGTTGGTCCCATCACTTTTCCAATGACTTTGTTCCAGAACTTTTGAGTCTTGTCTCTTTGCTTTTTGGCGTGTTGTAAGCAGGATGCTTTGTGGCATTTGCGCAGTAATGGCTTTCTTCTGGTGAGTTGACAATGCAGCCCATTTTTGTGCTTCCTTGTTGTGCTGTATTTCAGCTGAAGTTATTTGTGTGTTTTTCTTTGTTTCCCAAACAATATTCCTGACAGTTGTGGCTGATATTTTTGTTGGTCTACCTGACCTTTTCTTTTTCCACTCCTTAATTTTACAGTTTTATAAAGGTTTAATTACCTCTTCAGATCCTTTGACAATTCATTTGCTTTTTCCATGACTCAGAATACAGAAACATCATTGCAGCACTGGATGAGAAATGTAAGGGTTTGTCAGGCGCCCAGAAACTCACTGACCTGTTATATACACACTATGATTACAAGCAAACAGATCACAGTTGAGGGTGGTTACCTTACCACAAACCCATTTGTCCATTTGTGTAAATTTGTGTGCATGTTATCAGGCAAAAATCACTTAAACTTTTGATCAGGGTAATTTGGGTAGTTTCTGGCTTTACCAAACCACTAACTATGAGTAAAACAATGTTTTTTGTATTATTGTTCATGCTCTCCAGAAAAATGACCAAAGAAATCACAATTTCAAGGTATGTAAACACATGTTATTATTCAGTAGATTGTGTAGCCTGGTCTTCACAGTTTCTATGTGTTTAAGTCTAGGAAATTTCAAGGCAGCAAAATGGTTTATCTTCGTTCATTTTTATAATAGAGTATAGGAAAGCTGTGGTCACCTGTAGTTTTGGACAAAGTGACAACCTGAATCTCCCATGTGGTGATCGAATCAGGCAGATGCAAAGTATACCTGGGGAATAAAGTAATATGGGAAAATATTATTTACAAATTTGTTCTTTCTGTGAAGATTGAAATAGTTCTTACCTTGTTTTATCCTTGACATTTAATGTTGTGAATACAAAGGAAGGGGAGAAATGTTTCCTAAGGTATGACTCTGCAGTGTTCATGAAGTAATCTTCAATGTCAATTAAACTTGCAGCTTAAAAAAAATAAAAAGAACATGTGTATATATGTGAATATATAAAGTCAGTCAGATCTCCATGACTGTTTTCTCACTTCTGCTAAGTTCCTTCTGAGACTCCTCTTTTGCCTTTTGTTTTCTCAGACTCTCTCCTTCACGGCAACATTTGAGAAATGCGTTTGTACAGGCTAGATCGCTCTGCATCTCTGAGACCCTCTGGGCTCTCTCCTCACATGTTAGTTTCATCGGTATGAGAAGGAACCCACGGACACAACAGTTTTGCAATGTTTCTTCAGAAAACTTGGATTCTGGAGAAAGCAAAAAGCCACTTTTTAAAAAACAGTTGTGTTGTGATTTAGCTTAAGCTAGACTGTAGAACCAGAAAATTGCCGTACTTAGGGTCATCATTTCCTGTTGAAGGTCCACAGAACGCTTTTGCCGAGATGGTGAAGGGCAATTCAAATCTAAAAGTGGGGTCAGAATGCTTTATTAAAATATTTTTTACTATAAATATGTTTTATTACATGTGTCTTTTATTAAATTTATTAAAGAAAAGTCTTAAATATACACTTTTCTTGTGTGCATTTGGCTGTTCTTTTTTAGTTATTTTCTTTGCATATTAGTTTAATCCTCTTACCCCTTCTCCAGTCTGCCTTGTACTTCGTTAAAAAAGTTAACCCAGCATCTACCAAAACAGAACCTGGATCTTGTCCTCCACCATATGAGCACCCAAGATCATATGCCTCCATTGATGAATAAACCTGTTCTTCAAACAAGAGCATTGTTTAATCAATCTCATTACAATGTGAATTGTTAAATTCAGAAGAAATATTACCTGCTCAGGAGTGAGTTTATTATCTGCATTAAGGCTATAGAAGGCCCTATCCACAGCCAGCAAAGCCACAGTGGCTTCTTTGCCATGTAAATCAATATCTAATTTGGACAATCTTCGTGGTTCAAAGGGTCCTTTTGGTTCAACCTAAACAGTGCAGATGAAAAGGAAAAATAAGTTTTAATTAGACAATAGTCTAAGTTAAAGACTTTTTTCTCCATCCCGCTCATGATCCACTCGTAATTATTTGTTTTCTTACCGTGACCTTTTGCTGACAGTTGTCCCTGACAGAAAGCCACACAGAGTCACTTATGATGTCATTGTGTTGGTTGTAGAAGTAACCAATCAGACGGAAGGATGGCACCATGTCACTTGTTATTTCCATGTTGTCTACACTTGTTTCTCTTAACTCCAAAGAGTCCGTTCTAATGATAGCACCACGGCTTAACACCTGCAGCACAGATCATTCTGTGTGATATATATATATATATTTACTATATTTATATTTATATGAATACACACATAAAATAATATCATCACTATCACAGTTTTATTTACAGAATTAGGCCTTACTAAGTAGTATATGAAGCCTTGAACTGGTGCATTTTTAGTCTTGTACAAGACTTGAAGTGAATCACCAACAGTGTACTGTCTATGATCCACACTCAAGTAGAGGTAACTGTCTGCTGGAGATGAAACCGGCTTTATATTTTTGCTTGTTTGCACATCGTCTATGGACACCTATTAGAGAAGTCAAACAGTTAAAACTGAGAGGAAATACATAAAGCCCCTACTTGTTCGGATCTACTTACAATAAAAGTCATAACATTCGCCGATACAAAATTAAAAGTATAAAACAGTGCCCCCTGCTGGTCAGTCACGGCTTGCTTAGTTTCTTGCAGTAAACGCATGGTTACTTCCACTTTTTCTGCAGGAGAGCCATCTGGGAGCCGCACCAACACCTAATAAAACAAAAAATACATATTTCTGCAGGATATCTCTGGCCTTTATAATCCATATATCTAACTGATCGTTCAGACTTACTGCCACGTTAATTGGGTATCCAGGAATGAAATGAGAGCGAGTTCTAGAAAGATCTATACTATATCTCTGAGAGACAACTGGGATGAACACTTCGCGTTCTTGTATTTCACCACCTAGGACAGTAAAAGAGAATGTTTAATAATAGCCTATACTATTCTATAGAGGATATTTGTTATGGTATTGCAAAAGGTTGTATTACTTTTCATGTTGGTGACAAAAATTCCCAAATAGAGCAGTTGTCCAATTGTTTCTAAATCAGACAAGTTTATATTCAACTGATTTTGAAGGCACACATTTAATTTGGATGTGTTCAAAGAAACTGATGCAATTCCATCTTGCACCTGTGCAAAAATATTTCCATTACTAAAGGTTAAAATGAATAAGAAAGTAAAAACACAATAAATAAATTGTAGCTGTGGTGTCTCACAGAACCAGTCAGCTCCATTCCCTTTATGTAGACAGGCTTTTCTTTTGACCCTTTTTGAATCACTCCAAACTGGCAGTGGTAGGCCCCTGTCACTGAGTTGCCATGTGAATACCTTGAAGAAAACATTCACATAGTAAGACCAAACAAGTTGTCAATGCGTGCATGACTTCACTAAAGGTGGTGACGAGGTGAGTCTCTTCTCTCTTAACATTGGAACTACTCAACTACAAATATACTCTTGGTGAGTTTGTTGCTCCCTGATCCAAGCAGTGCATTGAAAATAAATGACTGTGGGCACTTTTCCTGCAGTCTTCTACTATCTATATTCATTTAATGATTATATTTAATTAAAAGGGGTTGTTCTCCAGGGAATGGCTTACCCACTTTGAACTGCTCCCATAGACTACATCAGTTCTGACAGTATTCATGGTCAGGTAGAGACATTAAATTCTTACCTTGCTAAGATTCTGAAGCTAAACTCCTGAGCGTTGAGTAAAACATATTTATGTTCCATTGCAATGTCCACTTCAAAACTTGGCATCACTGCAGATATAAACATAAGATTTGTTTGTTTTTTGTTCTTCTTTAAAAAGTAAACAATAAGATCCATAACTCACCAAACTTTAAGACTTTAAACTCCCTGGAGAATGCATGTGCTTTATCTCCCTGATAGTGTGCCACGATCTTCCATATGCCTGTTCTTTATAAACCAAACACATATTGTTAAATAGTAGTTGTCATAGTTATGTCTGTGCATACTTTTAATACACACATACTTAGCCACATCAGGGATATAGAAATGTTTTGTCAAAATGCCTCCCTGCCCAGCGTATGTGCTCTTCATGACTTGGTTTCCGGCAGCATTCTTACAAAATAGAGAACAATTTCAAATGAATAACATCAATTACTGTACTTTTCTAATAAAACATTATATAGACTTACATATAATAAGACGTCGAAACTCTCTTCTGTAGGCCTGAACGTGTGATCAAGAGGGAATATCCTGTATTGCACTGCCAGATTGAAAAATAAAACCTGTAATTTTACTTGTTTTACATTCATTTCACAGTCTTTTTGACTTTGAACCTTTGTCAGAGGGCTTGTAAGCAGGCTGGTCGGTCTGGATGAAGATGTACCCTCTGTGTTGCGAGAGCAGAACCCTTGTCACATTTTTACCAATTGAGGCACTCTCTGCCACCAGTGTAAGGTATCTCAGTCTCTGTCCTTGAAGCAGTTGGGACATTAAAGTCCGCTCTATCTGTAAACACATTTTTTTTTCAATGCTAAGATGTCATATATATATTTTTTTTTAAAAATAGTGCACCGTCCCTTACCTTGAGCTCCACTGTTTTACCCCTGGCTTCGTTTTCACACACCACAGTCTTTCTCTCTGACACTACAGTGTTGGTTGTCTCATGCTCCAGGTAAAGCGTGATAACATTATTAAGATGAGCTGCACCCATCTGAACAAACACTTTCTCTTTAACTCCCACGTGAAAAACATTCGGGGCAGAGATGAAGAATCTGCACAAAAAGAAAAAAACCTCATCATGCTTTTTTCAATCACATGCAGGAGTTGGGGGCGTTAGTGTATCTTACCTGCCGTTAGGTGAGCATTCCACAGTGATGGTTAGGAGCAGCACTGATAAGATGAGGGGCTTCATTGTGCCCCTGTGTGTTAGTCTCTCCTGATGCTAACTCCTGATCGTGGACTTTTATACACTGCCCACCCTTTATTTCTCAATCTCTGGATGAGTCCTCCCTCTCTTTGCTTGTCTCACAAATATGTGTGTATCACGTATCCCAAACAGAAGCACGTATGCATTTATCACAACACAATCAAAAGTAACATAGGCTATGCTTTCATATGTCACACACTTTTTGACCTTTTGAATGATGTGAAGGTTTTTTATCAATGAATCAATGGAAGTGTATTATATAGACAGATTAATCTTAAATATAACTGAAAGACTGAAACATTGTGTTGCAAATAAAAAAATTTTTTTTATAAATCTAAATGTGAAAGCTTTTCTTATCCAAGTAAATGGAAAGTGTTCACTCTGTTTCACAACAAGGCAACTATTTCACATTGGGAAATGCTCTGCAGCTCACTTTCCCCCAAATCATGTGATTTACAAGAAATCGAAATTAAAGGAGGCTGTGCAGAAGTGAGAGGAGGCACTGCTCTGTAACCAAAGGGTCACAAAACAACAATATCAAAATAGAATTGGCTAGAGGTGAAGAATATGCACCCATCTACTATTCATTTGATGTATGCCATAGTGTTGGGGGTCATATAGAAACTAACGCGTTAGACTAGCCTTAAATTAATTAATTAATGAATTAATTGATTACTTAGTGATCCAAGTAATCAATTGCCTCGTTACTTTTTCAGGTTAGATCATCAGCCATATCGATCTCATAGGAGCAGCTCCAGCGGACACCTGTGTGACCTGTCCGTGTGGGCGCGAGGAAGACGCAGTGAGGCTCACCTGAAGCGGTGCGGTGTCTCTAAACAGGCATGTGTTTTGTGACGCTGCATAAGCTTTAGTGAGTGCGTTATCTTCACTGCTGCACCAAAAACTTATTGCATGAAGTCATCGCTGCGCCGCCTGTTGTTTTCATTAGAGCCCCTGAAGGCAACACCGAAGCAGCTGATTGGATTCAGCCTCTGCTTCGTTTATTTGCACAGTGTTGAGCTGCTGCCTGTGACAGTTCTCTATCAAACTGCTTCATTGTCGTTTAAAAATGCCTATTGTTATGTTAAATATTTACATTGTCAAAGAAATTATTAATGAATGAAGCGCTGAGGTCTATGTCATTATTCAGGATTAGCTACTACAGAAAATGAAGCCTGTCATAAACGGCAGTAGCAGCAGTTTAGGCCACACACGGAGATTTTAGTAACACGTTAGTTTTACCAGAGAGTAACGTAGTAACGCAACACGTTAGTTGATAAGAGCATGTAACCTAACGAGTTACATTGAAAAGATAAGCTACCAACACTGACATCTTATCATATTTTGGAATGATTGATGAGGATCCCAAAAGAAGAGACATAACTTTATTATAAGGTGCTCAGAGAGAATACAGAAAAAATTACAAAAGTCAAAAAAACTCCACAAAAATAACAATAATGATGAAATATATATATATATATACAAAAACTCCACTGTAGTATTATTAGCATTTATATTTGCTTTATTGTTGTTGTTCTAATGGTTGATCTTAGAGCGTTTTCAGAAAATACATATCCTAAATCATTCAAATATGTAGCTGTTTTGATGCTTGACATAAAAAGGCAAAAAGACTTCTCAGCTCATTAGATACTTGACTAACTGTGGAGGGAGGGGCCTGTTATCCTCTCACAAGAGCACATTTGAACACACCTCATTTATTTTCTTTTATGGACAAGACAAAGATAAATAACAATAGAATACATTACATAGTACAGGTCATATGTGTTTTGTGCTTGAATAAACAAGCACAAAATGCATTTAAATTTACATACTGTTATATATTATTTTATACGTTTTGCTCCTATTTGATCTTTTATGTCGGGCCTTAACAGTTCCTTAGTTTCATTAATGCAGCAGTCATTGAAGTTTGATACTACATTTTCCATTGAAGTCCAGAAAGTCTTTCAACCACTTATTAATGTTGAAGTAGTCTGCTTTATGTATTAATATAATTATTTTTGCAAACATAAATGCTAATGTTGACATCCTTTGTACTGATTTGGACATGGTGTTTTGCAAAGTGTTCCCAAGGATGCACATATCATATCAGCACATAGGTAATGTTTCCACGTTCATAAAGTCTTGTAGTAAATGGATAATTGGATAAATGGATAAACTCTTCACATCAGGACACATCCACAGCAGGTGAGTAAGTGTGCTGGCCACATCTGTGTTTAGCACAGCCCAGAGGCACTTGGATTCATTTCATGGATAATCTTTGTTTGGTTCATTTTATATCTTACACATTCTGAACAATAACTGGAGTTCTTTAAGATGGTTTCCCACTGTGCGCAGAAAATATCCTATATCTTTCTAACATTGAACTTTAGAAGGGGATGTGCTGTCAGGGAGTGACCCGGTCAGTAGCTTGTACAGAGTGGAAACAGTTCCTTGTTTTGTAGCAGCTTCTTTAAATTTTTTATCTAACATATTTTTTGTTGCAATTCCTTTTGTTAAATATCTTTTAATAGTTGATTTTAACTGAAAGTATTGAAACATTTTTGATTCTTTGATTTTAAATTGCGTTTGTAAATATGAAAAAGATATAACATCGCCATCCTTTATTAACTGATCATTTTGCGGGATATCCTCCGTTTAGTGTTCTACCACCTACAGTTATTAATGGACTGGACATGATGATAGAGATATGCCTGTTATTTGTAGCTGTTTTTGAATTGTTTTTGAGATTTTATATGAGAATTCAGTTAACGGATTGTTAATTGTGTTATACTCTTTTAAAACATTATTTTCTAACCAATCCCAGAGATTTGTACCATTATAGCCCCATGACAGAGGATATCTTGCATTAGAGGCTAGTAGTACATACATACATTTGGATCTAGATCTGGTACGTTTAAGATAAAAGCCACATGTATCAGTCCAGTGTAAATTTGCAGAAGTATATTTGCATGCACTCCTTTGGTGAGTGCAAATTCTAAAAACAACTTCTAGACTTGCTTTAAAGGTTCTAGCGCGCACATAAAAATATAAAGTCTTCCATCACTCGTTTCCATGTGACATTATAAACTTTAGAGTTACAAGTAATGGGTAAAAGATGAAAATGAGAATCAGGGGCCTGATGTCCATCCACAACTCCTGAAAAAGGAGATGAACGACAAGAATTGCGTTTGGACAATCAGCTCCTGATTCACTGTCAAACCAAAAGATTCAAGTCCCTTAGTCCGGAAAGCAAAACCTGTAAAAGTAAAAAGTTGAGACTTATCAAAACATATACTTTAACTCATGAGAGATTAAAGAATAAGTGAACAGAATTTCTATTTCAAATCAAGTGTGTCTTGGAGTTGAGACATTAATACTTACTATATTTACCATCATCATTTTGAGGTAATATTCCCAGTGTCAATAATCACATTCCCCTAAACACTAGAAATCACTAGTTTTAACTTTGCACAACTGTTAAGTCCACTCTGCCCTGCGTCCGTCCTCAAGCACTGCTCGATCAGTTTGTCTTGTCCACTTGGTCTGCTCTGCCTCTACCCGATCCATCTCATTTCATGCAGGAGTGGGGTTACCTAAGAGACACGGCCTCAAAAGAGAAAATCTCTTTTTCTACAATTAACTGTGAAAGTGACAGAAGGAAAAGAAGGGAGGGATCAGTGGAGGGGTGTCCCCTCAGAGAAGAAAAGGGGACCATGGGAAAGGCTGCAGTGCGCATGGCAGGTACGCAGACACAGAACTAATATTTTCCAAAACCTCCGTAGGACAAAAATAGTGTTAAAAATAAAATATGTATTGTTGCTGTTCAATAGACTTCATTCAAAGTTTTGATCATTTATAAATTCTTAATATTGTATCATTATTTGTGATATGTAACTTATTTGATACATTTCAGTGTGTCCCACAGTACTTTAGGATTTCACCAATTTAGATTGCATTATGGCTTCAGAACACTGATCCCTCTTGAAGTGAATTATATCTCCCAACTAAAAATGCAGAGGGAGTGACCAGCAGGTTACCATGGAGAGGTGTACACAAAAGGGTGTGGCGTGGGAATGTCCCTAGAGGTCAGGAGTGAGGGTGAAAGGGTCAGAGGTCAGAGGCAGCTGGACAGCCTTTAAGAGGAGATGAGGGTGAGAAAGAGGGTTGGAGGGTAATCCTGAGAGCTGCTGCTTGGACCCAATAGCACATTAATGTTGAACTGATGTGAGGCTCACTGACCAATGCCCATTCAGGGAGAGGCCAAGCTATGACACACTCATGTGTAATGGCCCGTGGTAATTGACAAGTGACAAGGCCTTCATTGTAGATGCAGGAGTGGTAATCAATATGCAGCTGTGGATTACAAGCTTTACGCTCCGCTTTTTAGTGCCATTATTTTAGTCTAAAAATATTGGAAGTCTAAAAATATATTACCATTTGAGAAAGAGCAATTGAAACTATGTATATGCACATATTTTCAGTTTAGTTGTTTAATTTAACTTTGTACATTAAAAAAAATAAAATAAATGACAATCTTACTAACCAAGATTTTCAAGCAAATACAGAACTAGACAATGCTATTTTAGTGAGTGTCCTGTTTTACTATTTTAGGGAACAGTCAAATGTTTTATCTTTGCATAGTTTGCATTTTAAGATCATCAACTTTCCAGTTATTTCAAAAAGGGGAACTCACATTGCATTAGATAGACATGAGAGCAAAGCACTAAACTGCTTTATTATTTTAAAAGCTGTAAAAAAAAGGTTACAGTGACCTAGACTAGATTCACCATTACATGCAGTGAGGAAGATGTTATTTTATATTTTCTCAGTTCCCACAGTTATCGCCTATGCTGGCTACAGACAGGAAGGTGAACACTTGTGTGCACTGTGGTCCATGTGGCGGCTGGTGAAGGTCAGGTCAGAGCGTCAGTCTGGATCCAGGCCATACTGTTGCAGTGTAAGAAGACAAAGGTCTTGGAAGGGGGGTACTCAAGAGGTCAACATATAAATAGTATCCCCAAGTGAAAGGCATAGGGCAGATCAATGTTCTCACATCCCTCTTACTGCCCCTGACTGTGAATGTGCACGCCTACACTCCACATATGGTTTTAATATTCATTGAAATTCAAGATCAACAATAGGCACAGCAGCAGTATGATGTCAAACAAACAACAAACTGATAATATGTCTGAACCTCCTAAAATCGCTCACAATCAAGTAGAAGTAGTTCCTTGATGGTGTGTTAAAGTTATTGTGATAAGATCCATTGAGTGCTTCTTTTAACCAATACATGCATAGCTAATGAAATTAAACATTTTCATTCTGAGGCAGGCCTACCCACTACTGCCTCCCAGTGGCCTCAATGGCAACTGAAAATCCACAGCTGGATTTATCTTGTAGCTTATTCAGGGGCCCACAATTTATACTGTTGTTGTGTCCTTGGGCAAGACACTTAACCCACCTTGCCTCCAGTGGCTATAACAATGGTAATTAGAAGCTCAATGTAAGTCGCTTTGGATAAAAGTGTCAGCTAAATGAATAAATGTAGATGTAAATCCGAAGTGGCATTGTTTAGTACACAAGTAACTCAGTTTTCAAGGTAAAGATGTTTTGTCTCTCTTCAAGATGATTGAGAACCTTCACAGAAATTTCCAGCACAATGCAAATGTGTTAAATTCCTGAATACTGTCTAACAATCAAATGTTTCAGTTTAGTCGTAAGTCCTATACAAATTTAGTCTGAGATTTACAGAGTAAGAATGCCACTTGGCTTGTTAAGAAACACCTTTTTACGAGCAGCCCCAAAATTAGCAAAGCAGTTTTTCAAGTTCACTTCCTCCCCCCTCCCTTGTCTTTTAGTAAACTATAATCTGGTTGATAGGCTACAAGAAGCCTAATATCACAAGCAAAACAACCTACCTACATATAAAATTCAGAGTCAACCAAAATCATTAGGCTAATTGAAATTCCTTAGGAGCCAAAAACATTATAAATGTGTTTGCATAGTGGAAAACACATCCTGTTAGAAGCTGTCTTGTTGATTAGTGACGTGATTTTTCTGGAATGAAGGTAAGCATGTCTTGTATCTGTCTTTCCCCTTCCCCCCTGGACTACTTCAAAGACAATTTTGTACCTGAAAAAACTGACCATAGAATTCATTGCTGTGGCAGCTTAATTAACCCTCTCCTGCCCATTAAGTTTCAATAGGGAAGGTAATAGGTTTTTGTCAACTTTTGCCTATTTGTACATATCTGGCAATGTAGAAATATTATCATGGTATCAAACAATTCCATATTTTTGTTTGGGAAAACACAGTAAAACAATAGGCTGGAGATAATGTAGCCCAATTGTGCAATATTGGCAAACAAGACCAGAATGAGAATAGAGATGATTTTTAAAGGGTGTGATTGTCCCAGAGTTATCTAAAAAATATGATGACTTAACATTTCCTTAAATGTGCTCCACACTGTCATGTATGAGTCAGTCTGTGGGGCAATAAAAAAAAAGATATATATATATATATAATATAAAAATCAAATTAAACATAAACTATAACTTAGGTATTAAACATTGCTAATATTGTAGTATTGATTTTTTTAGTGTCATATGACTTCTAACTGTAATGGGTGGTCCCATAAGACATTTTGGCTCAAAGGACTGGCACTGAGCCATCATGGCCTGTAAACAACAACAACAGCCTTTAGTTGAAGTAGTCTGAGTGTTGGCCTGTTTGGGGTTTGGTGAAAACGGAAAACAATTTTAACAATGCGTCGAAGGGTTGTCTGGTAAGTAACGGCCACATTTAACGAGTATAAAAGAGTTTGGCCACGAAAGCGTTTTAAGATAATCGACCTTAGCTGACCGACGTTGTTAGCTAACGCTACATATAAACGCTAACCTAGCTAGGGTAAATTAGCTCCGTGTACAAATGAAGCTCACAAGCTAAACACACCCATATTGGAGACACCATTACTTATGATTACATAAAAGCATAAATACATAAACATTGCATGAACATCGGCAAAATCAATCTGCGTATTTGCTCACACTGCGACAGTTTTAAACATCTTCCGAGTATCGCATAACGTGAGTGCCACACTGGAGACAGAGCTAACATTAGCAAGCTATTACAACATCACGGTAGCATTGGTTGCTTTCAACATTTAAATTTTATATTTAGCTTTGCAAACGTTGCGCATGTTCGTTTAATCATTATTATACCGTACAAGTTATTTTCTTCATCTTTAGTTTTTGACTGGCGTGTCAACTGTTTGAATAGTACTAATTGTATGTAAAGGTAACGTTTATTCCTGTTATGTAGCAAATGTTTATCGATAGGGTTTGTGATGTTCCAAATATCTAGCTAGCTGTTAGCTAGCTTGAGTATTTATTTGTTCCACGTTTTTTTGATTCTCCTATCTTTGAGTATTATACGTAGCTTAGTCTTTGTATCTACTATTTGTTATTTAATTGTGATTGCGTCATAATTAATAACTATCCCAATCGGAATAGCCTTTTAAATTAGTCCTAATCAGTTTTGTACGTAACTAACGTAGGTTCATTCAGAAGTATACATTAAAAGGGTGTTAATCCAATTTTAATTAGAGTTAAATATAATTTTGCCTTTTTAGATTAGTATGTAACTGGACCAGTTGTCTCATTTTATTAGTGGACGTTAAGTTAATCGACGTTAAATGCGAATGTGGCTTAATAAGTCATTCAGCTCTTTTATAGTACAATATTGAATAAAAGTATTTGGTATGGCTTAATGTCTACTCTCTTTTTGTCTACAGTTGATAACCTTCAGACAGGCCCCTGCTCTCCACAGGATCCTAACCATGTCCACACCACAGCCCAACAGCTCAGGGTCCAACAGTCCCACTAACTTCTTGGCTTCTCCTTTCTCAGTCATCAGTCCCTCTCTGAATTCTCCCTTGGTCTCACCGTCTCTAGGATTTGGACCCATCAGTAACATTCATGTAAATGTTTCATTGTGTAACTATTTTTTCTAAAAGTGAAGTGTATTCTATGAAGCGAGCTAAACCAATAAGCTATGCTTATTTTGACATTTGTTTTGTGAAGCAGGCTCGTTGTGAGCTCACAATGAGCACACCTAGTAAACTGTGAAGTGAAGGAAATATAGCTTGGTCTGGAGCAAACTTATAGCCTGACATAGCCCAACATTTAGTAAAATATAGCCCTTTTACAACTGTCCCTCTAATTATCTTTATGAACTTGGCTAAAAAACAAAAATAAAATATAAATCTTAAACATTACAAAATAAAAAAATGGTCTACTTTACATTGACCATGTATGTTTAAAAAAATGTATTTATGTTAAAATCGTATCTATAGTGCAGTGATTCTCAAACTATTCTCGCTAAATACCACCTCAAAAAATGTTTGGCTCTTTGAGTGCTACCCACTCTTCTGTGTTATATTATAAGTGACTGGTCATATAGTTGTTGTTGTTAGTAAACTACAAATTGGAGTCACAGTAAACTACAGTATACAATAATTTCTTATCAACTGATATAGTGCATTTGTTTAGACTCACCCAACGTATCTTTATATTTTGTGTCACTGTATGTTCAGCTTAGTTCTTCAGCTTCTGCATCAGGGATGCACTCCATCAGCAGCTCAGAAGACATCAAGCCCCCCTTTGGCCTGCGTCCTGTACCAGCTCACAGCCCTGGATTAATAATGTCTCAGAAACGCCTTTGTGTCATCTGTGGTGACCGCTCCTCTGGTAAATAAATACACTAAGAACACACACAAATAAAATGCGTGATAAGTATGAACATGAATAAGTAATTATTGTAATTTTTGTGATGATAGAAATAAAAACAAAAAACACAAGTTTGAATGAATGTCTTTACAGGCAAACACTATGGAGTGTACAGCTGTGAAGGTTGCAAAGGTTTCTTCAAGCGAACTGTGCGCAAAGACCTGAGCTACACTTGCAGGGATAACAAAGAGTGCCTGGTAGACAAACGCCAGCGCAACCGCTGCCAGTACTGCCGCTACCAGAAGTGCCTTGCAATGGGCATGAAGAGGGAAGGTATAACACGCTTCTCGTTTATACTGTGTTTTCTCATAGTGCCATAATCTTTTTTTATTCTTTTGGCAAATAATTGGATTATATTTTCTAGAAGAGTAGGTTAAAAAGTGCAGGACAGGGTTGTATGACTAACCCCTCTCCATCCATCAGAATATTTCTATTTTTTCCTTATCTTTTATTAGTGTAACAGAAAAAAGCATGTAAAACACAGGCATGAATTCATTTTTTTATTTTGTCTTTGATTAAGACCATCTCAACAAACTGAACCAGTATCCAAACTTGTGTGTGCCCTCAGCGGTCCAGGAAGAGCGCCAGAGGAACCGCGAGCGTGAGGGAGAGTTTGAGTTCAGTATGGCAGTGAATGAGGAGATGCCTGTAGAAAAAATCCTGGAGGCAGAGACTGCTGTAGAACAAAAGACAGAGCTTCACTCTGATGCAGGCTCTGCAGGCAACTCTGTGAGTTATGCCATCAAGGCTAGGAGGCTGTAGAATTGTCAATTTAAGCATTTGCAAAAGACTTAATTAAGGGTAACAATGATGTAATAAGAATTAACTATTTCGACTTTTTGAATACCCATACTGTGATTTTTAGCCCCATGATGCTGTGACCAACATCTGCCAGACAGCAGACAAACAGCTGTATGCCTTGGTTGAGTGGGCAAAGAGAATTCCCCATTTCTCTGAACTGCCTCTGGACGACCAGGTCATCCTACTTCGTGCAGGTACAAAAAACTCATTAAATAATTCTGTTGTTTTTATTATTTGTTAAGCAAACTTGTCAAACGAGGGGATACTGGGCAGTTAGTGCTAAGTTTGTATTTACTTTCATAACCCCACTGTTCTGTATTAAAGTTAAAGTGAAATGTCATCAAGTTTTTGGTTTGTTGGTGAAACAAATTTATTAAGATTCTTATAGTTTTTGTTTTGATTTCAGACTGGTTCCTAGAGTTACTATTAGAATTTTATTATCTTCCAGACCAGCGTTTCCAGCTTTATAAAAGTTGGTTCACTAAATATTAAACTGTTATTATTTCAGGGTGGAATGAGCTCCTGATTGCCTCATTCTCCCACCGCTCAATTGCTCTTAAGGATGGAGTTCTTCTGACCTCTGAGCTGCAGCGGGACAGCGCACACAGTGGAGGAGTTGGAGCCATTTTTGACAGGTACATTTACAAAGTAATGTTCAGTCCTTTGTAAATTTCAAGGGCCTGTGTGCTATATGAACAGTGTATAGCAGTTGACCTTTTATTTGACACAGGGAGAGTGTGCAGAGTGCAGAGGTTGGTGCCATATTTGACAGGTAATACTTAACTGTAATAATACTTAACTGCTGAAATAGTCTCGTGATTTTCTTACTTGAATATAGCATTGATTTAAATTTTGTGATAATTTAGGGTTCTCACCGAACTTGTCAATAAAATGAGAGATATGCAAATGGACAAAACGGAACTGGGCTGCCTCAGAGCAATTGTCCTCTTCAATCCAGGTGTGATATCTCACAAATTGATGTTAAATTGAAAATAGGTGAATACATGCTGTTTGTTATTGTGTCATTCACTCTAAAATCTTTCTTTTTATTATTATTTTTTGTGCAGATGCTAAAGGACTTGCCAACACCAGTGAGGTGGAGCTCCTTAGAGAAAAGGTCTATGCATCATTGGAAACCTACTGCAAACAGAAATATCCAGAGCAGCAGGGAAGGTGAATGTCCTTCTTCATTTTGTGTCTTAATTGTTAACAGGTTGGCTCTTGTCAGACGTTTTTTATTTTTTATTTTCTGGTTCTTGCAGGTTTGCAAAGCTGCTTCTTCGACTGCCCGCTCTGCGATCTATTGGCTTGAAGTGCTTGGAGCATCTTTTCTTCTTCAAGCTGATTGGTGACACACCTATCGACACTTTCCTAATGGAAATGCTTGAAGCTCCCCATCAGTTGTCTTAGATTGAAACAAATGCTTACTGTGTTGGGTTTAGATAGCTCAAGTCTGGAAAGCTGGAGTGGGACTGGAGTGGCACTTTAAGTTCTTTTGAAGATTTGTCAATGTGTCTCACTGCTGTCTGGGGTACACTTTTGTAGTGCATCACAGATTTGCTTTTTAGACCAAACCCAAGGCTTGGCATAATCTACAATCTGGTGCTATAACATGTGTAACTATGCTCACTAAAGTATTTTTTAAAAATGTCATAACAGATTTCCCTCAAATGAGCAAGAATTTGGAAATACATTTTTATAAACATTTTTAGATGTGGCAAGCATAAAGCTTCAGTTGTTATTGTGACTACAGATTCATGAAACCTATTTTTAAAGCTGAAAGTAACCAGATTAGTAAATATGCATGAAGAAAGCGATCGCTATACTTTGTAATTTAAATCTAAAATTGAACCAAACCTAAGCTGTGATCTGTGGCTATATGGAGCTCAGTTTACAGCAGATAAAAGAATCATGTTTACCATGACAAGTCATTCACTCATTTTGTCAGATGCAACTTGTCCTGATCTTGGATCATCAGCTTTATGTGTCTGGTAATACTATACAGTTAGTGTTGTTTACTTTGCCATTTTCTGAATCTAATTACTTCATGGCTAATGATTAGACTGCACTGCACACTTGCTACTTTCTATTTTGAAAAACATAATTTAGAAACACTTGATCACTAAATGATAAAGTGTTTGCCTTTGGTGCTATTTCAAGAAAATAATTTGACATTATGTAGTGCAGATGCACTATAAACCAGAAACCCAAGAAGATATGCAAAAATGAGAATCCCTTTGGTAATCTGTGTTAAAATGTAGCAATGAAATGTAAAAAGCTTTCTGCCTGTCAGTCTTTCAGGGGTTTTCAAAATAAATCATGTCTGGTGGAAAGGGAATATTAAATTTTACATTTATCTATACACTTTTAAGGTACTGTGCAAAAGTAATTGTTCAGGGACAGTGTAGAGGGGAAATGATTATGAGATAAAATAATTTTTAAATCTTGCCCTTGGTTTTAGATAGTATAAAGCAGAACATGTCTTGGATTGCACTGGATTTGCTGAGACAGTTTCAGCTGACTTTTTTTTTTCTTTTTTTTTAAGGCTCAGTTGTATTTCCTACTTTTGCTCCCCTCTTCATAGGTAGTTGTCTTGTCTCTGCAATTTATTAAAGTAAATCATAATCACTTTTAGATCCATAACACCTGTGGACAAATAGGAAAACAAACAAAACCAACAAGGTCTTTGTGACAGCCACATGTCAACATCAGATGAGCTGTTTAAATAAACCTAAATCATTGACCTCAATATGCTCAAGTAACTTGAAGCAAGGGTTGTATGGACTAAAAGAGGCTTAACTCATTTTTCCTTGTTCCTTATATGTCACTGTTGCATATTTCTCTGAATAAAACAAATACAAAATATGTTGGATCATAAAAGCTTTTATTGTTAAAATGGATTTTTTTGCCGTCGGCATAGACACATTCAAAATTTTGGGGTAGTGCTTGTGTCCGAGTTCCACAGTGATGATATGGCACAGGCAGCAATGTGTAATGTTAAATTAAGAGTGGATAATGTCGAGTGCAATTAAATTAAAAGCTAAAGGGTACCACAAACCTGCAGTCTGAAATTCAAAGTGGATTTCCCTTTATTAACACATTTAAACCTTGCATGGCTTGGTTTGCTTAAATTAAATTTAGAATAATACTGCTTTTTGTAATATACACTATTTTACAAGTGGAACAAAAAGGGAAAAAAACAACATTCAAATCACATGTACATCATTTTACAAGTCCCCTTATTACTTTACATAACCTTCCTTTCTTGTTTTTTGACAAAAATACAGTATGAAAAACAGCACAGTTTTCTCCTCTGGTTTCACTTCTACTTTGGGTCTATAAGTGGTATGCTACACATTGACTCTAAGGTGCTGAATACATTTCAGTACATTTAATAGCTGGTTTAAAATAATAATTTATCATCACATAATAGTAATTGAGACAAGGCCATTTTAGATTATAATAAAAGAAGCACAACAGTTCAGAAAAGTTTGAAGTACAATAGCAAAAAGGTCTAGTGGCCTTGTCATCTTTGCTATGCACTGACCTGCTGTCACAGTGAAGTTATGTGCACCCTTGTAACTAATGACCCCTCATGTTTACATTCTTATTGAATAAAGAAAGAATACTCAATTTGTTTAAATGATAAATGTTCAGTGATGTTTCTTAAAACTGCACAACATTAGCCTGACCTTTTTTCAAGAGTGGATCATTGCAAATTCATATTTTACAGTAAGGCAACAAGTAACAGCTTTTATTCTGAAGTGATGTCATAAATAAACCTATCTTAATAAACCAGTTAAAAACAGGACAAGATCAAAACACCGGTTAAAATGTTTTACAGCTCATCTGCAATATTCTCCGGCCTCACAGACTGCACATCTGTTTTCCCTGAAAACATCGAAATAAATAATTATGAAAAAAAAAGCTTCTAAAAGGTGATCTGAAATGTGGAGCTCATAGTTTATAAAAAATATTTAGGAGTGAAAAAGGCTCACCTGCACTATTGCAATAATGTTCTTCAATGTTCATAATGCTTAGTCAGTACAATTAAGATTAGATTTATCTGTCTAGTGTTAAGGACAGGATGCCTAACACTGCATGTGTATTTGATTAAGATAAAAAACATTTTACTTAATGAGTTGTGTAGTTAAAGACTGTTTTTTGCATGTACTGCTACTTTTAAATATCTGGTTAAACAGATGTCCAAGTAGTTTATCAGTGTCAATTTCACATTTCATTTAAACCCATTGTTAATATCCAGTGCACGCTCTTGAGCACCTTCTTGAGAAAATCTGACAAAAACACAAAACTACCACATTAATACAACAAAAAATTCAGAAAACTCCTCCATGCAAAACCGTCTGTCAAAAAGATGAGAATGTTTTTCACTAAAGCTACACTACCTGTCAGCCCTAGAAATGAATACATGGCATGCCCACGGTCAAATAAACACATATAAGCATGTGTTTATATTCAATGCCACTTTCCAAAAATAATTGTAAAATAGCTATGAGAGTGCAGATTAATGCAATAGCAAAGCTTAGTGCTTTAAAGGCAGCAGTGTTTTTGGTCTATGCCTATGACTACATGAATCAAAGTATTCATTCATTCATTCATTTTCTACCGCTTTGTCCCGTTAGGGGTCGCGGGTGACTGGAGCCTATCCCAGCAGCTTTGGGCCTGAGGCGGGGTACACCCTGGACAGTGGCCAGTTAGTCGCAGGGCTAACAATCAAAGTAGAGCCTTCTTTATCCACACTGTCCAGGAAGTACTGTCCAGGAAGACAAAGCCTTTGTAAACATAATACCGAGAGATCAACTTCTCAAAGCAAGGCCATTGTGTGCCAAGCCAGTGGAGCGTGTAGGATGTAGGCATTGGAGGAGCAGTACACGGCCCAACATCTTCATGTCCAATGAGATCCAGCTCACACCTGCATTTCTGAACCACTTGACAAGCCAAGAGCGTTGGCTTCTTCTGTCGTCAGGCCATTCTTCAACGTTCTTCTCACTACAGAGAAATGAAGGCGCGATTACACAATGGTTTTGCCGTGGTAAATAGTTCTCTCAAACAACAATTATGTCACGTAACTCACATGATTTTCGATTTGCTCGGGACCGTCTCCTCTCTCGAGGCAATGTCCTCGGGCTGGGACCCTGAGTGGCTGACCTCACTATTCTCTCCATGATCTCATCTGCTGTGTCATCGGTGCAATTGACTGGGTCATCATTAGTGGTGCACCACGGGGGAACACGCCCTGATGGGAAGTCACAGGGAGTAAAAAACCCTAGTCTGCATGTAGAGAGGCACTAAAAGAGAGTCCTGCACTATCGGGACCCTAGGTGATGGATATGAATGGGTCAATATTTGTGATGCTGACCTCTGGTGCTGCTGGCTCTGGTGCGTGATCGGAGGCCTGGCAGCGTGGATGTGGTGCTGTCTGCACCTTGCAGGCTGCTCCTCAGCACAGCCTTCATATTCTCATGTTCAGCAACATCTTCTGCAGACTCAAGACCCTGAGGCTGGTTCTCCTGGCGGTCTGACGGGGAACTGCCAAATTTACCACTCTGCAATGAGAAGGCACAAAAATGATTAAATGCCTGAAGGTTATAAGTTTCAAACTGACAGCAATTTCTGCCCTTAACACAAGTCAAAATACACATTTCATTTTTTGAGTAGTTAACCCAAAAATACAAACTGACTGTATTCATCATTTCTTTGGGATTTAGGAGTTGAGTTTCCCTTTGATCCCATAAACTTCCTGTGACTTTTAGTCAATATTTCAACAGGCAGCATGCTCATTAACGTCAGGTCACACACACTAACTTGTCATTTTGACTTATTAGTTTTTCGTATCTGTTAATTGCACACTATGTTATGCACACTATGTTATTTGCAACAAAAGGCTTTCATGCGTTTGTTTCAATAGAAGCTCATACCTCACTATCATCGTCATCCTCACTCTACAAAAGTACAGGACATAAGAAAAGGCATGTTCAGTCAGATAAAGCTGTGTGTTTTTTCTAAGCACAATAGGAAGGGGTATTACATTTTATATTGTACATAAAGTGTAATGCTGCAGAACAGAAGAGTTGTTTCTCCTTCATAGACGTCCAGAGGTTTGAATTTTCACACAGTGATTGGATTAGTGGTGCTTTGAAGAGAAAAGGGGCCCCTACCAAGGCTTGCTGTGAAGTCCAGTCTGAAGCGACTGCCTTCTTTGTGTTTAATGGATTTTAATCAAGCAACAAAGTGTTTTTTCTGGCCTTTCTTAGACTGCTACAGCTACAGAATGGGATACACTAAAAACAACTTGAAGTTTGTTGTTGCAGTAACCTATACGAGGTGAATACCAAGAAACTGACTTGATGTCATTAGGAATGCATGTTGAATCTTTATAAAATGGAGGCAATGAGCACTTTATCTGACCAGTGCCTGGGGATTGTTCATGAATGAGAATAGAAACCAAACTAAGACATGGATCAGGAATTGGAGGTGTTGGTGTGACTGTAGCAAAAAGCACTTACATCTGTTATCATTTTCCCCCTTGTCTTGTTCCTCTCCCTGTGGTTGGCCCGCTTCTGTTTCTGCTGCAGCACACGCTCTCTTGTTGTACGATACTCCAGGGCAAATTCACTCAGGATTTTACTGAAGCGGTGAATGCTGACTTCACGTATGGCATACACAGGATGACCCAAGAAGAGCAAGAACGCATGGAATCTGCAGACAACCAGACAAGCTTTACTTTATCACAATTTCAGTTAAACATTATGGCTCCACTCCAATCTTTTTTATCTGACATCCAAATCTTCGAATCATACCTGTTGATTATCCTCCGATGTACAATCTTCAGAATAATGATTCTTTCTGCACAGTCTTTCAGAAAGTCAGTCATTTTTTGTTTTAATGCTGGCTTAATCTCATGTTTTGCAATGACCTTGAGGTGATCCCATGATGCTTTGCACCGCCGCTCCATCTGGGCCAGATTGTCTTGTAACTGATCAAAGTCCACCTGTGGAAACAACAATACACGGCAGACTATTGGGGATTTTATGTGATGCATGTAACTCCCACTACACGTTAGATGTCGATCTTTAGCTAAAATGTTAAATTCAAAAGCCTGGGACAAACCTTTGTCAGGCGAGTGATGGCTCCAATCTCAGAGTAGAGGTCAGTGCTGTCTGGAAACTTCTCAACCACAATGGAGCAGGCATGGTGCAGCAGAGACTGTTTATGAACTGTGTCCTTCACCTCTGGAACTTTCTCCAAGTAATTCAGCTCAAAGCCCTTTGCCTACAGATGCATGTATAAACAAAGAGTCAGAATAAAGAAAAGGTTAAAGCAAAGGCATCTGGACTTAGTTTTTAAGGTGAAGACGTTTAGTCTCTTCTCCAAGAGACTTTGTCAATTCTGAGACAGAATGAAGTATAATAAATAACTAAAGCTTAACCTGTGCACTATGTCACATTTATTCTTTGGCAGAGAGGGTCAATATCTGGATTTTTTTAAGTTGTAATTATCAAAATCCAAATGTACTTTCAAAGCTGATTGATTGTTCTGCTTGCCAAAGTGAGAGCTAAAATGCTAACAGGATTTTTCTGGTTCCTTACTGCAAAAACAATGCAAACAGTACTTTCAGTGTAGTACGGGAACAAGTTGTTTTGATGTTGATGACTAATGTTTTCCTCTTGCATATTTGCCTTTCATAAGCAAAAGGTTTAAATGTACTGTGTATGTGAAACAAAATAACACAGGCAAGTTCTCACAGAAACCACAAAATGTATGCCTCCTTTTCCCCGACTCAGACGCAGAGCGAGGTTGAGAAGACTTTACTTTAGAATGTCTGATGCAGACAGTCAGGCAGCACACAGCACATTCTTCTACACAGAGCGTCCACTGTTTTCCAGGCCAAATAAATATGTTGGCACAGGCGTCACAAAGGAACGAAAGAGGAAGTGGAGAAGTTGCGCTGACAACATAGAGAGAAGGCAAACTCTAAACCATATACAGAATGTCTTGAGAGAGGCTCACATTAGTGCCATTGAGGAAGTTGCCGATAGCAAGCAGTGTTGTCAATATGTAACGAAGTGTCTTGTTTTTTTCTAACTGGTCCATTCCTTCTTTAAGATCCTGAAGAGGTTCTGCCACTTCCTGAAAACAAAAGGAAACAATGCATGCTGGTTATTGCTGCCTGTTCATGCCCAGTAAAAACTCTATACACCTCAATTATTGTGAGCTATACTTAATGTTAGATGGAATTTTAAAGACCACTTTTTTGTATTGTAAAAGTGAGGCTCAAGATAGAACTGTTGCTACAAGTAGCATTTTTTACGAGACAGGAATCCTAAAACAATGATGTCCTTCATTTTTATATCAGCATCAACAGTATCCAGACCTGATAAACATTAGCTTGTAACCCATTAATGAATATTATTATTATTATTATTATTATTGTTGTTGTTGTTGTTGTTATTATTATTATGCCACAGTAGAAAAACATAGGCATTAAAAGTGCAGGTCACTTAGAGGCGACCTTATGCATGTCATTTAAAGAGACAGGAGCACTGTGTATGTGACCTTCTCAATCAGCTCATAGTCCATCTTGAATGCCCACAGCTGCAAACGGGCGGTCAACTCTGTGATGGACGACAGGGTCAGAAGGAACTGCTCAGCGCTGCCCAGGGGAATATCGGGGTTGATCAACTGAGCCTCTTGGATCTTCTGCTTCTCCTCCTCTGTGGGGATCATTGTCAGGATTTTCTACAAGAAGTTTAAAGACGTGAGCAAAGGAAAAAGAAAGGGAACCGATTATGGGAGTATTCTGTCAAGTCAAAATGTCAAGAATCTATTTTACGTAATATGTTGGAGCAAAGACATTTCCAGCTGTGTTTATCTCAAATGTTGCAGTATGACAGGTGAACTTGTAACCTCACATTTGTTGTCAAATAGGTTCAAAGACAAAAGGTAAGGAAAACTCCATACTGAGAACTTGAACAGTGCACGTGATATATAACCACAGGTGTATAGTTGAAGTAACTTAAATCACAACTGTTTCTCATTTTTTGAGATTGACCAGACAGCTAGCAAAAAAACAATTTTTTAGTATTTTCTTTTAGACAGTATTTTTATTGTTATATGTGAGAGCTAGTTAAATGTACATGTTTCTGTGTACTATTATTCTGTGCTGTACCCACACAGAAGTGTTTACCTCAATGCCTTCTTTGTTGAGTGCATACTCGTCAAAGTTGAGAATAGCAGTTTTGATGGTGCGGGGGGGAGGTAAAACTGTCAATCCGATGTTTATAGCGTTGCTTCGTTTGGAATCCAGGACAATAATTTCCTGTCGTTTACCATCTACTGCAGCTTTCTAAGATAAAAGACACACAAAAGACATTTATCCACAAAAGTGTATCAGAGCAGTTCACGTCAAAAAGCTTTCATAAGTCTGACCAACACTGGTGGCTGAATATTAATATACATTACCGTCTACATTACTATTGAATCAAAATAAATAAACTTTGTTGTTATTATGCTCTCATGAAAATAAACAAGAAAATAAAAATAAAAGTGTTTAAACACTTTTCTTTTTTAACACTGCCTAAATATCTCCACAGAAGTTAGAACTGTGGCTACAACAGAAAAATAAATAAATGACAACTTATGAACAATTGAATCCGATTTAAAGAAAGTGAATTAATGGTATTTGGATGAGGCACAACAATTGCATTAGCGTACCTTAGTAACAGGCAGCTCCTTGGACTTGGACTCAAACAGCTGCTCAAGTTTAGACGTGTCCAGTTTAATGGGGTCTAGTTTGGACCAGAGAGAGTCCTTGCAGAATTTATGGCTCTTGCACTGCCAGTCCACCGGACGAACCTCGTTCCAAAAAAGACGGATCGTCTTCTTCTTCTTCTGGAAGAGAGGAACATCACCTCGACTAAACTGAGGCGAGGGCGGGGGAATGGGAGCCATGAACGGCGGTGGAGGGGGCATCATTTTGCCAAAGACGGGAGGAGGAGGAGGGCACCCGAATAAGGGTGGGGGTGGGGGCAGGGCACCATGCAGAGGAGGAGGAGGTGGTATGAGGTCCCCTGGCCTCATCAGACTGTCCATATCTAAAATGTCCTGGTCATCCTCGTCTCCTAGGTCTGTGAAGTCCATCTCTTTGATGCGCAGCTCTTTGGGCGTGGCCATGAGCTGGTCCCAGATGAGGTCCGACTCTTTCTTTGGGGGTAATGCTGATGAGACAGTGGACAATTTCTCTTGAGTCTGTTGCTGTTCTTTTAAAGACTCCACCTCAGGAGGAGACGGGAATCCTTTCACCAGATCTCCAAACTTCTCTGCAACTGCTCGGACAGTACCCTGGTTGTCCCGATGACCCACTTCAGTTTTTTTCACGGCTTCCTCTCTGGCAAGCCGATGAGCCTCTAAAGTGGAGATCCTGCTGGCCAGGCTCGCCACAGAAGAGTCACTTATCTCTGTGTCTTTCTCACACTTACATTTCTCTTTCTCAGTCTCTTCTACATTTCCTTCATCAAGGCTGTTTGTCGTTTGAGCATAAAGCATGTCCAGCATGAAGCGCTTATTGTTTAGGATTCTGTCGCATTGATCCTTCACATTAGAATCTTTAATGCACTGCGTCAGTTGGCCTGTCATAATGGAAACAAGAAATGTAAAGCCATAGAATATGCATCTGTGGGTTGTTGTGTGTAATAAACTGGTCTACATCATTTGTATTTATATACACCATTTATTTTGATCTTATTTTGACATTATAATCCTACCTGCTTCAATGGCCCGGCTGAATTTGTCCTCACGCTCCTCCCTTTCTAGTGTGCTACTTGTGGAGGAGATGCTGGATGCAGAGCAGTTGTCCTTTTCATTGACTTCCTCGTTTTGTCGCTCCTTTTCACTTAGAAGTATACTGTCCTCAACATCTCTCTCTATCTGTTGCTCTTTCTCTGACTCATCTAACTCCACGTCCACATCAGTCTCAGCCACCTCTGTGACCTGCTCTGTTACCACTGCCTCCTCCACACACTGGGTCTGCTCCTCCAGCTTCTTCTCCACACTCTTCTCTTCACTTGACTGCTCTACGGTTGGACTCTGGTCACATTGCTTCTCAGAGACATCCTCCTTCTTTGCAGGCCACTCTGGCTCAGTCTGTTGCGTGTCTGGCTCAGAGGGAGGTGTGGGACAATGCTCTGTTATTGTTAACTCTGCCGCTGGACTTTGGGTTTGGGTCTGGAGGTCAAGGCTTTGCTCTGAGATATGTTCTTTTTCTGTGTGTATATAAGAACAGTGTTAAATGATTTCTTGAAAAACTGCTGGAATTAAGGTTCATTCATTCATTCATTCATTTTCAACGGCTTAGTCCCATTAGGGGTCATGGGTGACTTGAACCTATCCCAGCAGCTTTGGGCCCGAGGCAGGGTACCAATTGACCTATACGTGTATACTGTAGGTATAGGAGGTTAGCTGTGCAGGGATCATTTCAATGTATATTATCTATAATACTGATTCCAAGCTGTACGGAAAAGGGGGCTTCATTTTTAAATGTGGCTGTTCACTCATAGTAACCAGTATACTGTATATAAAGCTTTACCCAATGTCTCGCTTGTAATGGTGGCTGAGTCTTCTTTAGAAGTCATGGATGGAGTGGCAGAGCGAGATGCTGAGCAGCTGGATGGATTTGGACTTAAACACAAAGTGATCTCTGTACGCCCTCTGATAGGCACACGACGATGCTCTTTTTCAAACTCCTCTGCAGCGAGTTGCTCTACAGCCTTGTACCTGCAAAAACATCAGGGGCGTTTTTTAAACAGGCTTAGACAGGAGCTTGTTATTGGTCTAAACAATTAGATTAACATTTGGATATTTTTTAAAGTTGTGCCTTCCCGGAGGAGTCTTTAAGTGAATAATTGCTAATAAAGAATTTGCTTTTTGGAATGGAAAAACAAAGCCTGAATGCTGACTGATGACGTCTGGCACAAACTGCATACTATTTTTCAATCTGAGGTTTTGTTGAGTACATTTTATGCTAATGGTTTACTACTGAACCATAGAGAAGGATTTTAGAAAACATGCTACCTTCACTTGAATCTAGAAATATGCAATAGAGGCTATATCCAGGCAAAAAGAGTAATACACACTTGTGCTTTTAACTTTTGGATTGTAAGCAGACTTAAAAGCACCCAACCAAAAAAAAGTGAGAGCAACTTACTTTACATCTGCTACCAATTACAAAATGTGATCTAAAAACATAAACACAGCTCCCAGGTTTTGGACCTACAGTCTCTTCATAATAACCTTCAGACCCACCTCTCCTCTCTGGTTTGTCTGGCTTCTTCTCTCTTCTCAACACAATCTCGACTGGAACAGAAAGTATGTAGTATGACAAAATTTTGTTTATTTATTACTACAAATTTTGATTAAAATTACACCAAATCTATAAAAACAGCATAAATGGAAAAAAAAATATTTATGTTTATAATAATCATATTAGACTAACATCTCACATACTTTGTAAGTTATGCCTGCATTGGCTGTCTATGTAATGTCTAAGTAGAGTAAAAATATTAGTAAGACTCACTTGAAGCGACTTCTCTCTTCCCTTTCAATTCTCTGCAGACGCTCCTCTCTTTCTTGGCGTCTCTTCTCTCTTTCCGCGGCCAGAGACTCCTGATGCTGTCTGTACGATGAAGTAAGTAAACCTCCTAAAGCAGGTCTGCAGGCCAAAGGAAAAAAAAACATGACAGCTTTAGAAACTGGAAGTAATATGCCTGTGTTTGATTTTAATATCTGCAGATATTTTATATGAGGAGTACTTAAATTCGGGCTGGGTAACATTTAATTTAAAACTATCCATAGTATGTTAGACGCCAACCTGTCAGCTTTTGAGTCTGTTGTGGAGGCTGATGTGGGGCGATAGATGGGTGATGCAGAGGCCTGGTGTCTGCCATTAGCATTTATCCTTTACAAAGACAAAATACATTCTAGCACATGATGGACATTCTAAAATACAATGAAGAAAGGTGCCTCTGATATCAACTTCAGGGATTTGTTATGGGAATTCCAATGCTGAATGATAAAGAACACTCCTAAGCACTCATCTGTAATATTACATTCCCACAGCCCCAGCTGGGCTGAAACACTGAAACTCAAAGGTCTATTGTTCATTTATATTTTAACTAATTAAAACTAATATATAGCTATAATAAGTGCAAATACAATTTTTGAGGCACAAATTATTTAAAGCAACATTTTCATCATTAGTCTTACCTTTCCACCCAGCAAGGCTTTGTAGAAGTTAAAGATGTATTAGAGATGTTTGCGTGAGATGCATCTGTCAGACTGAAGATTAAAAGCAGCATTAGAAAAAGAGTTACAACAACCCAAAGATAAAAGGAGAATGAGTTAGTCAAATAAGAGGGAGGCAGGCAGCAAGACCACACGAGAACCATCAAGTCTATGTTCTACACTAAGCTATACAAAACATTAAATGTACTGTAGGCTTTATGTTGTAACTCTTTACTAACTAAGTCTTAACATAGCAACAAATACATTTGCTGTGTTAGGGCTTTAAATGGGATGGAATAAGGGGTTAGGAAAGACTTGGCTAACTTGACATTTACTCTGAAGGCGTGTAAAGCCTTATGCAGTGCAGCAAAAAGCAACAGGGAAGACGGGGTCAGATAGTTGGGAGGGAACAGACCAAAGACTATAGCTCCTCTGTTTAGGTGCGATGGACACTGGAGGCGAGGTCTTGAAACCAAGATATTCTCTCTGGCCTTCAGGGTCACTGGCTTTTGGGAGGAGCTGAGCCATACACTTAAAGCTCAGACACATGCTAGTGGGGTCTGCTACAGCTGCGGCCACACTAGGAGGACAAAATACAAGAGAGAAGGAGTCCTAACTGGATGACTGAAACGTCTTCAAATGATACATATATGAAGAAGTTAAAGGTCCCCTATGGTGCTCTTTCCCAAATGCTAACATTGTTATGGAGTTTGCCCATCTACATACCTGCAGAGCATCGGGCCATAGACTTCTCCTAAATTTGAAGTGCACTGACGGATGGATTAGTTAAAAGCTAGTCTGTGCTGGAGTAAATTGTGACCTCATTAAATCTTTTAAAATCCTGGTGTTACACCAGCAAGCCGTTTAAGTAAACTAATTATAAGCCTTAGGAAAATTGTTCCATCAGGCTGTGTCACGTGCTTTGGAACATTGCAAAACTTCTACATGACCAAAGCGCTATATTTTTAAAAATAACAAGACCTAAGAGAATTAAAGCATAATAGATGACCTTTAAGGGAAATGGAGTGATGGTGGAAGGGAGGGGGTGGGGGGGGCTATCTGAGATTGTAATGGGATACAATCAGGGTACACATGTGACCTAAAATACCTTTGAGCACCCTGACTAGAAGATTCAGTAACAGCATGACATTCATCATCATCCTTCTCCTCTTCCTCCTCCTCCTCCTCCTCCTCCTCCTCCTCCTCATCATCCTCCTCTTCCTCCTCTCTGTGGTAAGAGGAGGGATGGAGGAAACAGAGAATGCAGGCAGTGGAAGAGAACAGACATTGAACATAGACAACATGAATGAGGAAAGATTGCACTTAAAGCATGCAGTTTTGAAAAACAATGTTAGTAGGTGAACACTCATGCCTCAAAACGTTAATGTTAAAAATGGGCAAAATAAATGATGGCCAAGTCAAATGGATGATGATTTTATCACCATCAAAACAGCTAGCATCAGTCAGCTGAAGGTGTGTTGAAGCTGTGGCAGCTTTATTTGGATCCTCCTTCTAGCTTGTCTGGATTTCATTAACAAAATTCCTGTGGTGAACCGGAAGAAGCTACTCCGGTATCAGACGACCAGCTGGGTTTGATTAACTTCACCAATGTGCTACTACATAAGTAATAAAAAAGCTATTGGTAATAAAAGATAATATGATGAGCTCCAGGGCAAATAAAACAGTCCATTGTTTTTGTATTTACAAACTGTAATGACAGTGAGTTTGGTTGGTCGAGAAGTTTAGTGGCAGGGGAAGATGGTATAGTAGAGGAAGCGTGAGAGAAAGATGATAACATGTACAAACTTCCTGTGTTCATCAGTGCACAATGTCTTGACAATGCATTGTGGCTTTATCTTTCTATATATTATTAAAGTGGCTCAGCTTTCATTTTGTAAATACATTATTAAAATGTCATTAGAACAATTTCCTGTCAAATGGACCTCAAAATAATTATGTCTGTTTTGTTAAGAGGTTTAAAATTTACAAGATCAATAAAAACCCTTTTGGCTGAACCTTTTTAAAATCATGTCCTGTCTCTGTCCTGGGCCCCTCACCTTTCACTGATGTCTTCAACCCGCGGACCACCAAAAGACAGGAAACTATTCCCGTTGGTGTAAGGGCTGCTGGGTGATGCTGGGGCTGAGGCGTGACCTCTGCTGTTCTGGAGCGAATGCCTACGACTACGTCTTCGCTCTAGACCTCGTCCCTCACCGGTGCAGCCCACACTGGCCCGTCTGCGGCCCTTTCGGACACTGGGAGGCAACGGTGCTTCCTCGTCACCATCCTCGTGCCGTAGGACCATCTGGGAGTGTTTTGTTGATAAAAGTGACTTTATAATGTAAACAATCTGAAGCTAACTTTTAAAATTGGAGATGAATATTTACACTTGTTCACGTCACTAGTTCTAATATGTTTCAATAACTCACTTAGTAGAAAAAAGGGGCTTGTGCCTACCTCATAAATGTTGAACTGCTCTACAAGGTCAAGGTCTGTGCCTTTCCTGCTCAGGTGTCTCTGTGCCGTGGCTTCTATGCCCTGCTCCTCCAGACAGTCCACAACATCATAGAAAGAGTCCTGGTCTGGAAGACTGGCCAGAATCTAAAAAACACAACATTCAAAGAGCCAGACATAGGAACAAGATCATTTGACTTTAGACTGATTTATATCTATCTAATTTGGACTTCAAATACTTAGGATAGGACATATCATTACATGTTTGCTGCGTTTAATCACTTTCTATTGTTTAATTAGCCTACAATTACTGTTTGTTGTTATAATAGTTAAGAATACAATCTCTCTTTGAATGGATACTGTCAATCTGATTCAATCTAGCAAAAAATAGCACCTCTTTGTCCTTATCCAGGAAAGAGACTCTAGCCAGATGTTGATTAAATGACTATAAGAAAAACTAGAAAAATGTCAGGAATGAAAGAGTGGATCAATGGAGAGGAACATTTAATCCATTATATTTATTTACTGACCTTATTGATGAGTGTCATGGCATAGACCAGCAGTTCTGTATCCACTCCATCCTTCTCATCCAGGATCTCCATGATATTTGACCAAAACTTTGTCTCTGTGACAACAAAATACATTCACACTGAAACTGACTGATGCCGAGGGTTTAACAAACTTGCAGTGTTATCTCAGAGCTCCAGTTAGAGGGACAGGTCTTTCACTTTCACTGAAAAAAAAAGGCGGCGGAAAAAGCTGAAGTGACTTGATCTCCAATAAGATGCAAGCACGATCTAGTCCTTCTCTAAAGGAGACACAGGATCAGGTTTAGCTTTCTTATGCAACAGTAGAAGTGATGGGATCGAGCTGAGACAGAGGGATACCAGACCCCAATTTACAAATGCAAGACCCCCCTGGTTACATCTCTCTGTACAATGTGGAGCTTATAGTGAGACGAGTAACTGAGAAAGTCATGCTGTGAGACATTTGATCTGACTTGTGTAATAGGAAACAGTACATGGTAATTTGAACATGGACATGTCAGAATATCTTCAGGGATGATCCTATTGTATTTCATTGTGAAGTGGAATCAAATATGGTAACATTTATCAGTGACTTACCTCTTTTGGCATCAACAACATTCACAGCCTTGATGAGCAGGGCAGCATTAGACTCTGTGTACTCCACAAACACCAGTAGCAGTTTTAGGGCAGTCTTTACCACCAGACGGAACTACAGAGGGAGAAAAAAAAGTGTTTTTTCCGTGCACAGACCAGCGTAACAAAGTGCTGTGCATGCTGCGTGTTATGTTGTCATATTGTCTTCTTTTT